>JBBMOC010000011.1:12335596-12372910 GCA_037975185.1 Centropyge bicolor | reverse complement strand
GTCCACGCGTCCTGCTTCTGGGTTCACCTCCAGGCTGAGCCTTGTCAAACAGAAAGAAAAGCCTCTTGGCCTGCAAGACTTAGCTATGAACCCCCTCCCCCAAGTTTACATTAGTAATAATTGCAGATATTTGGAATATTTCTACATCTTTTAAGTCCTTGGCCATTGAGTCCATGCAGTTTAGGGAAATCATCAATGTGATTGACAGGAGGCTCACACACAACTTAATTGCTTTAAGCTGCCGTTACCCGACAGTTATCCTCCTCTCTCTATTAAAGCCAAGTCCTCATTTCAGTTTCTTGAGCGCCTCAGTGAAGGAGACCATTACTGGGATCATGCAGCTTACTGCTTAAGACTGCTCACATTTCAAATTTCAAATGAACCATTACCTCGTAAAATGACATGAAAAGAGGGGAAGTTCTTCTTCCATGTAGTGAGAAATGCCATAATCAACAAAGCAGTGTCTTCACACCAGTGGTGGAAGAAGTATTCAGAGCTAATGCTTAGGTTAAAGTCTGAGGGATTTTAAAAGAATTATGATTCAGAAATGGGCAGTGATAATAACTGTAGAATAAATGTTGAGTGAAAAGTAAAATCTTTGTCACTCAACCAATTTTTATTTTATTTTATTTTTTTTACACCAGCTGTCCGTCATGCATGTGCAGTGTAAATATTAGCTAAACACAGTTGGACCCCGTGTGACTGACAGGAGATTATAACTGTTTTGAACCACCACCACCATCTCTGGACTTCTTCCACCACTGGCCAAATGAACAAAGTGCTTTTCTGCCATCTATCAACCATTAACACTAAAGTCATTAGATTATGTGTCGCAACACAAAGAAGACTTAGATGTGTTAAAACCATACAAGTGGGTGGTATAAAGTAAGCCCCGTGTATATGTCAGCCATACCAGACGTCTCCACATCTAAACAAGACCTGCTGGGGAGCTTTGCTGTGCTTCGCTTCATCCTAACACTGTGAAAACTTGTATGTCCAAGAAGGTGACCTTTCAGGAAATAAGGACGATTTTTGACATTATCTAATGACTTTTATTAACCTCTTGATCCTAAAAGGTTGGAGAATTGCATCAGTTTATAGAGGATAATGTAATCCTGAGTATGTCTTACAGCAAGAAAACAGAGAGATAAGAGGTTTTGGCCTGACAGCGATGATGGGCTCTCTCCATTAGACAGAGGAGAGGCCTGCAAAACATGCATTCTGTGTTTAGAAGAGTATTTAGTGAAAGCCAATAAAGGAAACAAAGGAAAGCATGCATGCGTCATAGCCAGTGCTTCATTGCTGACTTTTTCCGACAAGCACTTTTGCCCGTATTAATCCTCTTTATACAAAACGGTCAAATAAAATGTAAACTTAACCTGAAACAAAGTGACAGCTCTAGATTTCAAAAACACATTTATCCTCAATTTACCCCGGAGCTTAAACAGTATTTAAATGTTTCCACTAAAGCCCTTTCTGACCTCTTCTGCTGAGTGTTTTCTTCCTTCAGACGCATTTTTATTTAAGTACATGGGCCAGGATGAAAACAGTCTGTGGGGTAAATAGAGCTCCGTGTTTATGGCGACACAGGACTCTGTAAGTGAATTCAATGGATATCTTTTGGCCTTTCATAAACAACGTTCCTTGGATTCTCTGTATTGTGTCATACTCAGGGCAAAAAGGAAAAAAGGGTCCTTAACTACAGAGAATAAGTAACTTTTGAAATAAACAATGATTTGTCTTAAAATGTCCTTTTTCATAGTCCACCATCTGTGCTTCATAATATTGATCTTTACTCTTTTTCAAGCTGCACTGTGTGCTCATTGAGTCCCTCATTTCCTACTGCCTTTCTTGTTCTCACACTGGAAAGAAATAAAAGAGACAAAAAAAGAGGAAAGTATTTAGTTTCACATAATTTATTACATTGCATTTTTCCAAAAAGTATGAAATACTTGGACAAAGTTAACAGAACTCTTTTCTCACAGTATGAACATTACAGAGAAATTACTGCATACATCACTTATTTAAATGTCCACAGCAGCATTGGTGATGTCACGGAACAAAGCAATGTGATCCATCTGCTACTCACACTGTGTCTGTTGGTGCAAAGGAGCAAAGTGTGCACAGTACATTACTGTGTAATACAAATATTCTCAGTAAGGTGGTGAAAGAGGCAACACTTAACATCCCCTATTTAGCATGTGTAGGCAGTATATAAACATTTAACGAATGGTTCCCAACACATTAATCGTAGCAGATATAAGCATTTATTACTGTGTGTGTCATTTGTTACTTATACCTCCTCTTGTGGGCAACATTGAGTGGAGGCTGGTGTAAACAGATAATGAATGGCAATATAGTAAAACACAGTTATCCTCATAAAAATATGTCTTTATAGGAGAAGTTATAATACTATACATCAATAAACACTTAAAAATGTGCTTTCATCTCCACATGGCTACATTTCAGTGAGTTATAAACCATGTTAAATGTTTATATAGAGCTCATAAAGTAGGGTAAAGAAAAGTGCTACCATGACAACAGTTCCAAACGTAGTGTATACTCTAACCAAATTTCCAGGAAACTGGCGAAAGAAAACCATGAATTAATGTGTTTTTCCATCCACCACCATTAAAGCTAATATTGACAGTTGAATGCATTGAGAGAAAGAGTAGGTGGAGTTAGTTCTTCAGTTGGATGCCATTGCAGAATGTCAGGCAAACATGTATTAATTTGAGGACCTTTACATTCTCCTCATTGTTCCACACAGCTCTGGAGTTTCAATTACACTTTGTTGCATTTTACCTCTCTTGATACATCAACTTTTCCACCTCATCCAAACATAAAAATATTGTTTTTTTTTCTTTGAATTTTCTGCATCTCCACCAGTTTTTTGTGTGCAAAATGGTCATAAAAGCAGGTGGATGAAAACACTCAATATGTCAGCATGTCGGCATATCCAACACACGGCACAAGGTGGTGTCCAAAAACCTGTTGTGCTAAATTTACCAGATTATAGCATCCAGAAATGTGCTGTAAAATCTAGAGGATCAATTGTGCAGGTGAGGTCAGAGTGACTTCATTAAACGGACTGTCCATTCTGCCAAATTCAGGTACCATCTCTGCAGTTTGGAAGACACTGGATCCCCTGTAGGCGTCACTGAATGTCATTCTCTGTGCTGCCTTGCACAACTTAAATGTCAATAAACACAGTTTATCATTCAAGAAAGACAAATATGCCAAGAAATGGTGCATTACATTGACACAGTGTACACACACAATGCACAGTAGAGTACTTGATATGCAACCTTTTCAGAGTTCATTAGAGTCATTTCAAGATAGCAGGCAGTGATTATCACAGAAAGTGAACTAGAGATTCAACCCAATTTTTTGTGTCCCTCATTCCGTAAGCTCATGTTAGCATTTCCTTCTGTCTTTCTCCGTCTCCACCGACTCCGTCTGCCGCAGCCGTCAGCGGCTCCAGGTCCTCCTCGGAGCTGCAGGCGCTGCACTGCATCCCCCGGGAGAAAATCCTGCGACGTGATTGGACGCTGAGGTCCAGCAGGTCGAAGGAATCGGAGGAGAAGAGGCTGTCCTCACTCACCACACTCGGGGGGCGGCTGCGGCGCCCCTCGGCGCCCCCTGCGGTGTGGAGGAGGTGCTGCAGGGCCTCTGGGAATATCGAGGGGGCCGAAGAGGGAGACGAGTGGTGGTCATCAGGAAGATCTAGACTGCGAGAGAACTTGCCGTTGCGTTTCAGAATCCCCTTCCTTCTTCTCACTGCCTCTGTGCGCATGGTGGGGCTGTCGTCTGCCGCTGGGAGACAAGTGCGCTGTTTGTGGGAGCACGAATCACCTGCATGGCTCTCTTTAACTCCCCCTCCAGAGACAGTTCTTTCTAAGGATGAGCCATAACCCGATTCACCTCCATACAAGTTCTTTAGTATCCCCTTCTTGGGCATTTTGGATGAGGGCTGACTGAATGTAGAAGGAGGTGGCAGACTGGTGGACCGGACATCAGCATGTGTGTGGGCAAGAGCATGTGTTCGATAAGGCTGGGGAGCAGCATGACAAGGTTGAGAGAGAGAGTTTTCTTTAGGAGGGCTGTGAAAGACTGAGTCAAAACTCCTCTGGGGTTTCAGGATCCCTTTGGGTTTCTTTCTCTCAGCGGTGGAAGTGGCAGAAATCGCAGCAGGGGACGCCACTGTCGCACAAGCGCCACCACAAGCTCCCAGAGGAATCGCATTCTCCTTGCGTGACTTCCTGAGGCTCGACACTCCTCCGCGCACCCTCCCTCCTCCACCTCCTCCACCCCCTCCACGGTCGCTCTTCAGAGGTAAGCTGAAGTAAAAGGGGTTGGGACAGGAAGAGTCTGAGGCCAGTCGCCCCGCGTCGACAGTCATGCCGCTGGTGGCTGCCACCCGATTCTGCCAGTCGATGTAGCGAGCCAGCAGCGGGGAGGGGCACTCTTGATGTGGAGGTGAAGGGCAGTCACACACACTCTCTTCAAAACCCCAGTTCACCCACCAGTGGTTGGCCACATCCTCGATGGTAGCCCTCTCGTCCACACGCACTGTCAACAACCAGTCGATAAGAGCGCAGGCATCTGGAGGGAGCAGAGGCAACAGCTATTTATAGCAGCCGCACTGACTGAAACAATGCAATTAACAGAATACTACACGAGAACAACACACAACACAATCAAATCAGAATGGAAATATAATGCTAATAGAGACATTATAGACACTGTCGAGGTTTACCAGAGGGCGGGTTGGGTCTGCGGTAGCGGCCTTGGCTGATCTGCTCTGTGAGCGTGGCGTGGCTGGCCCCATCAAACGGCATGCTGCTGTACACCAGGGCATACAGCAGCACCCCCAGCGCCCAGCAGTCCACCTAGCATACGAACACACACAAAGCCCGTAACTCAAAAAAGTCTTGGTGCATGATGTTTTAAATGTTACCAAACATACAGTGTCTGAAAATGTGCCTCGTCTTTTGATTTTTGAAAATGTGCCTCGTCTTTTGATTTTTGAACATTCAGCTTTAGAAAATCTGATGTTTTAGATTTGGAAAATTAAGCTTTGCCTGACCTAATTACTGTGGTTCTTCTGCAGCATATGAAAGAATAAATCAGTGCTTTAATGTTGCACCTTTTACAAATTGATTAAAGATGTATTACAAGTGTTGCTCGTAGTAGTGAACCCACAGAGAATTATCGCCTGACTCTGTAGTTCACCTCAGCTCTACGTGGGTCACTTTACTGTCTTTCAGCTTGTTTTGGTTTTACAGGACACAACTTTTGTTGAACTATTGTTCTGGTTTTGATCTATTATTTAATACACCATATGTAATGATACAGCATTAATCGTGATTTAACTTAATTGAACACATCCATAACCTTTGGAAACACTGGTGATGGCAGTATGTTGACCCACCTCTGGCCCCTGGTAGGGCAGTCCTTTCACTATCTCTGGGGCAGCGTAGAGCGGACTTCCACAGTAGGTCTGCAGCAGACAGCCATTTTGGAAATGATTGGAAAGGCCGAAGTCAGCCAGCTGCAGAGTCAGAGAAGGAGAGAACATAAAATAGCACATTTTGATTACAATTATTTGGTCTCCCTTGCTACTACTGCTTCTGAGCTATAACACTAGATAACTTCATAATCAAAATGAGAATAATGACAAAAGGAAAATGTCACGTCACAGCTGCAGCTGCCCCAACAGTAGTAGCACATTTTCCAAGAGGACTTTAGTGTAACTCAGTGGACTGCCAAGACACTAAATTACAATAAAGTGTTCCATGGGATTGATCTATTAATAAATAAAAGACCGACCATAAGTGATGCTGAAAATGAGACTAATAAAGCAAGCAATGGACATAAATCAAAACCTTAACATGAGAAATTGTAAAAACAATAAATGTGAAATGGAAGATTAAAAAAAAAAAAACACACAGAAAAGACCAGTCCAGCATGTGTGTGTATCTATGTGTTCACATATTTGTTTTCAAGTAAACAAAAGGGTTTATGTGAGTAAGTTTCAGTCATAGATGGCATAAATGCCTGACAGCTGACAACACAGTGTTTTAACTTTAAGACATAAGGGACTAATCAGTTAACACTGAACCCTTTATAAAATTCACTCACTCATTCACTTCAACACTCATCCTCATGCCATCCAGATTCCTTTCCAGTGAGTATGTACTGCAGACTCTTAGCCATGTGGCAAAAACACAATAACCCAAAGCAATTCCTTTTAAAGGAGCCAAAAATAGGTATGTTGATCTTTTGCCAATGTAAGTGTGAGTGAGGGAAGAGCAGCGGGCCAAAAACATCAGGCTGCTTACGCTCACGTAACGGAACAATCACTCACTCGAGGCTGCGCGAGCCATACGCAGACATACCCAGGCTCCTCTCTATCTGAAGAGATTATTAACATGAGCAGCAGCCTGCTATCGGCCCCTCTGGTGTTAAAAATACTCAACCTGACAGCTTTATTTCCGTGGAGCAGAGGTTCAGGGCAACAGAGACCTCACGGATAAAAGATGGCACTGTGTGTACAAGAGTCCACATTAGACATACAGAGGCTATAATGATGTGTGGACTGATCATGTGAGGTGTGTAGTTTATATAGCTTTACTTTCTACAAGCTGCTGTGTGTTTGTATGTGTGTGTCCTGCAGTATAAATTCTTTTTCAGATACATCTGTGTGAGGCTCCTGAAGAGACATTCTTTGGTGCTAAATGTTTGTAGGAGACGCACTCTTTCTTCTAAAGAGTACATACAACTCCTGTACATGTGCTTGGAAATTACATGGCCTGTTTAGAGATGCCATCATCTCTCATGCTAATGCTGGACTGGAACAGATCCCTGGTTAATGTTTTATGTAACGAGGAGTAGGGTTGGACCCAAATGCAACGCACTAGAACAGATGCTTGGTAAGACAAAAGAGGTCTTCTGAAACAAAGCTCACTGAAGGGGTTGTGTCCAGGATTGCCCAAAAAAAATGAACATGAACTATTAATCGGTGACTGAAGCCTTGATGTGACAGAGAGCAGCAAGACATGACCACAAAGAAGAATGAGAGGAAGAAGAATCCAAAGTCAGAGTGGAGTGGCTTATATAAAGAGTTGATTGGTGACTGAAAACAGCTGGGTGCACAGGTGAGATGATTAGGTGGGACTGGCTGACAGGTGAAGTGAGGCAGAGGCGGGGTCAGTGGAAAAGTACTGGGACCTGGGGTGTAAACCTATGGCAGGTGAATAGTGACAAACTATGACAGACAGAACTACGACATGACAAGACTATGACATGACTACAGCAGAGCAGAGATGGCAGAAAACTGAGATGGAACTAAGACATGGAACTAAGACATGACAGCACAGACAGAGAGACTGGACACAGACTGAGAGACTGGACAGCACAGATAGAGAGACTGGACACAGCCAGAGAGACTGGACACAGACAGAGAGAGTGGACACTGACAGAGAGACTGGACACAGACAGAGAGAGTGGACACTGACAGAGAGACTGGACACAGACAGAGAGACTGGACACAGACAGAGAGACTGGACAGCACAGATAGAGAGACTGGACACAGCCAGAGAGACTGGACACAGACAGAGAGAGTGGACACTGACAGAGAGACTGGACACAGACAGAGAGACTGGACGCAGACTGAGAGACTGGACACAGACAGACAGACTGGACACAGACAGAGAGACTGGACACAGACTGAGAAACTGGACACAGACTGAGAGACTGGACACAGACAGAGAGACTGGACACAGACAGAGAAACTGTACACAGACAGAGAGAGTGGACACAGACAGAGAGACTGGACACAGACAGAGAGAGTGGACACAGAAAGGGAGACTGGACACAGACAGAGAGACTGGACACAGACTGAGAGACTGGACACAGACGGAGAAACTGGACACAGACAGAGAGAGTGGACACAGACAGAGAGAGTGGACACAGACAGAGAGAGTGGACACAGACAGAGAGACTGGACACAGACAGAGAGAGTGGACACAGACTGAGAGACTGGACACAGACAGACAGACTGGACACAGACAGACAGACTGGACACAGACAGAGAGACTGGACACAGACAGAGAGACTGGACACAGACAGACAGACTGGACACAGACAGAGAGACTGGACACAGAGAGAGTGGACACAGACTGAGAGAGTGGACACAGACAGAGAGACTGGACACAGACTGAGAGACTGGACACAGACTGAGAGACTGGACACAGGCAGAGAGACTGGACACAGACTGAGAGACTGGACACAGGCAGAGAGACTGGACACAGACTGAGAGAGTGGACACAGAGAGAGAGACTGGACACAGACAGAGAGACTGGACACAGACAGAGAGAGTGGACACAGAGAGACTGGACACAGACAGAGAGAGTGGACACAGACTGAGAGAGTGGACACAGACAGAGAGACTGGACACAGACAGAGAGACTGGACACAGACATGGAAGGGAATGTGACTAGGACAGAGACTAAACACAGAAACATGGCTGGCAGAACTGTAACAGTTTTACAGTGGCTCACAGCCTGTTGGGGTAAATGTCTGAGCTGCTTTTGAGGGTCTTGTGATAACATCATGCGAGAAGAAAGTGACATTTGGTGCAACAAGCAAAATCATCTGGTTTGTTGGAATGAGGATCAGATCTGCTTTGTGTTAAGAGTATCAGTTCCCTCTTGTTAAATGAATTGACCAACTCATCCAATGTGGTCAAATGACATCCTTGCTGCATATCTCTCCCTTGTTTCCTGTCATCTCTTTAGTAAAATCTTAACAGCTCATGAATACATGAAACAAATACATGAAAACAGAAAACCCACTCTGCAGACTTCTGCCACTTCTGGGATGAAAATAATCAAAGCCAACCATTAAAGAACAAATTAGTGCTTGTATATTGTTAAATTATAATCTGTGACATCAGACTTGACCAAGACCCAACACGTTACCGGATCTGTCTGGATGTGCCTCACACATGCCGTTAAGCAGCTATTGTAACACGCACATACATTGCACAGAGGCTGTGTCATTTCCTGCAGCGGATGCTGTGAGAGGCCGATGTGTCGACCCTGAGGTTTGCAGTGACTGAGGAGCCGCTGAGAGGTTTGCATGTAGTGTTTTCTTTTGACGGACAGACAACGCGTACTTATATTAAAACCCTCCGATTGGCACGATCGCCACTGGATTCCCTGCATTCCCCTTTGGCCGTGCACAGCTCCCATATAAGGAGAGGAATTCCCAAATAAGGCAAGAAATGACCCCTGGGTTGTTTTATAAGACCTGGCAGTATGTTTGTTCTGGTTCGGTGTGCATGGCTTAAAAACACATTAAAATGACTGTGGGCAGAAAGCGCTCCAATGTATGTTCTCAATGTGCACTTTGTTGGCATTTTATTTTGGAGCAGGCAAAATAATCCATTTCCAGCTGCGCAATGTGAAGCTTCATTCCAGCATGCTAAAAACAGCAATGGAAAAGGTTGCTTCCTGAAATGTATCAGGGCGTCATAAAGATTTATGTCTTTATGTTCCAAAACAAAAGTGCAATCAGGAAAAAAACCCCTGATGTATTTAATGCTCAGGCCAACAAGGCTTTTGTCAGAGAAAACGAAATTTAACCAGGGATAAATATCTTACATACAGCTTACCTTTACATTCAGATCTTCATCTAGAAGGATGTTCTCCAGCTTGAGGTCTCGATGCACAACACCGTTCTGCAAGAGAGCAGAGACACATGAGGCCCTGTGCTGCTTCTCCCTCCCGTTTACATGCTAATGTTTCCCTCTCTGCATGCAAACATAAGACCGAAGGGTGTGAAGTTTACAATATAAACCCACCCGGGGGTGCACGGGGGGTTTGTCTTTCATTTATAATTTTATAACCATTAACATTCCACTCGGGCCTCGTGTTAGAGGGCCACATGTCAGAGGGCCTCGGGAAAGGCTCTGAGACGGTTTAATCGTGGACAGGCATGAGGAAGTGCTTTGTTTGGGTTAATTCATCTGATGAGATGAGATTTGATCCCCTGATGGCATTAAGCACCTGGGAGCCGACGGGAGGCCGCAGAGTGTAGACAGCTGTGGAGTCTGGTGAGGAAGAGCCCGAGTATGCTGGAGGTTCGATTGGAGGAAAAGTCTATTGCAGGATCACTTGTATTCAAACAGGCAGCAAATCATAAGAAGAGACAGTGCCCTCTATAGATAAGTGTGGCCACCCAGGAAGCTGCGTGACGCTGGGAAACTTTAAACCTTGCTGTCAGTTTCTCTTAAAGCCACCAGCTAATGAGCCAGAATAGCCTCCTTTCTTTCGTTAATTACATCCTCCTCAGAGCACTTAAATGGAGGAAATGAACCATGACCTTAGACAGTGTTTTGTGCACAGTATGTACAGAATGTAAGCCTGTGTGTGTGCGTGTGTATGAGTGTGTGTATGCAGAAGAAATATAGCTATGTGGTTAACCAGGTTATTATTCTTGCTATTTTCAAAGCAAGAATAGCAAAAAAAAAGGCTACAAATGACTTGGAAATATTTTCATTCTTCTCTCGAAGCCTCAATAATCCGCCCATGTGCCTTGCATACCTCAGAGGTGCATTCAATAATTCATTCACGCCGGAACATTCATGTCTATTTTGGGACAATATTTGAGGGCACGAGGAGCATAAAATCCACCTCCCTGCCTGCAATAAAGCTACAGGAGCTGACTGATTATCTCTGAGTTAAGCGTGTGGGATTCGCAAAGAAGCCAAGCTGCTAAAATAAGACTGATAAGAGAGCAAAAACATTTCTGCCCCATCCAACTCAGCTGACCGCGAGGCACAAATCCTCACTCCTGCTGTACCACACTTCTCTGTTAACAGGATTTACACAACGATAAAAACAAAGAAACAAAGAAGAATTTGCATTTACAGCAAATGTGGAGGAACAAAGCAGGCTCATATGGGCAACGTGTTTGCTAAATGTGTCAGTGTGTGACTGTAAAAAACAGTCAAGGGATAATGCACTCTTAACCCAGAGAGATCTGAAAACTCAAGTCAAGTTTTCCTGCAGTATTAGGATTAGGATTTAGTGGATTTAGTGGTACTGTATTTGCTTGTGCGCAGTTGAATACCGCAGCATGCAATTCAGCACGTGCCTCCATGTGGTTTCCCTAATTTATACTGAATTCCAGTGGTGTATTTGCAGAAGTTATTTGCGTAAGCACAGTGTGTATGTGTGTGTGTGTGTGTGTGTGTATGTGTGTATAAACCTTGTGGCAGTAGTGGACGGCGGACGTGATTTGTCTGAAGATGCCTCTGGCTTCTGTTTCTGGCAGTCTCCTCCTCTCCTGGATGTAGTCGTACAGCTCTCCCCTGCTGGCGTACTCCATCACTATCACAATCTTATCCCGGCTCTCAAACACTGCACAGGACACATTTACAGTATTAGGACAGTGTTAGGGGATTCCTTCTTCACACACACAACAAGAACAGATGATATTCTGCATGTACAGAAATGGAGACAGGAATAAATAAGAAGCTGGATGTTTGACATAACTATGCTGCATTATCTACCTCATATTCTCATTGCTGCTGTTTTTTTATTTGATGTTGTCACTTTATCTTCACTAAGCCACTTTAGGTTCCACTTGTACTTTTTTTTATATAGTTTCTTATAGTTTTTTACTTTGTATACTTTATACTTCTATCTGATTGTATGCTTGTGCTGCTGTAACACCCGAATTTCCCCTATGGGGGATCAATAAAGAATTATCTTATCTTATCTTATCTTATCTTATCTTATCTTATCTTAACTTATCTTATCTTATCTTATCTTATCTTATCTTATCTTATATGTGTTGATCAATGTACAGTACTGTATATATCTGCATTCTGTTGCTTGGCTCCAGGTTCAATTTCATAAAGGCTTCGCCCTCTAAGACTTGTTGCTGTTGATGCTTGCACAGTCGTGAAGATTTTCCTTTGTGCCCTTTTGCCCTATATGAGACCCCTCAGGTGTGCTCCTGCAGTGTAATTCCCAATCACATTTTCAGGAGCAATAAATCCTCACCAGAAACAATTATCACTCACCTCCCACTGGTTGTGAGTTAGTGGTGATATCTACAGTCCCACTACAGTCAGACCATACTTGACAACCCTCCATGTTCTGTTGATGGGAGGTAACAGAGATGGGTCTCTCTCTGGCTGGGGAGGCATGTGCCAGTCTCAGGCCTCAGTCCTCTCTGGAGGGAAAATGGGAGACTCCTCCATCCTTTCAGATAGATTGTACATAGCTGTCATGGCGTGAAAGAAAATCTTCCCCACTGTGCATTCACACAGTGATGATTCCAGTAACAACAAGTCTCAGAGGGCTGCACCTATACTCATAGAATCTGGAGTTATGATATGTAACTGATGTTCCCTGTTGGCGTCTTTACCTGTAATGGATCCCATACAATGTTTCCTTCACATGACAGATCGTGTACTAATGCTTCATAAAGGATAAGGCTGCTGATAATCTACATTTGTTATTGTAAACAAAGGATCTAAACCAACGACATGCTATGCCTCCTGTTAATACTATTTTTGAAAACATAAATCTTGAAAATGGTTCAGAAATATTTGGTTTCATTTTTTCAAAGGCTAAATTATTTCCTAATTCAAACGGACACTGTAGCTCTTAGCAAGCATTATTCAAACAGGAGTAAGTAGTGTATTTGTGTTTCAGCTGTGGATTTGGTAAACTACTGAACAGTTACAGCAGAAAGACAGTTATTGAAGAAAATGAATATAAAACTAAACTACTGTGCCAGATTGGTGGAGGTCTATGGTCCAGAGAAAGGTGCTACAGTATATTGGGTTTTGGACAGAAAGATAACAGCTGTTTCAAAGATTGACTCATTGTTTGTTTTGCTCTTCAAATAAAATTTGTTGATCATAAGAAAACCACAGAGTATTAGCAGCATTCTCCTTTATGGGCATTACTGTGGCCCAGACATATGTGATAAAGGCGTATGACCACTTTGATTTCACAGCACCAAGAATGTGTACTGTAAGTCACTGATGGACATTTTTGTCTCACGTAACTTTCTTTGAAAAGTCTGAAAATCTGTCCGTGTTTGCAGACTTACCCTCATGGACACGTATGATGTTGGCGTGCCTGAGCGAGGCAGTGATCTCGATCTCTCTCTGGATGTGAATTCTGTCCAGGTCGTCGGTGATGCGCTCCTTGCGGATCGACTTGATCGCTACCTGAGGAGGAAGTTATATTGTTATATGAACCTTTGTGTTCAAATCTCACAAGTGAGTAAGTGTGGAGGGTTAACAACAAAAAAGGCTCATCTTCCACAGCAAGAAAACAACAGTAGATTTTATCAGTGGACAGTTGTTGCCCTGTTGATAATTTGTACAACCCATAACCAAACCAGCTAATTCATTTCTCCTTCACCTCCCTCACAACAGCTCGTCTGATGCACATACAAATGCACAGTTCATGTATTACTTGTATAGACATAGAAACAAAGACATGCATACTGTTGATAGTTACACTCACACACACACATACACAAATCAAATCTCTGGATATTAGGGGCGATTATGTGGGTGTTAAGGGCCTGGATGGTGAGAGCAGGTCTCCTGTGATCTGAGCACGCTCCGAGGCAGAAGGTTGACAGCTGCACCGTTCACACTCTACTTCATTAATCCCAGGCACTCACTGTACCCCGATGTAACCCCCCCGACCACCGAACACACATATACACAACAAAACACAACCCCCAACATGAGCCCCTAAACCTCTTTGGGTGGAGTGACTGTCGCCAAAATGGCACCATACAAGTAAAAGACAGAGGCAAACAAATAAACAGGCATCAGGACGTGCTATTTAGAAATATGATGAACTAAAAACAGGACAACAAAGGAGTGGGAATAATGCGTGGATGAGGCTTTAGGATTTCTTTGTGAGGTTGACATCCCAACATAGCACTGATCATACCCCTGTATAATTCTGTCAACCCCTATAATGTCCCTATGGGCGAGCAGGCCTCTCCTCTGGGTCACAACTCCAGCATTCTCAGCTGCCGGAAAAAATGTCTAGGAGACATTGGAAGACAGAATTCACACGCTCCATCAACCACCATAGTTATGCAACACAACACAAACACACTCCAGGGAACTCTCGCTCTGACCTTCTTATAACTGATGTGACGCTATGCAGGGAAGGAGTTTTTTGCTTTCTAGCTTTTCTATAAACAAGACTTTTCTCTTTCCAGACTGGTGTGGCTTCCCTGTCCATCCAGAGGTACTGGGTGCTGGGTCAGAGATTAAGCCACACATACTCGGTGGTTGTCAGCTGAATGGCGTGTGTCCAAGCTCGGGGGGTTATTAACGTGTGCGCTTGCATGCTCGTGTTTTCTGACCCAAATACCTGCTGGCTGGGAAAGCAATGTGAGGAAGGAAGGAGGGCAGTATGAAATAAGCCGCAGGGATGAGGAGGGAGACGGCGGCTAACAGGTTAAAGAAATGGATAAAATATGTCAGGGCTTGTATTTTACCATCTGAGCTCTGATTTACCCTTGGACATAGCATTAAGGCCTGATCAGCAGAGCACAGAGTAGAGCGACACACTCTGGCCATTGTTCAGCCTTCAGGGCACCAAGAGCATTTTAAAAGCGGGACGTTTGATTGGAGGAAGTGTGTGTATGTCTATGATCTCACCCTCGTGCATGCAAAGTTGCGGCATATGCGTCATATCTAAGCATGACCTCTAAAGTATCCTCCTAATCAACAATGTCTCATTGTTCCTGCAAATAATGTGCTGTGTGTGAGATATGGACCAAAAGTGCCAAAGTGTAACAGGATGCATGCAGAACACATAAGTAGCTATGTGTGTGAGTCATGCAGATGTAATCAGATACTCCACTGCATTATTAGAGAATGTGTGTTGTAGAGGAACCCACCGTGATTCAGATCACATGTATAACATGTACAGAGAAATGCACAATGCACTTCACAGCAAGAAGAATTAGATCATTTATTTCCTCTTCTTCTCCTTCTTATATATTGCATGTGTTCCCCCATTGCACAAATCTGTAGACTGCTGACTTATCACAGGTGTTTTTTTACTGTGTGCGTAAAGTCAAGTCTCTGATTTCCCGTCCTATTATTCTAACAAGCTCACACACACAAGTGCACATCCCAAAAGCCTGAGCACCACTCAAGATCCCTGCTGCATCTGTGAAAGATTTGACAGCAGGATTATACGGGCTTCACGCCAAATAGACCTTTGACCTCATCATCCAGCTACACACACACTGTCCCCTGCCATAACCAGGAAGTAGTGCTACTAGAAGGATGTCACTGCTTCCGGCCAACAAATAGTCCATCACATACAGCCCTGTAAAAGCACAAATTGGTGTTTTCATACTGTGATTAAAGGTAGGAAATATAATACGTCTGTCAGTAATGTTGCTGGTGATCAGATTTTGCTACCTTCATATAGACCCATTCTAGCTGTTTCTAGTCTTTTTGCTTGGCTGAGCTGTGCAGACAGATATGACAGTGGTGTTAATGTCTCATCTCATCTAAGTGTCTTTCCATAAAATGTCAAACTGTTCCTTTAATCTGACAAACAATATGGTTTGACTTATTCTATAGTGATCACTGGTTTCACAAGCACCCTCTTCCTGCCCAGCAAATAACAATCTTTCCAAGAAGAGTAATTCATTTAACATCCAAATAATTAAAGGAATTAAAAAACAAAAGGGGTTTTGCTTCTTAGAAACAAAACATACATGCTTTTCTTTCTTTACTTCAAATGAAGGCACACAAAAGCTGCACATTCCTGGTGATGTTACGTAACTTTTTAAAATATATATACAAAAAAAAAAATCTTAGTGTTATTGTTTCAAACCTGGATTAACCAAGACCCCCTGTATGCATCATCCTCTCCTTCCATTCCATCCTGTACATCACTCACTTCCTGCACCTTAAACATGAACAGGCACAATCTCAAGTCAGCTCAAAACCATGACTACTGTCTCCTCTTCCTCCTCCTCTTCCTCTTTCCCGCACTCAAACAACAGCCCCCTGGTCCTGTTTCCAAAAATAATGTCCATTTTGTTTCAAAGAATCCTTGGTATGTGCTGGCTACTAGCTCAAAGAATTCAGCATTTCCCCTTTGTCCTACCAAACCCACTCACCCTGCCGCGCACGCACACACACACACACACACACACACACACTTCACAGAGACTTCTCTCGCTCCCCTCTCCCTGTGTGTTCGCCCATCAACCTTTCCCCCGTCTTTCGCTCCCTCCCTCTTGCCCTTTCTCTTTCACACATGTAGGTACATTGAGAGGAATTATGCCAGTCTCACTTCCACAATCTGACTGCAAAAAAAAAGATTATCCCTATTACAGTGTGTTTGTTTGTTAAAAAAAAAAAAAAAAAACAGAAGGGGAATTCTAGGCTGATTGGGTATCTTTGTGCTCAGATCACAGCCGAGCGACAGATTAAAGCCTGACTGTAGACATAAACCCACGATTATTGAAAGTAATCTGGATCCACGTTCTGTTTTTTAACCTGGATACTGAGAATGTAAAGTTAAACACATCACATTATTATGTCTGTCTGAGTGTGTTTGTGTATGTGTGTGTGTGTGTGTGTGTCCTGGCAGAAGGGGGTCAGACTCCTACTGGAGGAGACCTATTGTAGTAATTTTATCCCCTTGTTCAAGTGCTGAGTGAGTCACAGCAAAGGCATCTCAGCCTGGCAGCACAGGAAGCAAGAACCGGGCTCAGCATCGTGAGCTCACCCCAAAACACACACACACACACACACACACACACACACACACACACACACACACACACATAAAGGGACACACACACACATCCAAAGTAATATTTAATAACCCACATTCTTGGAACAGCAACAGATCTTTGCTCTCTCTCTCTCTCTCTCTCTCTCTCTCTCTCTCTCTCTCTCTCTCACACACACACACACACACACACACACACACACACACACACACACACACACACACACACACACACACACAAACCTCCCAGGTAGACAAAAGCCAGCTGATCATGCTCATCAGCTGCATATCACATCATCTCTTAAGCTTTTGATTTCATGGGTGAGACCAGGTGATCCAAGTCATCCAGAAACAGGTTCATCCTCATGCACCATCATCACCATTTCTCTTTCTGCATGCAAAATGATTCAGATCATAAAGAAAAACAAAAGTCACCTGACAGCTGCAGAAACACTCACCGTCTTCTTGCTCGCTCTCTCCACCGCCTTCTTCACTTTGCCATAGGTGCCTTTGCCCAGAGTCTCCATCACCTCATAGCGGTGCTTCAGGTTGTGTTTGTGCTGGTGCTTCTTCACCTCCACCACCGGGGCCGCCGCAGCCTCCGCCTCCGGCTTCATCCTGTGGTTGCCGGACGCCGCGTCCTGCAGACAGCCGAGCTCGGACTGGCGGCTGGAGCTCACTGCGCCTCTGCCGTGCGCCTCTCGTCTGCCCATCCCGTCTGCGCACTATCCGCGAGCGAGCTGCTAAAGTCGCCCATGCAGACGATCCGATGTGAGCTGCAGCTGTGTCCTCCTCTGGAACGGGAGCGATGGGAACCACATGGTCCGGAGCGGTGGGTGGAGCCCCTTCATCCCCACGAGGGGGGAGTCGCACTCAGTTGGGATCAGTTTGGGTTTTCCACGGGGATGAAGTTATGCAGGGAATGTCGTGACACTCAGCCTGAATCCACTTCAATCAGACGTGTTTATTGATGCTTTTCCACGTGGTGAGCTTAGAAAATAAACTGAAAAAGAGAAAAAACTGTGAGGAAGCAGAGACACTGAAGAGAATGTTTTATTTTATTCCAGACAAACACCCATGAATAATAAACAAACACAAAACACACCCTGGAAGTAATCTCATAAAGGAAAATAACATTTATTAGATTAAAAAAAAAAATGATTATAGCATTAGAGGAAAACTATGCAATAGCACTCGCTTATTATCACTTATACATGGTCAGTATTAAGCTTTTAAAAGGATGACAAGGATTCACTGCAGACCTCATTTATTTATTTTATTTTATTTTATTTTATTCATTTTTTTTTGAACAGTCAAAAAGTCCATCATAGAAATCTTAAATAATTTATTTAGCTGATGATTTTCTTCTCCTGAAAGATTCTTCTCAATAAATGTGGACTCACAACCATCCTGGTCCTATTATTAACGCTTTATAACAACTTAGTACTGAAGACAACTAATAATTCATTCTTTACCATTATGCTGCCTTGTAAAGCGCTGCTCTCGACAGACAAATTATGGCATCTGCCAGTTGTTCAAATTCCAAATAGATATTTAGGAGAATATGTATATTCACTTTGTTGCTGAGAGTTATATTAGAAGATAGGTGCCTGGGCTGGAGAAAGGAGATGATTAGCTTAGTTTAGCACAAAGACTGGAAACAGGGGAAACTGTTAGCCTGGCTCTTCCCAAACCTGCACCTCTAAATCACACGGATTAACATCTCATTGGTTAATTTGTGCAAAAACCAAAAAGTGTACAAATTCCATGGTGCATGTGAGGCATGCTAACTTTCAGCGAGACAGTGAATAAGCATGTTTCCTAAACTGGTGAGCTATGCACTTAAAATGCCAAATGCGTTGTTTGACAATCAACCTCTTGTGGTCATGCCATCAGTGAGTGTTGTTTGTCAGAAGCAGAGGAGGTTTATGTGCATCCTGTCTCCTACCAACAGAAAACACTGATTTCTTTTAACCACGACCGCAAGCCCTCTCTACTCTTATTACAGTGGTTTAAATTTCCTAAACAAATCCAAACCCTAACCATAGGGGTGGAAGATGGGAAAACAATTACATAAGTATTTTTTCTAAAGGTCGTATGGGTCATTGTCATTCTTGTTTTGTCATGAGGATTTGTTGACGGTTACACTTTAACATGTGAGGTCCAGAAGTCAAACCAGGTTTGGATAAAAGTCAAAACTGAGGTTTAAAAGACAGGAGCTGGTTTCCCACCCGTCCTGGCTACCGGCATTTTCACTGAGCGTCAGGAGGAGCTGAATTACGGCGCGAAGAGGTCTCGAGGATTGAGGTTCGCCACCACACAGACGTCATAGCTGTCGTGCATTGATGCTCGTCTTTCCACCACCGTCCACACGTTGTCTGCAGGGTCCAATTCCAAAATCTCCTTGGTGATGATCTCATGACGGCCTGCAGTCGCGAGAGAAAGTATGTAAGTTATGGCTGACCAAAATCTAATTTCCAGACGTACTGCTTCGCCAGTTAGCTGGCATTCTCAAACTCTGATGCAGACCCACAGTGCGTTATTGTGCAACAGGAGGCATCTCGACTAATGAGAGAACACACACAAGCATTTACTGACTCACCGGCGCCCTTGTAGTACCCACAGAGGTAGAGCTTCCCCTGCACTACTCCTATGTTGGAGGCATTGGTTCGATGGGAGAGTAAACATGTGGGCAGGGTCGGCCCCGCCCTCCAGGTGTCCGTCTCTGGGTTATAGATCTCCACAGAGCTGAGACAGCGACGAGACTGTCCACGGTCCTCTCCATCACATCCTATGCCACCTGAAGAACGCACACACATCATCTGGCTCCATTCTGTCTCATTCAGAACATATACTTCACACAGTCTGTCTCGTAGTCTGACCCAGTATGTAGATTTCTCCATTGAGGACAGCCGTGCCGCAGCGGTACCTGGAGTGCTTCATCCTGGCGCACTCGGTCCAGCTGTCCTCGCCAGGGTCAAACTGAAACACACGGTTGCTCAGCTTGTCGGGCTCGTCATCCGGCTGGTGCTGAGGGCGGGAGAGTCGGCCCGGGAGGTGGAAGGAAAAGATCAAGAAATTGAGGTGAGGACTGAGAAACTGAGAAACAGCACAGGGGAAAGAGTGAAGGACAGAGGAGACAAATGCTACACTGAATCTTCCACCATCTGCCTTTAAATCACTGAGTTGCTTTAAAGACGTATATAACATATTTCAAATCATCTTTTGAAAATTCTCTCTTCTTTTTTTTCTTTTTTTAAAAATTCTTGATGAACCAGCTGATTGACCCAAAGAGTCAGGCCAGTGTTATTATTAGTATTATTAGTATTCCAGTAGCCTCAATTCTGGAAGTGAAATTGACCAATAATATGATTCTAGACTCTTTTTTAAAAACTATTTCAGATGCTTTTAAACGTCTGTGTACCTGTGGTGTCCAGCCCCCCAGCACATACAGGTGCTCCTTCAGGCTGACGACACAGTGGCAGGCTAAGGCGAGAGGCAGAGGGGCGAAGCCGAGCCAGCTCCCTCCTCTCTTCACTGACCATCTCTCCACACTGTTCGTGATGACGTAGTGATTGCGCTCTTTCATCTGGCCGCCTATCATAAACAGGGCGTCGCCTAGCAACCCTAAGGCGTACATATCCCTGTATGCTGCTGAGCACAGCGGCACCCAGCTGTTCTCCTCAGTGTTATCATACCTGAAACATAAACAGGAAATTTAGGCCTGGTGTCGAATGCAGTGCCATTCAAAAACATGGAGGTCTTTTATATGAGCATGCCTGTAGATGTCGATCCTCTTCGTCCTGTGTTGATCTTCTGCCTCTATGGCCACCAAGATGTTGTTGTCTCGTGTCACTGCCCCCGCTGTGATCTGCCCCATGCCTCCACAGCCCCTCAGAGGAGAGGGGATGTAGTAAGTCCTTCTACCGTGGGGAGCAAAGCAGAAACTAAGATCAGCAAGACCACCACGGCGGGCAGGCACTCCCTCCTTATTCACCCCGCCCAAACAGAGCAGCAGGTCTGTGGTCTCCATGCCGTAGCGCAGGGCGGGCCGAGGCGGAGCCGATGCCTCACACAGACCTGAGGTCTGGAGAGCAGCGTCAATCATCCCAAAGCACTCAGCATCCCGCAGCAAAACCTGGAAGATGAATTCATAGGTGTTCTCATCCGTCAATCAAATGATAAATATGGATAAGGAGTCTAGACCTTCCCTCCCTTTTGGTTCTCACCGGGTTTCTCCTCCTGGCTTTACGGAGGAATCCAGGGTCCACAAGCTCCAGCCGGACACGTCTGAGCAACTCCACGGCCTTGGCTTCACTCTGCGAGTCCCCCCTTCGCCTCTCCACCCAACGCAGCACCAGCTCCAGCACAACCTGCTCCTGTGGTATGTTGAGGTCATCTGAACCCAGCAGATCCCCGAGACTTTGGGCATCCAGCTCCAGCACTTCTTCCTCCTCACAGACCTTCAGATGGCAAGAGAAAAAAAGGGGGGGGAAACAGTGGCAGTGACTCAGTTTGTGAAGAACTGTTTATAGAGGATGGTAAGAAAGAGTGTTGAAGTAGAAACTTGTACCAAATCAACACTGTAATACCCAAAGCATCTCAACACCTGTGCATCACTGTACAAAAGAAGTACAAGTGACTTCTGCCCCCTACTGGCAGACAGAATGGAATGACGGAATGATGTTTATTATGAAGCCATTTTTTTCATAAATCATTTTTCATTTAATGATTTTTCAGGCCTTATGACATGTTTCATCCTAGAAGCAGGAATAATTATGTATGGCTTTAACTACTATTTATGGCTAATTACTACTACACTAATAATGCCGCTGGTGAATGAATGAATGAATGCCCCACCTGTGCAAAGTGTTGGTAGAGGTACCTCAAAGCACTGCCTGCCAAACCGGAGGCCCCCAGGTCTCGGGCCCAGTGGTACAGTCCGACACAGTTTGAGGGGTCCATACGGGCCTCCATGTGGCTCTGGCATAACCTGAAGCAGTAACAACATGGTGGTGATGGGAACAAAATATTTTCTGTACTTTAGGGCACTGCCCTCTATACTTCCTACACATCACACTTCTACAGAGGACAATACAGGTAGAATAAAGTTACCTTGATGCCCCTAATGTCCTATTATATAGAGAAACACTGTAGAAGCCCTGTTGATGTTCATTTAGTGGAGCAGTTCTCTTTCCCCACCTGAAGGCTCCATCCACATGGAGCAGGAAGGCGGCGGCAGCCACACCCTGGATGTTGTCATTGCAAAGAGGAAGTTGAGCTCGGTACATGTAGTCCAGCAGCAGCTCCAGGCTCGGAGCCGGAGTGTCTCTGAGAGGCACCTCTCCTCCCCGGGTCTCCTTCAGACCACAGGTAAACATGGCCTGGACAAACAGGATTCATCAATATAACTGAACAGGTCTCATAGCATCATTAGCATTTTGCCTTGTCCTAAATGACAACATTAACTTTTGCCACTTTACCTGGAAGTATGGGCTGAATGCAGAGAGCACCACCTTGTGGCAAGGAAAGCGAATCCCCTCTGCCAGCAGCACCACATCAGTGAGCTCCTCAGCTCCTCTCATCCTCTCCAGCTGCCTGAGCAGGAGTGAGCCGTGCTCTGCCTGAGCACAGTCCAGCACTGGTGCATCCATAGGCCACTACACTGGACGTCCGGTCCACTTTGGTCAGCATAGAGAGAAAGACCTTGTGGCACAGTACAGTGAGTGAGGGAGGAGTTTGGTTCATGCACAAACTCAAAGCAATTTTCAATCATATTCCTCTAATACCTGTGTATACCTCCTTTTTAGACTGTTATTTGTTCTTAATATTTTTACTGCTGCTATCCCCTGTGCTGCTGTGACATGTGAATTTCCCCACTGTGGGACGAATAAAGGCTTATCTTATCTTATCTTATCTTAATCTTTGCTTTTTGAGCCTTGGACAGTAATCAAAATTAAACCATGTGACAAATTTTAAGGGGAAATGTCTGAACAACTGATAGACATGTAAAACACAATACGTGGTCCAAAATAGACATTTTCTCAAAAAGGGTTGGTAATCACTAGTTCAGTTCCACAATGTGTTGTTTTCTGTTGTATTTTTTATTTTGAAAGGCCATTTTATTCTGAGGTTATCATAAGCTGACAGCTGAGTTTCCCTTTGAGATTTACAACAAGAAAAGCACCACATGGTTCAGATGAGATTTAGAAACATCCTTGAGCCTTATCGAAAGAATCTCACTTGCTCTCAATGTGCGTTATAAGCAAATAGAAGAGCCTCATATCGTAAGATCAAAAAGCAAGCGTTAAGTAAGCAGCATAAAACAGTAAAACCATAAAGTAAATAAAATGTGGAAGAGTATACTTTATTGTATGTATGTGTGTGTGTATGTGTGTGTATGTATGTGTGTGTGTGTGTGTGTGTGTGTGTGTGCTTGTGCATGTGTGTGCACATACTGAGGCATTATTTAGTTCAGTCTACTCGTTATGAAAGAGGCCGAAAGGTCAATTATAATCAGATATTATCAGTTGGCATCGTTAGCTTTGGCTCATCCTACAGGTTTGAAGCCTATATTTGAAATTCTGAAGAAATTCTGAAGAAAGAAATGAACTGTTCCATAGCTGAGCAACCTTACATCTAATGGAGAAATGACAGTAACTTGAGCTCAAACCTCAGATGCGATTTTAATCTAAGTGTGAATTGACGGGCCTGATTGAAACGCTGCATGAAAACAAAGGCGTTTTCCAAAGTGAGGATTGATGGCTGAATTCACTGTGTAGTTATGTTCAGTGAATATGTACAGAGCACAATCGTTTCCTTTTTTTCCAGCTGAGGTTATAAGATAAGATAAGATAATTCTTTATTGATCCCCCATAGGGGAAATTCGGGTATTGCAGCAGCACAAGCATACAATCAGGTAGAAGTATAAAGTATAAAAAACTACATAAAAAAGGTATATACAACTTAGTATATAAGTAACAAATGTGAATCAATATGGGGCATTTTGCATGAGGAGGTTTACTACTAGTACTACTACTACTACTGATCACAATGGTTATAAAATGAATGCACAAAACGTTTGGGTTGGTTGTTTCCTGAAGCTGCACAAGTGAGAGGATGCAGGTTAAATCCACTGAATCAGTCGCTCTTGATTTCACATACATCACGTTCAACCATATGTGGCAGCATCAGGAAGATGTCTCTAACACTTTGTATTATCTAACTATAGTCTAATGAGTGACAAACAGTAAAGGGTGACTCTTAGAAGAGGTGCTCCACTACAGAGGCCTGTCTTGTTGACCCTGGTTCCGCCCCTTTGCTGACTCAACACACGCGCTTACGGAGACGATAAAAACACTGTGGGTGGGTGTGCTGGACATGCACGGGTCACCCCACGCCAGGCGGACATGCACAACGTTCAGAGTACGACCACTTGCATGTAAACATGACTTTGACTAAGCACATGCAAAAAAAAAAAAAAAAAACAGCCATCATACCAATGGTGTCTATCCAGAGCCAGGATTCAGAGGTTTATGGACTGAGACGATGATCTTAAACTACTCTTCAGGGGTTGTAGTGTTTTTGTTTGCTGGCAGTTCTGTCTGGTGTTCTGCCTCCTGCGAGTGGGGGCAACAGTATGCTCACTGGTAAAAAGGTTTAAAATAGACCAGCTAATGTGAGCTGTGCTGCTGGTGTGTTCAGGTTTCCAGAAGCGGCCGGGCAGACAGTCTGCAAGTCTTCTACTTCTAACTGCAAGAAAGAGAGGCAGTATTTCAGTATCAGGACCATTTTTTATAGATCGATTGTCTATGAATTTAGGATTAAAGAGGGTTAAAAAAAAACAACTAAAAAATAACATATGCAGTCAAACATTCACACAAATACACACAAACAATGCACATCATCATCACGTTGTACACGCTGCTACTGGTCCAGCTGTTCAGATCGCTCCACTGGCTTCCAGTTGCCGCCCGCATCAAATTCAAAGCTCTTACACTTGCCTACAAAACCACAACAAAAATGGCTCCCTCCTACCTGAACACCCTGATTCAGGTCTACACTCCGTCTCGCTCACTATGCTCGACCAATGAAAGGCGCCTGATACAACCACCTCAAAAGGGCCCGAGGTCAATAGCTAGACTCTTCTCCTCTGTGGTTCCCCGGTGGTGGAACGAGTTACCAAACTCTGTTCGATCTGCAGAGTCACTCTCAGTCTTTAAGACAAGACTAAAGACCCAGCTCTTCACTGAACACCATGGCACTTTATAAACTCCTATAAAATGAACACACATACACACACACACCAAAACACCAAAAAAAAAAAAAAAAAAATCTAATTGTATGTTGTCATGTTTGTCCTCACTGCCTGTAGGCAGGCCCTATCTAACTTGAACCTTGACTTGTTTTGGCACTTATCCAGATTGTTTTCTCCTGACTAGATCCTTGCTTGTGTTGTATTTACTCTCAGATGTACGTCGCTTTGGACAAAAGCGAATGAAATGCTAAATGAAATTGTAGAATTGTAGAATTGTAACAGGAGGTGTTTTTCCACATTTTTCCACACACAGTTGAACACACCGCATTACACAACAGCATGAGAAAAACAAAGTGTCGTGCTGTGTAGATTAACCAGTGTCCTGTTCAGGATGTGCGTACGTCTCCATATGTGAAACGTGCTCGCCTACATGTGCCAGCGACCGTCACGCTGCCAGCTCTGATCCCAGCTCTTCATCGGGACCTTTGGCCAAGTGCAGACCTCAGGAAGGCCTCGGTGTACAGAGAAGCAATCTGCATTTTCTGATCAAGAGAACGTGGCTAAAATTCACACGATGCATGGATTTGTAAGCTGATTGTTTTAAATATATTCAAACATTTATAAGCACATTTCCGTGGTTCAGCTTTACATTGAATGTGGATTTGGCTGCTACAAGCATCAAAGTCATTCTTAGCTTTTTCTCGACTGACTGACCCTGACTTTTCCCCTAGTGCCACCACCAGGTTGACATATGTGGTCTTAAAGCAAACGTCTTAATAACTATTAAATGGATTGCTATAAGATTATAACATCTATGTTCCCTTCAGAATAAATTGTCATAACTTTGATTGCACCCTGACCTTTGTGACCATAAAATCTTAGTCTGTTAGTCTGACAACACTTACACCTATAAGTGAGAACTTTCTCAGAAACTAGGTCAGGAAAAAAACGTGACTTTATCTTTCCGGCCATGAGGAAACCTACAGCCCTTAACAGGTTATCAAACTCCTGACCTCTTCATCCCAGCAGTTAAATGATTTAGCTCACTATTTACCTAAGAGTTAATGCAAGTGAGCAACAAGATCATATATTTGGAAATAGAGTTCATGACACATCAATCTCAAGATAAGTGGCTTTATTTTTCTGATTATCTGTCTTTGCTCAGCTCAGTTACTCTGCTTGTTATCCTGTGCAGAATGTACATACAGCATGAAGGCTTCTTTCATAATGCTTTTGTGGACGAAAAGCAAATATTACCCTTGGGTTGTTGGGTTTGCATTTGCCTGGTTTTATTTTGTAATAGACGAATATATATACAAAACAAAAACATGTAGAATATGTAGGACATGAGATTTGATATATAGACATTTGAAGATAATACAAAACAGAAAATGTATGATGGAAAATCAAATATTACTATTCATAAAGCAAATACAGGACACAGGATGAAAACATAAACATATACTATAACTTATCTCCATAGTGCCCCCAGCTGGTGTGTCCACGTCAATGACGAGAACTGTTGCGCTACTTTCTGACATCGTTATGATGTAAATCTTAAAAAAACTGCTCACAAAGACATTATTTGATTTAAATCAAAATTCAATTTCAATTCAATTCAATTCAATTTTATTTGTATAGCGCCAAATCACAACAACAGTTATCTCAAGGCACTTTACATACTGAGCAGGTTGAGAAACCCGACAACATATAGAGACCCAACAGTTCCCATCATGAGCAAGCAAAGATGCGACAGTGGCGAGGAAAAACTTCCTTTTAACAGGCAGAAACCTCGGACAGAACCAGGCTCAGTGATGGGCAGCCATCTGCCACGACTGGTTGGGTTGAGACAGAGACAGAGAGAGAGAGAGAGAGAGAGAGAGAGAGAGAGAGAGAGGTGGACAAGCAGCAATATAATCCACAGGCGTGTACATATTGAACAGCGGTATTGAGCGGGGACAAATTGTCAGTCGGAGGCTTGTAAACATGGGTCTGGACTCTGGGGATCCAGTAACACAAGAACCTGCGGAAAGCGACAGGAGAGAAGAGCACAAAACTTGGAGAGAGGGAAGAAGTTGGATTAGTACGATGCATTGATGGGTTATGAATGGATGCAGGTGGAGGAGAGAGAGAGGAGAGTGAACCTCAGTAAATCGTGGGAAGTCCCCCAGCAGTCTAAGCCTATAGCAGCATAACTAAGGGATGGCTCAGGGCTCGCCTGGACCAACCCTAACTATAAGCTTTGTCAAAGAGGAAGGTTTTAAGCCTACTCTTAAATGTGCAAAGGGTGTCTGCCTCCCGAACCCAGACCGGGATCTGATTCCACAAGAGAGGAGCTTGATAACTGAAGGCTCTGGCTCCAAATCTGTTTTTGGAGATTCTGGGAACCAATAGAAATCCTGCAGTCTGGGAGCGTAGTGCTCTGTTGGGAAAATAGGGTACAATGAGCTCTTGAAGATATGATGGTGCTTGACCATTAAGAGCTTTATAGGTTAGCAAAAGGATTTTAAATTCAATTCTTGATTTGACAGGGAGCCAGTGCAAGGAAGCCAGAATGGGTGAGATATGATCTCTTTTTCTTGTTCTTGTCAGTACACGTGCAGCAGCATTCTGGATCAACTGGAGAGTCTTTAACGACTTATTGGGGCAGCCTGCTAAAAGAGAATTGCAGTAGTCCAGCCTAGAAGTTACAAATGCATGGACTAATTTTTCTGCATCTTTTTGAGACAGGATATGCCTGATTTTTGCTATGTTCCGTAGGTGAAAAAAGGCAGTCCGCGAAATTTGCTTTATATGAGCATTAAAGGACAAATCCTCATCAAAGATTACTCCTAGGTTCCTAACAGTAGTGCTGGAGGCCAATGCAATGCCATCAAGAGAACTGATATCTTCAGAAAATTTGCATCGAAGGTGCTTGGGACCAAGTACAATAACTTCAGTTTTGTCTGAATTTAACAATAGGAAATTGCAGGCCATCCAGGTTTTTACTTCATTGAGGCATGCCTGAAGTTCAGCTAATTGGTTGGTTTCGTCTGGCTTAATTGACAGATATAATTGGGTATCATCTGCATAGCAATGAAAGCTGATGGCATGCTTCCTGATAATGTTCCCTAGGGGAAGCATATATAAGGTGAACAGGATTGGTCCAAGCACAGAGCCTTGTGGAACACCAAATTTAACTTTAGAGTGTCTCGAGGATTCATCATTGACAAGTACAAATTGAGATCGGTCTGATAAATAGGACTTAAACCAGCTTAGTGCAGTTCCTTTAATGCCAATTAAATGTTCCAGTCTCTGCAACAGGATTTGATGATCAACGGTGTCAAATGCAGCACTAAGATCTAACAAGACGAGAACAGAGACAAGTCCTCTGTCTGATGCAACAAGAAAGTTATTTGTTACTTTCACCAGAGCAGTTTCTGTGCTATGATGAACTCTAAATCCTGATTGAAAATCCTCAAATAGACTATTATTCTGTAAATGGTTACAAAGCTGGTTAGCCACTGCTTTCTCAAGGATCTTCGAGAGAAAGGGAAGGTTAGATATAGGTCTATAATTTGCCAGTACCTCAGGATCAAGAGTTGGCTTTTTAAGAAGAGGTTTTATTACAGCTACTTTAAAAGACTGTGGTACATAGCCTGTTAATAAGGACAGATTGATCATGTCAACTAAAGAAGTGCCAATAACAGGTACGGCTTGGGTAGTAATTCTCCAAAATACATGATGCTGTGGTTTTTGGCTAATGTTACTCATGTGGAGAAAGTAGTGCAATTGTTGGGAACTATTTCCTGTGGTGGTTTAATACACATGCGGTTGTCGTAGTTACAGCAGTTGGACCCAGTGTAACTCATTGATGTGTTTTTAATAGGACATTTAACAATGATCGGGTTTTGGCTACACTGACAAAATTTGTTGATCTTTTTTGGGATTTGTTGCCAATAAGACAATTGTAAAACAGCTCCACACTTATCCTACCTGAAGCTTTGTGGTATATGGAAAGATTGTGGAAGAGCTCATCTATGTTGAAAAAAAAATAACATCTTGGTTTTGGCCTGAATTTCAGTTATTTATTGGTACAATAACCAATAAACAACCAGCTACTTGGGGCGTGCCTCACTCAGCGAGTCAGCTGTAACACTTTAACATCACATACTGCATTTGAGAACATGGAAAGTGCAGTTAACAATTATAGCTCCAGTGATCTTAAGTGATTTGACTGAATATAATCACCATATGATCAAAGACTATTTTCACACAGTCTGTAAATGAGATGTGAGATTGTGTCTCCTGAGTTCATACTGCTCGTGCTTTCAGCTGCGCTTGGTCATCAAAAATGTTCCCGAGGTTTTCACAGCACACATTTACGTGTGCGAGATGTGCCGGGGTTAATATGTACAAGAGTGTTTCCTGTTATATCTAAAGCTCATCTATTGCTGTTAGTCATTTCAGCCACAGAAGTGAAATCTTCTCCTGTGCCAGCTGGTTGTTCTTTTCCGGAAAATGTTTGTTTTGTCAGCGGCAATTAGGAAAAACAGTACATGACTGGAAATGACGGCATAAACATATATTCATTAAAAATATATAATAATATAGTTATGAAAGCACAAAGAAAGACAGTTTTGATGAGTAGTGCTGGAAGGGGTGATGCATGTAAGGTCATTTTATGATGCAGACCCACACCTTCACAGGTATGCACAGGTACACAGAAATTGTCAGTTCTGAAAGGTGCGTTGTGGAGTGTCAGACCTCTAGTAGTGATACGATCGCTGTTGATGACACATCCTGCCATTGGCTTCACTATTGCTGGTACAGTCGGTCACCCAGAGCTTGGTGAGTCCCCCGGCAGTCCTGCTTGAATTGGATAAAATAATTTAATGGTGCGGCTCTTCTAGATTTCCCAAATCTTATCAGACCGACTGGATCACATTCTGATAGTGAAACAAGCTATTTCGCAAACGTATCCACAGTTTTACAGCCGCTCCATTGCCTCTGATCGTGTGCAGGAAATAACGCCCATGCCCTTGTCGTAATCAATGGCAAGGGCATTGACATGAATATGTTCATGAGTCACTCCAGCTCTAATTGACCGTCATTTAAATGCCTGCTTGCAGGGTGATGTTTCTCTGTCTGGGTTTCTCGTGAACCGCTCATCCATAACGACTTCACGCTCGGAAATACACCCGCCAAGCGAAGGCCAGACTTGAGAGACAGAGCTCCCTTCAAAGTCAGATACCTAAAATTAACAGCTGCTCCACTTCATTCATGAGGATAAAAACAGAACTTTAAAGCTTTAGTGCCCACTGACATGGACATTTAGTCTATAACTTCAACCGCTCCTCTTCAGTAAAAACTTAACTGAAACATAAAACACTGAAGACAACATGTTAACTGTGAAACCTTGATCACCAAGATGACCTCCCAACATATCATAAATGACACCACAAAGATGACCTCCCAAAATAGCACTAGGTTTCAGGTGCTGCTTTTTGAAAATCTTCCATTCAGTTTACCAATTTTTTGAATGTCTCACAGGGAGAACAGATAGTGGTATCAACAGGATTCTAACTCCGATCACTATCCTCATTAAACCTGCTTGTCTCTCACATTCATCATCTCTCTGTCCGCATTTGACCCTGCTCTGCTCCTTTTTCACACAGACTGAACAACAAGATAAATTTCAATCAATCACGAAAGTCACTTCAACAAAGACCCTATTAAACGTTAACCAGCTCAACATAGACATCAAATAGTTGAATCGAAAGAGGCCTGTCGGGGGTGTGACTGATGAATTTGTGTTATAAGGTTACCTGGTTCAAAGGTATATTGGCTTTTATATAACGAGTATTCAAATTGACGTGACATATCAGGCCCTGTAACTGTAAATGTTCAAGGTTTTAAAATGAGAACGTGTCCACAATCTGTTTTAGTATGTTTCTTTTATTTAGCACCGACACTTAACGTGCAAGTACAGTTTCAAGGTGCTCGTACTTTACTTGAGTATTTCCATTTTATGCAACTTTAAACCTCTACTTCACTACAACTCAGGGACAAATATTTTACTTTTTATTCCATTGCCTTTGTCTGACAAGGCAAAATATAAAAATATGTCTCCAAATTTAGATTTTTTTTTGATAATCTGAATAATTAAGAGTTCCTTTCCTTCTTCTTAAGATAAATAATCTAATGAAACCTGTTTTGGATGAGCTGGAAAATGTATCCTCACAAAGCTGAAAACAGGCTGTTTTTTTTACTGATAAAACTAAATGCTTTTATCTAAGTAAGGTTTGATTCTGAATGAGGGACTTTTACTTGTAGTGGAGTATTTTTATAGAGTGGTATTGGTAATTTTATTTCATTAGATTATCGATAATATTGATGGCTGCCCATCTTGAGCTTGGTTCTGCTACAAGGTTTCTGCCTGTTAAAAGGAGGTTTTTCCTTGCAACTGTTGCCAAGTGCTCGCTCATGATGGGAACTGTTGGGTCTCTATAAATAATATTATAAAGAGTACGGTCTAGAACTGTGACCTTGAGATGACTTCTGTTGTGATTTGGTGCTATACAAATACAATTTAATTAAAATGAATTGAGCTAAAGGCTAATGGTGCTAGGAGAGGGTTCAAGTCAAAGACAAGATGATCGGGCAGCTCAGGTGCCACTTGAACAGCAAAGGCACAGGTGTGAGGCTGATTGAGCCATTTGACTAAGCAAATGAGAACACTTTAAAAAAATAAAATAAGAAAACTTTAGTCAAGTTGGAGATTTCAAACCTGCCCTAAACAAAACCCTCAGGTGTCCTTTCAGTCATCTGACTGAGTTATGGGGCAATGCCAGCCGCATAATATGTCATAACTTTACTGCTGACAGTGAAAATAGTGTTTCTTTATCTCCTGAATGAGGAAAGTTTGGCAGCCATAAAGATAAGATCAGTCAGTCTGGCACAAGACAAATCTAACCAGCATACTGTCTCTTCCACAAACGAGGGAGACGTTGGCTTTATGAAAGAAAAACAATGCAAAGTTTAATCTTTAACATAGGACTCAATAATTACCCCAAAGACTGTGTTTTTTTCCATATGCATGAAACCATCAGTGTTTCTTTGTGTCTCTCAGTGTCACGCTTGACCGATTTTGACAGTTTGTGACAGAACAGTGTTTGTCACATTCTGGAATTTTAGCTGTTTTCACTAACTTAGTCACTGCAGGGTGACATTTACACACACACACACACAACCTCAGGTGTGTGTACATAAAGGGACATGTGGGGTGGGGGGGTGTCCTCTTATAAGGACAGGAAAGAAGGAGTCACTCCCACAGTCCAAAAACAAGCCCTGTCAATCAGTAGAGAACAGTGAGGAGGCTTCACTCTCGCTTCAGGGTTTGCCCACTGTTGTGCAACTGCAACTGTCCCTCTCCGGTCGAGACGACCCTAAGACAGAACAGGAGGAGCTCAAATAGACACCGGCTTTTTCAAAGGGCGGCTGAACTTGGTCTAACAGACATGGAGATGGAGAACAGAGACTGTTCACCTGGGGATTATTTTGTGCAGAGGAAGGTTTTGGATGAGCTATGCCTGGATGAAGTTGGACAAAAAGGGACGTGGTCCACTAAACCAACCCTGGCCGATCGGGCGAAGGAGTCACTGAGGTAAATAAATAAATAAATAAATTGATAGAGCACACGTGGAAGGGAGGACTGTAACTGGAAAACACTGAGATCAACAATAAGACAAGCTAAGAAAAATGGATGTTTGTGTTTAGATGTTTCAATGGTTAAATGTTGTGCTATCTCAAAGCAGAGTGAAAATGAGTCATTATAAGTGACAATAAATGAGCAAAGTTCACAGTTATATTAAGTTACATAATAACCTGTGACACATCGCATGAGACTGAAATATGAAGCAATTACAATAATACAAGATGACCAAATGTTTCCACTTCAATTAATGAAAGGATCATTTCAGCAGACGAGCACAAGACTCAGTTTGTGGCGTCTATGTAAAACCTAAACCAAACACCTAATACAACAGCTGACATTTGTCAATATAGGAATCCTCACATTTTAATATTGAGTTCACGAGTTCACTACTACACTGTATCTGTCATTAGAAGTGAACAGTAGCACATTAACATGCTGCCGTTATCCAGCCTGTCACTGTTTTACAAGGCCAGCTGATAAAAAAAACTGTAGCAGCCGTTGTAGTTCCCAAGTCTGATTTTAGGATGTTTTGATTCTTTTAGCAACCATTTTGACAACTATCATCACAATCCGTTAAAACAAATGAACGAAATCTTAATCAATAAATACCTATGCAACAAAATCAGACTATGACAAGACAAACTTAGATGGTAATACGTGTGTTTCTGGGACGACCGTTGCAGGTGTTCGGCGTCCAGGCTGAAACACGCCGTGCTGAGCTGGATCCCCGTTCTCGACTGGCTGCCTCGCTACTCCTTCAGAGAGAACGCCATCGGGGACCTGATCTCCGGCTGCAGCGTGGGCATCATGCATCTGCCACAGGGTTTGTGTGTGCGCCATCGTGCACAGTGGAGGGAGTTCATCCACATGGCACTTCACTAATTAAGCCACATTAAAGGAACAGTTCAACAACTTAGGAGACACACCTTTTGTCTTTCTTGCCAAGTAGGAGAAGGGAAGATTGATACCACTCTCGTATTTGTTCAATATGAAGTTTGATCCAGTAGAGGGTTATTAACAAAATCTGCCTCCCAGCACCTCAAATTTACAAGTTATATCTTACTGTAGTGTCAAAATGACAAATTGTGATGAATTAAAAAATATATTTAAAATGTTACTAGTGAATTTAAAAGTTCTTTTTTAGTTGTTTCCACCTGCTTCCAGTCTATATGCTAAGATAAGATAATATTTTCCAGGCTGCAGAAACATATATCAATCTCCTCATTTAACTCTATGCATGAAAGCTAATAAGTGCATCTTTAAGTCAGGAACTTTTGTTTTTTTTTCTCAGGCATGGCCTATGCTCTTCTGGCTTCCTTACCCCCTGTGTTTGGCCTTTACACCTCCCTCTACCCGGTGCTCATCTACTTCATCTTTGGCACTTCCAGACACATCTCCGTGGGTGAGTCTTTGATTACAAAGTAAAGAAGCTAGAGAACGTGTATAAGCTCACGCTGGCTTGTGTGTTTGTGAATGACTGTTTACATGTTTGGTGCGTTCAGGGACGTTCGCAGTGGTCAGCATCATGATTGGGAGTGTGACGGAGAGGCTGGCGCCGGATGAAAACTATAAAGTGAACGGCACTAATGGGACAGAAGACGTGAACATCGAGGCGCGGGACGCATACAGAGTACAGATAGCATGTTCTGTCACAGTCCTGGCGGGAATCTTTCAGGTGTGTGTCCAAATTTCCGAACTGAAAAACCTTAGAGGCTGCACTGAACTATGGAAGCCCACTTGTGCCAATATGAAGAAAAAAAATCTTAAAATCCTAAAATAATGACCTACATATTTTGAAATAATTGTTTTAAAAGTAAAGTCTAAAAGCATAAAAAAATTTCTTTATAATGACATACAGGATTTTTTTCAGTGGGCATAAGTCACATTTCACATGTCAATAACCCACTCTCTTTTTTTCCCCACTGTAAGATCCTGTTGGGTGTGGTGAGGTTTGGTTTCGTGGTCACCTACCTGTCTGAGCCACTGGTTCGCGGCTACACCACCGGATCAGCATGCCATGTGTGCATCTCCCAGCTCAAGTACCTGTTTGGGGTCACACTCCCTGGGCGCCCCAATGGTCCTCTCTCCCTTATTTATGTGAGTGTGTCCTGCAGTACACGACTCACAGTACTGGCTGTTGCTGATTATCTCATCTAACTCTAAAAGTGAATATTTCCTCAAACTATTCCTTCAAGATACTTTTCAGAGCTTATACTTGTTGACCTACATTTAAAGGCTCAACACACACACCCACACACACACAGGTGTTTTGAGTCAGGATGATTGGATCTCTCCTCAGGTTGAAGTTGGGTGGAGCTATGCAGGGAATTACATGAGGTAATCAAGCAGCCTGTGTTGATATATAGGATAAAGGTGTAAGTTGGGAGGAGGAGTGTGAGGAGGGTGTCATCATGTACAGTTCATATACATACACACACTCCTCATGGTGAAAGCACCTGTGTGGATACAATGGGTGTGTAGTGGCTGGGTATTATTGATGCAGTAAATGATTTCTCCCACGGCCTACTTTCACTCTTTGTTCTTTCAATTTTGTCTGTCTGATTGAGGCCACACCAACAGCCTCACAAATGAGTCATATTAAGATGAAACTAAAGGTCATTTTTTACAGCGGACATTTTGGCATTATATGAAAAGCACAGGTGTTACCAAGTTGGAATAACATTGATGCTGGCTCCGTTCCATTCAAGTGTCTGAGTGAGACGTGACAGTGTGCCATCATGCACAATAGCAAAATTTCAAAATGTCTTCCGTTACCAGTAGATTACAAGTCAACTTCTCACCATTTTTTTAAGTGTGTTTTCAAAGCTAAACTACTCACCGAGCTGCTGGATAATGGCTGCCTAAGCCTGCCGCTGGAGCATCAGTTCCCAAACTACAGAACTGCAGTGCAACTCTGTCTTTGCAAAAGACAATAAAATTATTCAAATCTAAATCAATGGCAGAAATGATGTGTGACAGAGTCAGATACACACACAGCTGGAAAGAGACTTTACTGAATGTAGTGCACTGCCTGTGGACTGTCATTGTTTCAGCTCCATCCTTCTCTCCTCCGCTCTCTTCCTTTGCAGACCGTGGTGGATATTTGCCGGCTGCTGCCTCAGACTCAAGTGCCAGAGCTGGTGGTCAGCCTGGTGGCGCTGGCTGTTCTCATTGTGGTCAAAGAACTCAACGGCTGCTACAGACAGAAGCTGCCTCTGCCCATCCCCATAGAGCTCATCGTGGTGAGTCCTGTGCTCTGCTGTTTCCTCTCTGTTCTCTTTCACTGACACAGCAGGTGCGTTCATTGAATAGTCCAGCAGGGGGCATCTTGACCACAGTGATCAGACTGGACTGATGATTGTTATACACCTGTCTGAAAGAAGGGTTGTACAGCTCTATAAAAAAAAGTTGTCATGCTGTGTAAAACATAGATAAAAAATACAATATACTTAATGTTTGACCTCATTAAGTTCATAGATTTTTGTAAATATATGCTTATTCTGAACGTTTGGGACAGGAGCAACAAAAGACTGTGAAAGCTGTGGACTGATGCATTCTGTTTCCACTAACACAGCATAGTATGTACTAATAGTTTTACCCCACATGCTGAACCAACTTTCCTTGTGCCTTTTTTCAACAGGTCATAGCAGCAACAATCATCACACACTTCTGTGGACTTACGAGTAAATACAGCATCGATGTGGTTGGAGAGATTCCCAGTGGGTAAGTTGGTCTGTGTGTGTTTGAAAGGTGAGTGTGTGTATGTGTGTGTGTGTGTGTGTGTGTGTGTGTGTGTGTTTGGGGCGAGGGGGTCGAGGTTAGACTCACCGTTCACCAGATCACGAGGAACAGAGTCACTGTGTGTGTCTGTGTGAGTAAGTTCTAAAATGCTTCTGTTCCTGGAAAAGCTTCAGTGATGGGAAAAATCCATAAGCGAACAGAAGTTTCCCCAGAAGACATGTCAACATACAGTGGGATATAATAGTGGATTATTGTGATATAAACAGAAGCTTCTCTGAGCTTTCCTTGTGTTTGCCTTTAGCTACAAAAAAGCTTCTGATATCCATGGGAGGTTAAATGCCGGTCATATTTCTGAATGAGATATGGAAGTCAGCAAAGTCACATATGCTGCTGGAGTTAAAGTTTTTAACCTTTGCATTTAGGCAAACTTATTGATTAAACTTCTTCAAAAGAGTTTTTAAAAACATCTGTCTGCCCTAATGCCCCAACGCTCCCAGCTGTTCGGAGCGACGTCTGTGTGTCAGGACTCTGCGTCCCCTACAAGGTGACTGTGATAAAAACCAGACACTCGTCTTTTCCTCCTGCTGCAGACTCAAGGCCCCAAAGGCTCCAGATGTCACACTGTTCTCCAGCGTGGTAGGCGACGCCTTTGCAGTGGCCATCGTGGGCTACGCCATCAATATCTCACTGGGCAAAACATTCGCCCTCAAACACGGCTACAAGGTGGATAGCAACCAGGTGAGGAATACACACACACACACACACACACACACACACACACACACACACACACA
>JBBMOC010000011.1:12278392-12335587 GCA_037975185.1 Centropyge bicolor | reverse complement strand
CACACACACACACACACACACACACACACACACACACACACACACACAAGCCTTTGAAAATACAAAGGGGCTCTCATTAAAACACTGGTACTCACAGACAGCTGTGAGAGTTATACTTGGTGTCCCTGTTCCTGTCTGACTCACTGCTACCAGTGAATAGTCAAACCTAGGCCTAATATTAGGTCTTAGTCTCTGCTCGCTCACAGACTGTCACATCCCTGGAAAAAATGCTCAGGTTGTCCCCCAGAGCCATGAATAACACAGAACTATATTTATTATTTTATTAGAATGACTAACAACATCAATAGATGATCATTATTATCATTATTATTATTATACAAATCTTGTCATGTTTCCTCATAATCCCCCTCCAACAACCATTCCATGCAACATCAACGCCCGGCTCACATCCTAACAGTAATGACAATCTGAAACTGGATCGCTCAAACCTCTTAAGATGCATTTAAGCCAGTAATTATATGAGTTCATTTACACATTACAATGCCACAGACGTCTCCCGCTGCATGACGTCATGTTATAAAGTCAAACAGCATTCGCCTCACTGTTGCAGTTCCAGTACATTTATTTAGCATTTTGAAGAAGATAGAGATACATTTTTGCTTTTGATTTATGCATCCGGCAAAGGTTAATGTGCTTGTCTGCATGAAGTGTAGTTACAAGTTGCGTGAAACAAGCACATCTAAATGAGATCACAGATATTACATAAGAGTATCAGTCTCTCTGTCATGGACATGTTCTCTTATTGAGTCTGCTCTGATTCTTCACTCTTCATGCCAAACCACAGCCTGAGATCGAACTGCACGGCCTTCACGGTCGTGTCGCCAATTTACCGGAAAAAGAACGAACCTCTAACAACCTGTGCTTTCTCATGTGTAAACATACAGATATTTTTTCACTTGTTCTAGTTCGTCGCACGCAGACTTATTCACACATGCACATCCTTGCGGAGGCATGTGACTGCGATGGCTCTGGAGAGAGACGGGCTGAAAGCACTCACAGCCTCTAAGAGCTGGCCTGCTAAATCATTAATGCCCGATGAGCTTTATGCGATTGAGTGTGTCTGAAATGTGCTTGGCACTGCTCTCAGTCTGGCAGTCTTGCGTTGACATGGCCATAAAGTTAATGAACAGCACATTATGTTTATGACCCAAAGGTTACAGACTGCGAGCACACTATGGACTAAAGGCCATGATATTTTTAGCATCAAATATCAGTATCAATACAAAAGCGACTTTGTTGTTAAGCCTCACATGTGCATGTTTTCATTTAAAATATCGCATGTGTGTTTTTCTGTTTCCAGGAGCTGGTCGCCTTGGGTCTTAGTAACGCTGTTGGTGGCTTGTTTCACTGCTACTCCGTTACTTCCTCCTTGTCTCGCAGCCTCGTCCAGGAGAGCACAGGGGGCAAAACACAAGTACAACAACAAATACCTCTGACAACTTCTCACTCATGTGCTCAACTTGAGATCGTTATTTGTACATTAAATGTGTGTGTGTGTGTGTGTGTGTGTGTGTGTGTGTGTGTGTGGTCAGGTTGCAGGACTGATTTCATCTGTCATCGTGCTGATCACAGTTCTGAAAATAGGTGCCCTCTTTGAAGATCTTCCCAAGGTAAAACTACCATTTCTGATGATCAGTATCTATCTTAGAAGTTTATTTCATAATCAATAAGGATGAGGGAATACTCAATTACATCTGTGTGTGTGTGTGTGTGTGTGTGTGTGTGTGTGTTTCTCAGGCCGTCTTATCCACAGTAGTATTTGTGAATCTGAAAGGAATGTTCATGCAGTTCCTGGATCTGCCCTTGCTGTGGAGGACCAACAAGGTTGATTTGGTGAGACTAAATCCTCTTTAAGAGTCACTCTGCTCCGTTAAACACTGTGTGAGCCTTCTAGCACTTTGAACCCGCTGACTTTAAGCCTCCGTGCTGCCCTCTAGCTGGTGTGGGTGGTAACGTTCATAAGCACCATCCTGCTCAACCTGGACCTGGGTCTGGCCGTCGCTGTTGGCTTTTCCATGCTCACTGTGATCTTCAGAACACAACTGTAACTACACACCACTTATTAGTAATTATTGATGTATGTGTAAACACAATGGGAGATTTTGATGAGATTTTCACAGAGCTCCAATGACATTTTAACTCCTTTCAGACCCCGCTACTCTATCTTAGGCCGCGTGTCAGGCACCGACCTGTATCTGGATACAGACACCTACAAGGAGGTGAGAGTCTATTAGTGACATTGGCTATAACCATAATCATCCAAAGTTAAAAGGTTGGTTCACCCAAATTCTAAATTTTTTAAGATAAGATAAGATAATTCTTTATTGATCGACCATAGGGGAAATTCGGGAAATTTCTATCTTACCAGTTATGGTTGAAATTTGTGTGAACTGACCCTTTACAGGAACTCTTTGTGGACACTTAGTCCAACTTTCAGTCATTAAGTGGTGGAGCTCCATTTAGTCAAACATTACCTGGGGGAGGGAGAGAGTGCAAATGAGAGCAGAACAGGGTGTGAGATCCTGAACTCTTCTGCTTCACGACGTGTCCCCACAGGCTAAAGAGATTCCAGGAATTAAAATCTTCCGCTCATCGACGACCATCTACTACACAAACGCTGAGATGTACTTGGAGGCCCTGCAAGAGAAGGTGTGTGCATCAATGTGTGTTTGATTACAAGATGTAATCCCCGTCCGCCGTCTGCAGCGCCCTTAATTGCTTTCATTATCTCTCTCTCCCCTCGTCTCACTTTCTCTCCTCCCTCTTTAATGCGATGCTCTTTGCGCAGAGTGGAATCGAAATCGGGAAGCTGCTGACGGCGAAGAAGAAACGAGACGCAAAGCTGAAGCGTAAACAAGAGAAAGAGAAAAAGAAAGCTGCAAAAGAGGCAAAGAAACAAGTATGATGTCATTGTGTCACTTTAAGAGAGAAGTCAAGTTACACAAATTATGACTTTGAACTGATGAGTCACTAATGGTTACTTCCCCTTTTTCAACCTCTTGGCAGAAAAAAGCGGTCAACCACTTGTCCAATGGCACATTCTCTCTGAAGGAGCCAGAGGTGAATGAGGTGAAAGTCTCTGCAGGACTGAAGGGGCAGAGTCAGGGGAATGGCCTGACCTTAAGCGTGACAGAGTCCTCTACAAACGGCCAGAGTAAAGGCCAAGTGAACTGGGCTTACCAGCATGAACCAAACACGTCAGACTCAGATTCAGACACGGCTTGCCACGGCGATGACATCATCACCCATGTGTCACCCCACGCTGATGAGGAAAAGGAAAGGAAGTCCGGAACCCACAGCATCATCTTGGACATTTCCACAACCAGCTTTGTGGACACGGTCGCTGAGAAGACCTTGAAAAATGTATGTGCGCTGAATAAGTGAATGGGGGATGAGAGAGGCTTTTTTTTTTTAAAAGAAGACAAAAACAAACCTAATCTAATTTTTTCCCCTCTCAGATATTCAGGGACTTCGGAGAGATTGAGTTGGACGTCTATCTTGCAGGCTGCCAAGGTGAGTGGCACACCAGACAAAACAGAGACAAAGTAGATGTCCTTTACAGACTCAAGGCACTGAAGCTTTAGATAATGAATGCATCAAGGTCCCAGCCTCGCTGGCGCCACACTGTTCCCTGCCGGACACGCCAGGCGCACATAAATATTTATTTCTATAATCACAAAATACTCTCCGCCTCATGCATTCATAAGGCCGCTCATTGCCATGCATACTCTTCCGTGTGTGTGGTCAAATATCAGGATGCGTGGTGGAGCAGCTGGAGTCTGCAGGTTTCTTCTCAGAGTCCATCCCAAAGAGCAGGCTGTTTGTCACAGTGCATGATGCCGTGCTTCATATTCTCCACAAACTGGGGGGCGCAGACTTCGTACTGGTGAGTTCATCGCTCTGATATTAGCCACATTTCTGAGCTCTCTCGTCTTCATTTATTACTTGTCATTGCCTGATTAATACGTTCTGAAATGAGTCTTCCTCATTTTCCTAGGATGTGCCCTGCACCACTCAGATGTAACCAGCAGGGGTCAGACTGTTCCAACTCCTTTCTTCCTCCTCCTCCTCCTCAGGGCTGCTGGCTCTTTCATTGCTCACCCATTGGTCATCACCGTCTCCCTCCGCCCCCCTCCCCTTCGGTGGGGGAGCTTGCACCACCTTGACATGGCGGCTGGTTGCCATGGAAATACGGGGAGCCGTTGCTATGACAACAGGCTTTTTATGATATGTCTAATGAGACACCAGCAATACGTCATTGTGGCTGTGTGTGAGACAGAGAAGGGGGGGGGGGGGCTGAGTGGGAGAATGTAACACTGGACTAATAAGAGTCTGTATTTATAGCCTCTGTGAGAGAGTAGAGAGTGAGTGAAAGGTTGACTGTAAGGGGAAACTCGTATGTGAGAGGTGTTGCTATAAACAGGTGGGCCATCATGTGCCTGCGTATGTCTGTCTGTCTGTCAGTTGATATTCTTGAACCAGTGCAGTCGGCCCACCTGTTCTTTTAGAAAAGGATATCCACATGTCTTCCAAAATGACTCAATAAAATGTAAATATTTGTCATTGATATGGTCAGGCCATTTCCTCCGGGAGTTCTCCATCCTTCCGCTCACTTGCGCCAAAAGAATGAGCTGAATTGCAAATATGGTGTGATGGGTGTCACGTTTAAAAAAAGAGCAGGTTTTAAGCACAACGTGGGTGTATTTATAGTCGGTACTCGCACGTCTGATTCCTCTGACATCTTGAGCTCCCTTCTATTTTTGGGCTGCAGTGTCATGTTGTCATCTGCTCTCAGAAGCTAAACACTGTATTGTACTATACACTGTACGTTTCCCTTGTATTGAATTGATTTGGATAGCCCACCAAGAAATTTGCTCCCCGTCAGAAAGATGTTTTTTACTTTTGAAAATAGTGTTTGAAAAAGCTCTGCAAGAAGGGCTTATTTTCTATATGTGTGCAATTATATAAAATGGACAATTATTGGCTAACCATGTCAATACAATACCAAGTGCTTATTGCTCACTGATTAAACCTCCAGTTGTCTATGAAATGTTTGACTAACTAATGAGTTTATTTAGTTTTTTTATACAGATGTGTAATATGTGCATATTTTAATGTGATTGACCCAACGCTTTTTGTACATATAGTATCTATTGTTTGTTATTTGAATAAAGTATGAATGAGACCATGTAAATAAAGAATCATAAATACACATTGCTTCCATCGTTACCTGGTCATTTATTGCTTCTTTCCTGACATTGCATCAATTCTCTGTCCCCTCCCCACAACCCAGTCTCCTGCTCTTTGCACATTTCAATCTAAAGTTTCTCTCCTTCTTTTATGGTGGAAATACTGATCATCATCCCCTCCAAATATTGTTAACACTGATTCACGGACTCTACAATACACTGGATACTTAAGTTAGTTCATAACACACAGCTGGAAGTGGTGATGCATTGTCTCCTTTTGATTTTTTTTTTTTTTAACAAATGAAAGTTATTTTTGTACAGTTATTTGAGAGAACAGAATACAATGGCCGAAGGCAATGTCACATGTAAATAAGGACACCAATGCCAGAGTCCAACACACTCTGTGTCTTAGAGACACATGCACACACCCACACACATACAGATACACAAGTGCATCTACACACATTCAGACCGTGACGTATCAGCAGCAGATATAAGGTCTTTCATTTAGAAAGCTTCATCAGGATCTTTTACGTTTCTGCCCGTTCAGCACAAATAAGCATGACATGTTGGGACAGATGAGGCTGTTGAAACCCGGACAGATAGAGGCACAGAAAGGGAAGATATCACAACTACACCGGACACATCACACTCACAGAACGAGACGGGACAGCACGAAGGCGGGGAGCAGAGAGAGAAGGGAGAGTCAGCGAGGTAGAGTCAGGAAGCAGAGCAGAGGGTGTATCAGCATGTGATGACTGTATGGGTGTGTTTCAGTTCTCCTCCCGTCTAATCTTTGGTCCATTTGTCCAGGGCTTTTTTCCGTAGTTTTAAACTGTGGGGTGTGTATCCAATCTGCACTTTGCTCTGACCAGGCCTGTGTGGTGTGCATGTATTTTGTGTAGTTTGCGTACGTGTGTGCTGATGTCAAGGTTGACCTTGGCTCTGTGCTCTGTGTGGGCTCGGCTCGTCAGATGACACTTTCAAAGAGCAGCGTGCTCTTGGTTTCTGCAGGGGGCAGCAGTTTGGCCTCGCTCTCCGGGGCCAGGTACTCCAGGTGATGTCTGCCCCAAACTGGGGTGGTCAGGTGCTGCCATCTCTACATGGAGAAAGACAAGGGCACGGAGATGATGAGCTGTTTGTTAGGCAGATGCCTCAGTCTTCTCTAATGACCCTTCTTTAATGAGTGATGAAGAAATCAGCAAACCAAATAACCGACAGGAGGGGGGGGGGGCGGTATCCAAGGGGACACATTTCTACTGATTACAAACAGAAACAGACACACAAGAGAATGTGGCACACTGACCTCCCGCAAAGATCCTTTGCAGCGCAGTAGCTTATAGAGAACGGTGAGGGGGATACAGAGCATGGAGGACAGGGCCAATGCCCAGCCAAGCACTTCGCCCCACAAGGGGTAAGTGTACACTGTGTTGTAGGTCAGGGGCTTGTAGTTCACCACGTGGAACAGGAACACTCCCTATAGAACAAAAAAATGTTAGCTGTTTGCGATTGGCGGGTTGAACTTCTAGAAAAACACACAGAGCAGCCACTTACCACACAGACAAAAGGCGTGATGTAGGACCAGCACCACTTCATGTAGGGCAGGGGCTGATAGCCGATCATACGAGCCACATCGTCCATGAAACGGTCTGCGCCTGAAAGAAATGACACGAGAACGCTGTAATAATGCATTGAATTGAGCGGTTGGTGATGCGTGTATTGTAATTGTGCGGTATTGTCTCACCATAGACCCATGCAATCACCACACACTCCCAGAAGGCCTGCCACAGCAGAGTGATGCCACTGGCAGAGTAGTAGTCAAACAGCTGGAAGACATACATCCCTCCCTGATAGAAACAGAAAGAGCAGTCAGCATCAACACCACCCTCTTAATACTTTATGTCTGACCTATTTCCAGCCTTGTTGCCACAGTTTAGGCTTTTACCCCAATGGTTTCCTGTACCCAGTAAAGCATTAGGCTCCTAAGCCATATATTAAAAAAAAAAAAACATTAGCATAATCGTCTATTAGCAAAACAATCTCAAGCTCAGGTGAGAGGCTCTTGCTTTTCATCTTGTTTCTGAATGACATTATGGAAGTTTGTTGTGCTATAATCAACCTCCAAATGACTGCGTATCCCACCTGATTCTTAAGAATACCAAACTCTAGGAAATCCTCACTGTACCTCTGTGACCATGGACATGTCGATGAGGAAGCAGATGACACAGCAGATGGCAGCTACCACCTCTCGCCGCAGGGAGCCCAGGGCGGATTTAGGGGGTAGCATGTCCATGATTCCCGTTATCAAACCCTCTACCCCTACGAACTGAAAAAAAAAGAGGGTAAAGAGAGAGAGAGAGAGTGAGAGAGCAAGACACACAGGTGAGGGGAGTTCAATCTGAAACATGCTTCTCACTCTGTCAACATTTGCATTGTTATCTACCAATACAATATGTACATGTAACCATTATGTGTTCAGCAATAAAGTAAATTAAGTAAAATGATCCAACAAGCTCAACCAATTAGCGTATGTGTATGTCATGACTGTCATGGTGGGCGGGTTGAGGACTCAAACGCATCACACAATGCTGCTAGAAATAGTCTTTAATGAAATCAAATTCGATCTTAACAAAAACTCACATCTAGGTCGGGTTCAGGAACGGAAAAATCCACACACAAAAACATGAACATGACTTGACGAGGGAAAAAATAAACGTGAACGAGAATAACCTGAACTTGAACATGAGGAGCAAACGTGAAGTGAGGAAAGGTGACAATCCGGCAAACGTGAGCAAAAAAACAACTGACTTAAATAGTGTGCACAGGTGATTAACTTCAACAGAAAACGCAGGTGACTTGATGAGGTGGGTGTGGCTGTTAAGTGACATGATTGAGACTGGATGAGAGATAAGACACTGGACATAGAAAAATGATAGAACGGAAACCAAAACAGAACTACAACAGACAGAACTAAACCAAGACCTGGGTGCAAAACTGTGACAGTGTACTGCAGATGTGCCTGACATGTAATGGAGATTTTGCAGGTGAGTGTGTCGGCTCAGACTCGGACACCCGTCCTCAGTCTGCCTATGGAGGAATGTTTACAGAAACATATTTAAACCTCCAGGATAAGAGCTGTGCAGCTATTTTTACATCATTTACCAGAAATGGCAGCAAACGCATGGCCAATGTGGCTATGGCAGGAAAAAGAGAGAGGTGGAGGAGAAGAAATGAGGGAGAGAATGGAAAGGGAGAGTAAATGAATGAATTGGAGAGCAGACAGACGCTCTCTGTGTGAATCAGACAGAAGCTCATTGACAAATCCCTGGGCTGTAAAACAATGGATGTAGGCACTGGCTCAAACAGACACACAACAAACAGGCTGCTAAGAAATGCAATGCTAAAACTGGACGTGATGTATCTCAACTGTTTCTGTCGAACTTGTGTGAGAGGAAGTGAGAGAGGAAGAAAAAAAAATGTAGATGATCAGCTATCTATTCGACATAAAGTGTTACAGAATCGAGAAGCAAAATAAAAAAGCAGGTCATACCTTCACTTAACATAGATCTTCCTCTAATGCATTGTATAAGTGTATATAGACAACAAACTCCATGTGTCCATAAGCAGTATTACCTGGCTGTCCAGCCCCAGTATGAGCAACATAAAGAAGAAAAGTGCAGCCCAGAGCGGCGCCAGAGGCATCAGAGTCACAGCCTTGGGGTAGGCTATAAAGGCCAGGCCTGGACCTGCACATTAATAAACAGAGTCAGAAGCAGAGCATCAAGGGAATATAGCTCTTACTGTCAATACCCAGCTAATTTCACTGGGTTTTAGGCAGCCAACGCGTGGGGAAGCTGTGCTCTTACCACTCTCAGCTACCTTACTGATGTCCACGCCTTGCTCTGCAGCCATGAAGCCCAGCACAGAGAACACCACAAAGCCTGCAAAGAAACTGGTTCCGCTGTTAATGATAGCCAGCAAGAATGCATCCCTACAGAGAAATACAGAGAGGAGGAGAGGGGAGCAGAGAGAGAAGGGAGAGAAAGACATTGTGAGAAAAAGATGCACTATAATATGCTGTAACATGAAGCTCATGTGAGATACTCAAGACAAACATTGGCGGCACAATGTTGAATGAGGGGGGATCAATAGCTATTTCTCTGAAAGCTGCGGCTGTCTTTGTCGTTGGCAGGTAGAGAGCAAATAAACCGATGGCTGTCTCAATGTCTGAGACAGGAAAGAGTGAAGGGAAAACCTCCACTGATGACTTCCTCCATATAAATACTGAATATCTAGCACAATATTAATACATGTTGGGAGATCTAATTCTCATTTAAGTATGAAGTCAACAACATCCCAGTGATCTGGTCAACATAGCAACGAATGACCTTCTGTTTATCCTGACAAGTCAAGTGCAGCTGGTGACACTGGCCAAGAATCCTTTCTGATATGAAGAATGTATAAACAAGAGTTGCATCATAATGATTATTATAACACGGTTGCAGCTGTGTTCAGAAGCAGCCTCCACTCAGTGTCAATAGGCTCTATCAATTTGAAACAGTACTTAGAGGAATGCTTATGGATATGCATAATCAAAACAAGTCAGAGAGAGTGTTTGGGTTAACAATCCAGTCCATATCAAGACCACAATTATTAAACAAGACTAAAAGTCTATAGCCCACAAGCAGCCTTGACACTTCCTGTTGAAGTGTTAAATCTTGCGTTAGGGTCGTGGTAGAAGTGGTTTGTACAATGTGTTGTCTGACTATGTCTGAAATCAGAAGTGTTTAGGCGGACTGAGGATGTATATTGTTTAAATACAGGGACAACACGTATTCAGACAGTTTCTCCTGGAAAACAGTGATAGGGCTGCACTCAGGCCGATCACTGTGTGAACTGGGTGAGAATGTTGGACTGATGGTTTTGGAAAGTTACAGAAACAAACTCCCTTATTCAGACTTCAAAATGGTGTCTGGGGAGGGGCTTTCCAAAGCTGTTCAACCATCTGCTGACAGAGTATACTGAGGTTAAGGTGTAATACTTTACTTACCTTCGGCTCACCTCCGCTTTGAGCTGAATGGTAACATTGGTGTGATATTAGGTAAATATTAGTGTGTTAAAAACTATGCATGTAACATTTACCATTCTATCATACAGCTTTAACGTGTGAAGTATCAATATATCAAAACTCATGCTAATCTGTCCAGTGGTTAAAGACACTGACTAACCCAAAGCTCAACCTGTAGCATGGCTCAAAAAGACATATGAAGTCAAGCTATGTGGTTTGGAAACAAGTTAACAAAACCCAAAATTGAGTTCAAAGTTGAACTCAAGATGTACTATACATTGCATTTGCAAGCAGCTTATAGACACATCTCTACAGTTCTTCAAGCTATTCCTGGCCTACTCCAAGTGTGTGTGAGAAACAGAGCTGAGCTAACATACCTCAGAATCTGAACTCATCTTTCAACTTCCAATTAAGGTCAAGGCAGAGAAAATGTCAGATGACAGGATATTCATGAGGCTCCTCCTATTATGGGCATTCCAAATATGCAAGCAAGGACTGACATTTACAAAAAAATATCCCTATCACCGTTATGGAGCTAACTACCTTGTAAAGGTCTTATGTTTACTTATCTGTCTGTTGAGGGTAAACAAATCCAAGCTCATCAACCAGCCTACAAAAACAGTAACAGTGAGGTCAAGTCCTGCCAGAAACAGACAATGTAACTCAAGTCTGCACTCCAATCTTTGTTAAGGCTCTAACTGGCCTTTTATTGTTCTAGTTAATTCATAATCAAACAAAAAAAACCCAACCATACTGGAATGATTGCCCCAAAACAAAATGGAGCTTGTCACATATTCAAGTCTTGAGAACACTGCTATTATTCTTCTTGGCAACCTATTTGCTTCTATTTTGATTAGGGAGGAAAACAACTTTATATCTGAAATCTGAGTGCGTTGAAGCCTTTGGGCTTTCGACTGTAATTCCTGGCACACTCATAAAGTGAATCTAAGTCTAATGGTTGTTTGGGCGGCCAAAGAATAGCACAGGTCTTACAATACCACATTCATTCAACACAATTAAAAGCGTGTCTTGAGACTTTAAAGACAGACTGAAAGACAGGCTGAAAGAAAACATATGTATCTATATTTATCTTTATTTATTTAGATTATTCTTATAATTATAGAAAAAATAACAAAGATTAATCCCACTCTGTGATGCCCCTTGACCCCATATGTCAACATACAACCATCCAAAGTAGCTTTGTAAACATGATGGAAGCAGATGACTAAAAGGTTCCTTGGCCCAGTGAATGGAAAATTTACGTTTACGTGAGATCGGAAGCCCTATCTAGCACAGCCCCCGATGCTACTGTGAGCAACCAGATGGAGTAAATCTATCTGTGACAGATTAACCAACTCAATCGCCTTAAAATTTAAATCACCTTGAAAGCTTATCGTGTCTATTCATTGATTCACTCATCTACAAGTGTATTTATACTTAAACTTACTGGTAACAGTTGTTATGGAAGCGGTTGTAGCTGCCCAGCGCAGTCAGGGCACCCAGGCCGATGGCATAGGAGAAGAAAATCTGAGTGCCGGCATCAATCCACACCTATCACAAATGGAATAGTCTGAGTAATGTTTGACAATCTGTTGACCCATGTTTCTTGTCACCACACTGCTACAGACAAATGTGCAGCTTTTGCAATAATAAGTCATACCTGTGCTTCTCCAAGTTTGGACCAGTCTGGTTTCAGGTAGTAAACAATCCCATCTAAAGCTCCAGGTAGAGTGACTCCATGGGCCAAAAGAACGACCAGAACCAGGTAGGGGAAGAGAGCTGTGAAGTACACAACCTACAGAAAGATGGAAAAAGAGAGCTGTGAAGTACACTTGTAGATACTGCAGGACCAAATTGTAAAGCACACCTGGGGGTGGGGAGGTGGAGTTTGAGTACTATGCATTACAACTTGCATTAAGTGAAAGTATAAAACCCCACAGTACTCCCTTAAAACATTTAAACTGTGCACATTACATGAAGTAAGTACATAGAAAAATGCAGTTATATGATGAATATATAACAACTTTAACAAGCTAGCTGCAAAAGTTTAGTGCTTATCAACATGGTCCATCAGACATGGTCAAATGTTTCAACGTAACTGCACCTAAGTATGTTTTTATCACTTTGATTAATCAATTACCTGCTTTGCAAATACTCAAGTCTTAAGCAGAAGCCCATTAGGTCCTTCCTGTAGTAGATGTGTAATGGGCCCTGTCATGTTACTTTGAAGAAAAGGTAGCCTGTAAATGGAAAGCCAGACAATTTGTAAACCTCCTGCAATAGCAGGGGTTTTTGGCAGACCTTTTCAGAAGGTAGTCTTTGTCAAGTTATGCTGAGAAAGCTGCCCCCTGCTACCTAGTAGAAGCACCAATCCTCACTAAATCAGTATGGTAGGAGCAAAGTAGTGAGAAAGCACATATTTGCCTTGATCTAGGGTGAACATGGGCAGAAAAGCCCCTTTCCAGCTCTCAAACATCTACATGGTGGAAAGTTACTAATCGGCTTACAGCTGGCTGGCTGGCTCAATCCTTCATTATTTTTTCCCTCACTCTATGAGCTTTGGCTACTCTGGAGACACAAGTATGCAAACACAGACATCTCCATGTGCTACTAAATAAATTATGCATTCGTTATGCTAATGTATGAGAGCACACACATTTAAAGAATGAGCAGTGGGCATTTTTTTAAGCTACTAAATGGAAGTCACTCCAAACAATGAGTATGCACAGTATAACATGTATAGGTATAATAGGGATCTATGGGTCAGAGGAAGATTAGAGCCTTATGGAAACATTAAGCTGCACATATACATAATACACGTGAGAATACAGGAAAAATAGCAACTACACAAATTTGCAAACATTCAAAGAATAAATGTGTGTGTTCTTATACTTGTGTTCATATGTGTTTCAGTCTAGACACTGATCCTCTCACTACACCAAAGCTGATTTGGGGTCAAGGGGCAAAATACTGCAAAAACCTTTGCATGAAGCCATGCAAATATTAATCTGCTCCCCGCCATCCCAAACAATGACATGTAACATTCAGAATCATGAATTGTACAGCCAGAAAACACTTTACCTTGCCAGTCGATTTCACTCCTTTCCACATGCAGAAGTAAACAATGATCCAGGTGGCTATGAGACACAGCACCATCTCATAGCTGATGTCACCAGGCTCGTGCAGACCACCGGACAGACGAAGCACTTTCCGTCTAGGAGGGAGAAGACAAAGGTGCACCCATTAAACAAAAAATAACTTTAACCAGGTAACTGCAACTTGACTTATATTTTGCCTGTTAATTCCCGATATATGCAATAAAAATTAAACATATTTTGTAACTGACATGTCTGCACAACTGGAACCTCTGGGAACATAGTGTACAAATACAGTACAATGTCAAGACCCATAAAATTTAACTTGGCAGTAAAACTTTATAGGTTGGGGTTTACATAATAAAATGTATTTTTTTAAGATTGCTGACACACTGCCCAGCTCCTCCATGACAATTCCCAGTAAGGTTAGGTACAGACTGTGATACTGAGCGAATTGCTTTGATACTACTGAGGAGATAATGTTTAGCAAACATAAAACTTGGCCAACGTGTACATGGCTGTTTGCTAAAATGAAAGGTACTGTAATATGTGCAGTGACTTAAACTGGGACCCATGTAACACTAGATATTGTTTGTATGTAGTTTTAGCTTGTACACACACACACACACACACACACACACACACACACACACACACACAGGTGACGGTTGATAAAACAAAACAAATGCCAAAGAGCTGAAAAATTCAACTAAAGGTTTTACACTGTAATGTGCAATGTAATTTATGGAAAACGTATTGCTCAGAAAAAAATACCGGTACTGGTATTGAAAACGTTAGAATGGTACTCAGCCCTAGCTCCCAGACAAGGTATGACATACTCCCAGAACTCGATGACTGGGGAGCGCATGCCCTCAGCTTCTGTGCAGCTGCTGTTGAGAAGGAACTGTGCTGAAGACAGGTTCAGCGGGGACGTGGAGGACAGGAGGTTGGAAGGGGTGACGGCAGACGATGGCAGTGCCGTCTGGGCAGCACTACGGTTGTGGCAGGCGCGGCGGAAGTCCTGTGTACAGTTGGGGGTGTTCCAGGGGTGTCCACACGTGGCCCAGGGCAGCGGGTTGGTGAAGGAGTGGAAGAGAAAGTAGAGGCCCCACACCAGAATCATGATGTAGTAGGTGTTACAGAAGAACACTATCACCATCGAGGCCAAGCCCAGACCTGGCAGAGAGGAAGAGGAAGAGGGCGTATGTCACTTACAAATCAGAAAATATTATCTTCAGAGAATATTAATGTGCTCTCAGTGTGTCAGATATAGATACCTTTGAAGAGGGGTGCGATGTTCCAGGCAGAGACCCCTCCCTGCTTCATGAACTGTCCCAGTGCGATCTCCAGGAAGAAGACTGGGATGCCCCCAATGAACACAATCAGCAAGTATGGGATCAGGAAAACCCCTTTAACACACAAATTTATGACATGGTCACATTCATCATGATAAGGTAGCATACAGGTATTGGCTGAACATTCAGTACAACTCAGAAAATGTGATTATCTCTGTTCCAAGGTAAGCACTGGCAAGGTTTGGATATCTAACAGGAAATATATTAATACAATATTTGAGTGGTTTATTGACCGATCAGTTACATAATAAAGATAATGCTAGCAAATCGATAAACTCATTGTTAAAAAGCTGAACCACATCACAGATTTGGCAGGCTTTACTCTTCAAACAACAAATGTTTTACGAGGAAATGGACAGCAAATTAATTATATGCTACAGTGAAGCTTGAAAGTTAATGTTAGTTGCTCTGAGACTTTATTGTACTACAAGAGGTGCATTTGGTCTCTCAAACCAGAGGCAATATAATTACAAGGTCAGAGAGACTTAATTAAACCCCTGGTCTGTTATGATAACATTTAATATTTGGTGATTGATCTTTGTAAGCTGAATCACTCCCTTCATATTTTATGCTTAATGGTGTGAATGGACTCCCCTTTGACTGCCTGTCAAATGTTTAACGTACACTGTTTTGTTGACTACATTTTGCATATTTAAAGTATTGGAAAGGAAAAGAGAATGGCAAAGACAGGGAGCGGCAGCCAGAGAAAGAGTTTTGCAAATCTAAAGAGAGAATTATCATGATAATGACAGTAAAAATCATCAACATCTCCAAGACTTGAGATAATTATTTCAATAACAACAGCACATTAAGCTAATCATATTAAAATCAACTGTAATTTTTTTATTGCTTAACTATCAGAACAAGGCTCATTAAGAATGTCCTGTTCTTGGAAGACAAGTTATACAAGCAACATGTTAACAGTAAAAAATCTGAGCTAAAAGTCATGTTTATCAAGCTTTCAAGGACACAAGCTGCACAAACATTGGCATGGCTCTGACTTGCTAATCAAGCACTCGCCACAACAAGAAATAGTTGAGATGAGGAGGAAGCAATAAGGGCAAAAGAGTGAAAGGCAGGGAGGAGGACAGACAAGGCTAGGGGCGAGAATTGAGAACCATCTGAATGACTTTGTGTACTGGTACCAGTAGAACTGCCTCCAGATCAATATGGAGAAAACCAAAGAAATGGGCTTGTATTTCCACAGGGGCATTCACTCCCCTCCAACACTGGTGAGCATCCAGGGAACAGACATTGGAATGGTGACATCTTATTAGTACCTGGGTGTTCACCTCAACAACATACTGGACTGGATACACAACACCAGTGCACTTTACAGGAAAGGTCAGAGCAGAATCTATCTGCTCATGGGACTGAGGCCTTTTGGAGTGCAAGGGGCGCTCCTGAAGATCTTCTATGAATGGGTTGTGACCATTTTTTATGGAGTAGTCTGCTGGGGCAGTGGTATATGGGCTGCGGGCAGGAAAAGACTTGACAAACTGATCAGGAAGGCCAGCTCCGTCCTGAGTTGCCCCCTTGATGCAGTGGAGGTGGCGGGAAAGAGGAGGATGGCCAAGCTGTCATCCACGATGGAGAATGACTCCCAGCCTCTGCAGGATATGTTAACAACACTGGGGAGCCCCTTCAGCAATAGGCTGCTTCACCCAAACTGTGTGAAGGAGCGATATTGCAGGTCTTTCCTTCCTGCCGATGTCAGACTGTACAACCAGCACTGCTCCCAGTAGACCACAAACCACAACAGAAACTGAACTATAGATGCTTATGTCATTACACTGTGCAATATTTTATGTAATTTTTCAATCTTTTTTTAAGTGTATCTGTCTATAATGTATATATTGTTCTAATATTTTTATATTTTTCTTGTAAATTTGTTAATACTTTCTAGCTTTGTTTAAATCATTAATACTTTTGTACTTCCTATAGTTAAATTGTTAATACTTTTATTCTGGTTAAATTGTTAATCATTGCCACAGCTGGCTCTCAGACCACAGCCAGCTGGACTAAAACTGATCATATCATTATTATGTATAAGGGAATTGACAAAGAAATGGGCAAAATTAAAAGTCTAAAGTCTTATCAATTCCCATCCCATCCCCACATGGCCACAGATCAGAAATGCATTCAAAGTGTATGCGGCAGATAACCGCATTGTCTCCCATTCCTCAAGTGTTTGGTAAGTATTGTCCTTGAACTTGAAAGCTGCATGGAGAAGAGGCAGACAAAGGTCTATCAAATGGAGATGGACAGAAGACAACAGACCCCAGCAGGAGTAATTAGTCCTGATGGAGACATCTAGGACTTGTTTCATTTTGATTAGCAGTAGTTTGGCCCAGGGCAACTGGTTTGCACTCAGTGTTTTCTATAAATAATCTCCTTTTGAATTCTCATACTGTAGGAGAAGCTAGTCGTGATCAGGAATGCACAGTAAAAGATGTTAGGAAAAAAGGTGGCATAAAACATTTAACTCATGAAATCCAGTTGCCATGATTTGGTTTGACTAATAATCTAACTGGGTGATGCCACCACAGTGCGCAGATGGGAGGGAGTCACATGACCAGCTGTGACGCAGAGCAGAAAGAGGCTAAGAAGAAAGGAGGGAAAGATGGATACATGAGAGGAGAGGGAGGCAGAAAAACTGGGACAACGCTGTGAGTGAGGAGGTTCAACAAATACAAAAATGACACACCACAACATCGACCTGGTTGGCTCTGCAACAGCGCTATTGATTGACAATTTGTGCCTCATTCAGTCCATCATCCTTTATGTCACTCTCTGAGAGCAGAGGGCTGTAGCCTTATAAGGAAACATTCGTGAGTGTGAGTCTAAGAGAGAAAGGGGTGGGAGAGCGAGGGAGACACAGAGAGCGGGAGCGGGAGAGAGATGCAAAAGGAGGTGTGAATGGAATGAATGGAGAAAATGCTTGTGCTGACATACCCCAACATATTGGCCAAATCAACAAGGAACGGCATCCTTAATAGGCTTAAGTAAATCCTCTCTAATCATAACTGGACCAGACACATCAGGCCTTGCAGCTGAGTTACAGATAAATAAATAAATGAGATTTGCAGAGCATTAATTCCACGCATTTACAGTGCATTCATCCAGTCCCGTCTCTAATGGAGTCCGCCCTTGTTTCAGTAACAAACAGCTGTGACTAAGAGCCCGAGCGCTTATCTGATAACGTTGTTGTGTTACAAGGTGTACCTTGTGTCGGTCAAAGGCATAAAATGAAGCACTGTAGCGGATGTGACTGCTCTGACGCGGAGGGGAGGAAAGGACGGGCGCAGTCACAGGACGCTTATTGTGTGACACATCCATATGCCTCCTTATCAGGAGGTGAGTGGTAGAGAGCACCTTTGTTTGCTACATGAGTGCTGGGCAGGAGCACAGGGGGTGGACTGTGTGAGGCAGGCCATTGTTATACGATACCAGAAGGTGGGTATCAGAGCCATGGGTCACAAGACACACATGCATGAGGGAGAGGGAAGGCTGGACTAAGACACACACACACACACATTCAGTTTCATTCGAACGGAACACCTCATAAAAGAATAGCAAAGTGGGAAGGGCAGAGATAAGAGAAGTCAAGGCCAAAAGCTGCAGACAGAGCAGGTTACTATTGAGAAAGTTGGCATGAATGAAAGAAGAGAGGATAAAGGGAAAGTTTTACAACAATGCAAATAACCTTATAAGCCAGTGAGAGAGCAGCAGGAACAGTGTAGGGCAACTTCTGCTTAGTCTGTTGAAGCAACTGGCAGCTATAATAAATAAAGGGACACCACGTGGGTGGGCATGGCTTTTCATCTACGTGCTCACAGCCACGCAGGCACTGCTTTATCTAACTTGTACATCTACCTATTACAGCATTATGTCTCACCATGCTAACTTTCACTGTTGTCCTACCAACTGTCAGGAGAGAGTTTAGCTGAACCGTTACACAACAGCAGGACAACAGAATGACAGCACAATTAGGGAAACTTCTCTCACCACCAAAGACTTTCTAGATCTGACGTTCTTTTTAAAAATGTGTACTTGTACTCGAATAGCTAGATATTAGTAGCGCTAAATCATTTTTACATTTCTAACATATGAATGATATTTCATTATATTTTGTGCTAAAGAAGTCACAATCACCACAATGAAATGAGTATACAAGTTGAGCAAGACCTGAGTCCCACTCTCTCTCAGTAGATAATGGCCTTCCTCTTCAGTAGATCCCTAACAGTTAAGATTATATGACATTGAAAATTAATCTGTCTGCATGCTTACATTTGCAAGTTCCCAAAATATTTATTGATTCAATGTTCCTCCTCCAGGTGACCCTCAGGGCGGTGCCCTTTTTTCACCACGTAAGGCCATGACTGCATCTCCCAACATATTAGAAACTGAGTTATTAAATTTGCAGATGACACCACCATAACTGGCCAGATTGCAAGCAACAATGATGGACTGTACTGGGTAGAAATCATGAAACTTGCTGAGTGGTGCACTATGAATACCTTGAATGATGATTTCATGCACCTGTTTACACTGTTTACTTATACATTTTATCGTCTGTAGTTTTGGACAGCATCAACCTTAATTATCATTCATGAGGAGTAAATTGGGCCTCAGAGATTTTAAAGTGATATTCCTTACATGTGCGTTTTAACTGTGTTCACTTGTATGCATTCACAACACAGAGACCTACATGAACCACACAGAGCTCCTGAAGCTCACCTCCTCCGTTCTTGTAGCAGAGATAAGGGAACCGCCACACGTTGCCCAAGCCGACAGCAAAACCCACGCAGGACATGATGAAGTCCATCTGCCTGGTCCAGGTCTCTCTCTCCACCGCTGGTACTGCTACAGCCCCATTTCCAGTCCCAGCTGCAGCCCCGTCCTGGGACTGTGGCGGGCCAGCCCCTCCGCCCTCGACACACCCTGGGCCCCCTCCAGGCACAGGCACGAGCGGGCGAGCTGACCCGCCCTCCTCCTCAGACAGGGTCCCTGCTTCTAATTGGGGGAGACTGATTTCACCTGGATAGGAAAAGATGTAGAAGATTAAGATGAGAAGGAAGATCAGAGAGCCAGAAGAAAGAAGGCGGCAAGGACAGCCAGTGGAAGCAGATAACACAGCAAGAATCAGTAAATCTGTATTACACTGAAAAAATAACCACATTCTTATCACAGAAGACAATAGTTCAGCACCACTTACATCTTAACTACACACATTCACATTTTCACATCACGTGTCAGCACTGGAGACAGATGAGCCACAGCCAGACATGCAGTGAATGGAAGAGGGAGACTGCGCGGCTTCCATTCATTGCAATACAACGTCAGTACAATCGTAGCCAATTATTACAAATGATCCACTGAGCTCTAACAGGGCTGAAATACTTCATTTACTAGATATTTATTGCACAAACTGCCCTCAACCAGTCAGTATATGGGCTATAATCGTGCTGCAGTTGTATTGTCATCACTAAGCCCTCCCCCGATGTTCATTCTCTGTGCCTGTTTCGCAGACAGAGTGATTAGTGTGCTGCAGTACAACACAGGAGCGAGCTGGTTCAAGGTATAGCTCAAGCTCGCCCGTCACTCTTTCATTTTCTCAATTCCACATACACACCGCTGAACCAACGCATGCACTCAACACCCAAATAAAAGCAACGTGCCACTTGATTAGTGCCACTGCATGATATCAGTCAGCCGCTCAGAGCTGGATGCAAAGCAAGGCAGCTGAATCCAGATCAGAGCAGTTTGAGGGGGTGTGTGAACAGAGGAGGGGAAGAGAGTGTGGAAGGTAAGGGGATGTCAGCATCCATGAAGCAACTTCATAAGAAGGTGGTGGTTTAAGATCATTTGTGTGAGGAAGGCAGCATGATATGATTTTTACTGTCTTATAAGACAATAAAAAAATATTGCTTTCAATTATAAATATGTCAAGAATATAATCCTAAATACTCCCTTTTGGAAACAGACTAATGTATGTGCATGAGTCACTAATAATAAAAGCATAAATGACACTGGTTTTTAACTTGACAATGGTTTGTGACACCTGTGCAGCATCACATTTACCTTCAATGCATCTGAGTGTTTATTTTGTGTATGTGAATTCTGCTGAGAAATATAGACTGAGGTGAGATGCAGCTGGTTTGAGGTTGTTCCTATAATAAATAATATGAAAGGCTGAAGCAGGGATGCTCTCATTCATCAGCATGTGGTTAAGCCAGTGCTTGAATGGTGAATCATAAGGCACAAATAAAGCATGGGAGGTTGTATATCATACTCACCTTGGCTGCTCTCTTCCAACTCAGGTGACATGTTGTTGGGTAGCCGCACAAAAATAAACGTTATTCTTTTCGGGAAACAGCTAGCAGTTGTTTTAGCCAACTGGTTATTAGCTGAAGTTTTAACGTTATAGCGTTCAAGCTAGCAAGGCACCCGCCGGGCTTATAGAGGCAGACAGACAGATGTAGCCACAGTCTGCGGTGCTTCAGCTGTCTTTTTTCAATTTCTGAGTTTGTTTTTATCGCCTTCTTGAAATTAAAAAAATCGCAGTTTTTTATATTTATCCCACGTTGGAAACCCTCAGCTCAGCTAAGAGATGGAAAAATGTCACACAAGGCGCCGCAGTCAGTTCAGCCGTTGACAAAAGGAGATTCAAAAGCAGTCGACGAAGCACTTGAAGGTAAGCCTGAAGAATCTCATGGATAACAGTTAAATGAAAATTATACTGCGCCTTAGGGTGAAGATTGTTGTCTGTGAGCAGCCCAGTCAGAAGTCCATGAACCTGGACGCGATGCCGCGGCTCCGCAGATGAAGAATGTGATCCGTCTCCGCGCTCCCGTCAGCGGCGGAGGACGCTTCCCCGCCTCCGGCGCTCCTGATTGGTTGGAGGCGGCGCGGTGCGGTGCGCACAGCATCAGCAGCAGCGCGCGGGTCAGAGGCAGGAGAGTAACAAGAATGGTTTGTTTCGCTGCAGACGTCCTTGACCTGAAAGCACACAAATAACTGCACATGAATGGCCCCCAAAGCGCTGTCTGGTGCGTTTTGCTCTGGTTATTTGCTCCATATCTCGAGATGGTGGGGACAGACTGAAAGATTTTTCAAGTGCCCCCCAAGCAAACTCACTGCTACTTTATCAACTGAAGAGTTTTTTTTTAGAGTAAGTAAAGATTTTTCTGTATATTTTTTAAGGTGCCCTCACAGGGGTGTAGCAAGGATTTCTGGTGCCCACATAATCAGCTTTAACACATAGATCCTAATGGGATGTTCTGGCCCCCTCTAGCTGCAGGGTCTGTAATGTTTCCCTTTAGTGGAGGAAGCCTGACCCACTCACAAGAGCATGTCTGTGTTTTGAAGAGCGTCTTTGTCTCAATGTGCAAGTGTCATCACAAAGTAAGGATTTTTGATGGCTCACATAAGAAAGGGTGATCCATGGATTTCTTTCATGCATATGCTTCCACCCATTGGAACTGGCACCAATAGGATTGTACTGCTGCAATCTCATCCATTTGAACCATTTCTGAACTAGCTCATATTTAACTCACACATATTGCAGTTTTGTAGTTGACGCCGGAGCGACATCTAGTGGACGCCATTTGCATCAGGAGGTTTGCATGAATGACCACACTCACAACGCCACTAATAAAACATTGTTTTTTATATTTCATAACATTGAACAAATACCATAAAATACAGCAACAGATCCAGTGCAACATCAAGCTAATAATAAATATGCATTCCTTTCACTTAAAAGATATTGGTATTAAATAACACTCAAATAAATATTTTCAAGACATTTAAATATATTTGAGTTGTGAGGATATGAAACACAAACATTGGAATATCAAAGTTTAAATTACACCTGAAGGACTGGCTTCCCACAGCCAGTGTGATGAGCAATCATTTTGTCCAGCAAAGAACAGACCTGCATTTGCAGTAGGTGAGACAACCCTTTTCTTAAATAACATTTCATGATAAACTCTGGAGACAAAAAGAGGACAGATACGAACGATCTCACAAAAACCTCCCCCTGAAACACATTCTTGGATGAATATTGTGATATGGCTTATAATAAAAGGCTTTAATTCTACAATAAATAACACTGACCTGCAACAGGGGCACATGCCTAGTTAACCCAAATGGAAGGCAGATAAACAGGCTTATCTATTAGCTGTGCATCTTTTCCAACTCACATCATGGTATCCATATATATCTGTTACTCTGAGTAATTAATAAATCATTAATAAAATATTCATTAAGGCGTAGTTCAATAGAGAATGGCATTCACTCTAATTAATTTATATGTATTTGTTGTTTATGTATCATAAATGAATTGAAAGGGAAACAATGCATCTGCCCACCACAATGCATATATTAAAATTCACTTTCCTATAGAAATTCACTTATGGATCAAGTAAATGTGGACGTCCAAGCAGTGGCTTAAGAGACATAATATAATGCAAAACAGATTTACTGAAAGGAGAGGAGGATCTGGGATGATTTTTTGTGCAATTTTCACTTCGACTACAGCATCTGACATGATGGAAAAGTCTATCAGGTCTGACTAAGACTGACTAAAATTATGGTTGCTTTGTCTTGTCATAAAAAAATGCCCGGCTATAGATCCTGGTGGAGGTCGCTGTGTGAAAGAGGTTGGTAATGCTCCTCCATGCCCGACTTAGCTCGATGTCTCTCAGCAACTAGTCTCTGGTAGCGGGCCTGCTGCTGGTGATCTGGGTCCACATTTACCCAGCTGTTGGCCACCCACTTCACCCCACGCTTAACTGGACAGTCGCCGTGTAGGGAATACTCATCTAGCTCACCCATCCAACCTAGAGAAGGCAGGGGAGAAGATGAATTAAAATCAGATAAATGCCAACAACAAACCTGAATTACAGTACCTTTTAGAGATAACACTGGATGATTTAAAGACAAAAAGGGTCTTTTAGCTTTAGCGCTAACTATATTACTGCGCAAACCCAAGGCTTCTTTGTTACAATGAATGAAAAATGTTGTCATTGTGCTATCAAGTGGGACAGTGGCGCAGCTGTGATGACCACATCTAAGGCACCACAATTTTGATATCTCATGGTATAGCTGTCGTGTGTTTTTTCTTTATGAGGTACTTCAACAAGCTAGATTTTGACTGTTGAAATGGGCTATCCCTCCTGATAAGACTCCTGATAATCAGATAAACATTTCAGTCCAAGAGGTTATGATAGTCACACAACAGACTGAATGAGTTACAGAAAAAAAAATCCAAGAGTGGAAAGAGAAAATGACAATTGAGAGGACAGAAGACAAAAGACTTTCTTCGCTCACAGGCTCTCAGTCCATCATCTACTTATCAGATGATACTGGCAAACTGGCTTTTAAAAACATTTTTAGTATTATTTTAAACAATTTCGGAAACAAATTCCGAAAAAAAATCCTTGTTAACATGCTGTATGTGTAATGGCACATTTTGGGATTGATGTACATTGCTCCCTACAACGTAAGAACCCAAATCAACATACTCGAGTCCCACTAGATTTGTGTGTGCAAATGATATAGTTAAAGCCTCCTGATCTTACCTCTACCATCAGAGAGATGGTTATACCAGAGGAGAGCTGTCCCAACAGTAGGTTTCATTCTCAGGTTCCCTCTGGCACATGTCTCCTGGGTGTCTGTCAAATCAACTCCATCCTGGACCAGTGCCTAGGACACACAAAACTGTAAACAGCTCATGTCTAATCATTTACTTTAGCACGCTGTGTTCACTTGGGTGTCAGATTCCTTGTCATAGTTCAGCACTGTCTGATAACTGTGTTATCAGCAGCATTCAGGTCATGTACAGATATCCTCATTTCACAACAGCTTTACTGGTTTATGAATGTGTGTTGTGAAAACACACTCACCTGCTCCTCATAGGTACGGTTGTCTGCCACAGGAAAGGTGGTCTCACCACCTTCCTCTACAGAGCTGAGGTAGAATAACATGGTAAGATACCTGGGATGAAGCAGTGAAGGAAGCGTTAATACAGACAATTCTGAAAATGTCTCGACATACTGAGAATTATATTGTTTTTGGCACAAGCACTCAGAATATTTATCTAAAAGCAAGCACAACAGTTTGGCAATAAATATATTTTGAAAGTAATCATTTTGGGAAACAGGTGAGAGAACAAAGAAATGACTGCCTAACACTAACCAAAATTACAGATGTGATCAGAAACTAAAACAATTATCCAGAGCTTTGAAATAATTGAACCTTTAAGCTTTCAAGCAATACAGTTAAAGTTATGTACACTAATAAACATTTATAGATGGGGAACATTTTATTCAAAATATTTAAACATTAAAAATCTATTTAACAGCAATATCTCTATTCAAACAATGGCTCCCTTTTAAAAAATAGGAAAAACATGCTTTTGCTATGCAAAGGCATAGGAAAAAGAAATTATCAACCATCCCTTCAATTATCTAAATACAATCTGATTACCAGTCACAGCACAAATCTAATTTCAACATGATGAAGGCTGTCTGTGAAATTGCATAACTACTAGAACTATTTGTAAATTATCTTACTATTACTATTAATGCCACTGAGTATAAACGAAATGTAAAACATGTCAGACCTGCAAGAGACCTCTGCCAGCGTAGATGTGTTTCCTGCCAGTTGTGTGTGTGCGCACGTCGTCCCTGAATGAGATGGGCTGCTGTCATGGTGGGCATTACTGAAATCTCCGTGCTCATAGCGAATCACCTGCAGCGGCTCACTCAGCTCAACCAATGCAGACGGCAGACGTGTCAGACTGGTTACTCTGAGAAAAAGACATAAGAGAGCAGAATATAAGTATGTTATAAATCATGAGTGCATGGACTGCTACTGTAAGAGCATGACAAAGGATGTGTATATGGACTTACCTGTTCCTGAGTGTGCGCAGGACATGGTGGGATCCTGGGCCTTGGTAAAGCCACGTATGTTTGCTTCTCTGTTTGAACTGACTCCAGAGCTTCCCGCTTCGCTGTTGTCCTGGGCGCTGAGACGCATCATACACAAGCCTAAAGTCCTCCAAGGTCAGCGTCCCTGCCAGGAACACACACACACACACACACACACACACACACACACACACACACACACACACACACACACACACACACACACACACACACACGATCCTTTAGAGTAGTAACAGTAGCAGACTATTTTTACTCATTCATAGCTGTCGGCCTGGGACATAAAGGTACAGTTAATACACAACCTCGTAACTGTAGACATGAATGGAGCCCTGAGAAAATATTAAACCAGTTATGGAGCATCACGATTCCAGATCAATTTAATTTAATCTTGAATTCTCTGACAATGTAGTGAGCAGTAAAGCTACAACAGCCTCTGTTCTGTTCCCTCAGTTCCTTCCCTCTTTGTCCTTTCAGCTGAATGAATGTCAGGCCCCCATCAGTTCCCCTGGGAGACCGCGCCCCAGCCGCAACAATAGCTCTGGGGTGCCAGAGAAGAGGTGGTCGAGGGGGGGCGGTTGACGAAAGAGTGTGGAGGAGGGAATGGGGGGGATGCAGGGGATCCGGGGGAAAATTAAGAAAAGGGGTTGGAGAATAATCAGTTTTTAATGAGATAGGATGAGGCACATCCGGACTGGGATGTGTACAACGCCTGGCACAATGGCATCAGGTCAAAACGGTGTCACCCCTCTTCCGGGCTTGCCCCTCACAAAGACTTGCACGCAATCACAGCCACCTTTCAGCCACTTACCCTTACCAGTACACAACCACTGCTGCTCACACCATAGACTGTATAAGCTCACACGCAAATGGAGGAGACAAAGTCCACCAGATTTAATATTTACACATTTGGATTTGACATGGTTATCCTGGCTTTAAAAGCAGTTTGAACACTGAATCTGAATGAAAATCCTATAAAGCTCTTTTTCAGAGAGAATACTTCAAAGTGAATAGTAGCACATGTCTCTGCATTTGGACTGAATCCTTGCTCATTTTACTCACTTTTCTTGATTTTTGAATATCTGTGTCTCAAACATAATTCATTTGAAGCCAGATTCAGTTTTTACTAGTGTCTCACACATTGATTTTAAAAAAGTCATTCAATTTTGTACCTGTATGTGCCCTGAAAACTGAATGTGTCTGATGCTGTGTCCTATATGGAATCAGCCAGAACAGTCACAAATGTACTGTCACACACAAACCACAGGGGTGCTAACCTGTTGGGCGGGCTTCCAGACTGGTGAGTATCTGCCGTAAACTGTCTGGGTTTAACCAAGTTCCATCTCGAGAGCGCGAATGACTCACAATCTGGAGGAGAGACAAAAATGTTCTTCTTATTTCAACAAAACACATAACACATTCTGACAGTTCATCTAATTTTTCATTACTTGGAATGGATTTTTCTGGAAATCTATTTTCCTCCTCCAGTTCTACAGGCATATGGATACAAGATATTTCTCTCTTGTCACCTCCTGTTTCTGAAGCAGCCCATCCTGGTTTAGATCCAAAAGTCTGAAGACCTCCTCTGTGCTGAGAGACAGTAGTGGCTGGTTTGACTCCTCTTGTCCCTGGCTGGGTGCTGTTGTCTGGCTCTCCATTAGACCCTTGAGCTGAGCCAGCTGCACCACCACACGGCACTCCTCCTCTGACAGGAAGCCAGGAATCTCTGACAGGAACAGGAACAAGACAACAGTGGCAAATGTTAGACACACTGCAGCCTTGGACATACGTGGTTAGATGCTGCCAATACCATTGGGGGCACATGTCCCCAAATACTCAAATACCCAAATCTTGGACAAAACCAGTTGTTCCATTTTAAATTACATCTACTCTGTAGTCTATAAAATGTAGACCACAGAGCCCAGGAGAGAGTGAAAATGAAGGGAAATCTCAGCCAACTTATTTTCAAAAGCTCAAATTAACTGCCACACTCTGTAGCCAAATACAAAATTACAGAAATGAAAATTCAATATTATCATAATACCAGCCTGCCCTCAGTCTACCCAAGATTAAAGTGAGGATTGAGGATATTCAATTTATCAAAGAGAGTGGCCTGGCTGAGATTATGCAACGCTAATCAAAATCTGAAAAGTGTGTCTGACATTCTGGGTGTGTTCGCAGATTAACTGCGGTGCATAATGACACACATTCACACATGAAGATTACACAGGATGATCAGGTAGCAGTGAAGACACTAATTGATAAAAAGCACTAAACTGAAACCTTTTCAGATTCACACAGCTATTGACATCTATGTGATCACTTAAAAGTTCAATTTGAAGTTTCTCAAGTCTGAAACTTTCTGCTCACAATCTCTGCACACATACATGTCAAATGAATCGATACTGCACACCTGAGCGAGTGAGTGAGTGAGTGGTTGACTTTTAAGTGGATTAGAAGATCATTGTTGACAGAGTTGGCTTGATCTGTAAGACTAAATAGATTACTTTAGATCGCCTAACAAAATCTTTCAGTGCGAAGAGCCAATTTTGAGATAATTTGATCAATGTATGCTAATTAGTATGATTAGGATGTCTGGGCACTAAAGAATCAAGACATCCCATGAATTTATTATCAAAGAAAAAATTTAAAACATTTTCTTCATAAAACACAGAATCACTTATTTTATCTGTGTTAAAATAAAGATCATGCAGATGCTAAATTAATTTACATGTTGTAATAACCCATATACCTTTATATCACATTAAAGTTAACTATGAAAAAAACCCTTAACTTTGGAACAACAGCACATAACTTGCTCATTAATTATACCTTTCTTTCTTGCATGTTTAAGTAGGTGCTAAAGCACAGGAAATCTCTAGTGAGCGTATACATAGACTGTGTAGATAATGAGTATAAGCTGTTCCCCTCGGCCAATCCCCAGTGAGCCATTTGTGGTATAGTCGATCCCATGAGCAGGTTTAATGAGTGACAACACTGGAATTCTTTCAGAGCAGGATGGAAACTGTGTGGGCTTCTGGGAGTCAGTAATTAGTAATATTAATTAGTACAAAGCAGCAAAAAAATAATTTACACCTACTACAATTATTAATAATAATAACAGTCAATGTCTTTTTTTCATTTGGACCCTAATTTTTAGATCTGTCCGTACCGTTCTGTAGGTCCACCTGGGTTTCCTAGATAATAAGTAACACCAGCAAAAAGTCTATTTTATCAGATCCATTTATTGAACTTATTCAAATCTAAGTGTGAATGCACAAATTACTGTGTCATGGTCTCCTCCTGTTCTCTTCATCTTCTCAATCCAGCCATGTCTGTCAGTCACTTCCCCTCTTAATAAAAGGCTTCCGGCAGGTTGGCTGCCTGTACAGTAGAGACCTTGTTTGTTACCCGTGTCTTTTACACTGTACCCACTTGGTTAATTCCTATTGTCCAGTCAAGCCTCATTAATCTGGATAACTGATATGAATGAAGGGGGACTGAGCCTTCCTCTTCTCCCTCCCACTACTCTCTCTTTCTCCCCCGGAAAGGAAGTGACCTGCTTGTCTGAGCAGGAATCAGGCCACGGCTACACAGCAGGAGGACACCAATTCTGTTTGTGTCCAACGCACACGTTCACTCTCTCACTCACACACAAACACACATACACACAAGCAGTGCACACTAGAGATGCAACTACTTATTATTTTTACTATTGACTGATTTGCGGATTATTTTTCTGAAAATATTCAGAAATTCACATCATAATGTATCTCATCAAATTGTATGCCCAACAACCCAAAAGTTTACTATGATGTTGGAGAAGATACAACCAGTGAATTTACAACATTTTTCTGATTAATCAATTATCAAAATAGTTACATATTGATCTTCTTTTGAAGGCTCACAGCTCTGCAATTATCTTACTCTGTGGGCAGCTTAATTGTCTCCTTTCTATTTTAATGAATAATAAGTATGACGTATATATAAAAACATCTGACCTTTACCTCTAAGCTGCACGGGTGGAGAAAGAAAAGAAGTTCAAAAAGCAAAGAGGTCAGTGTGGGACATGGTAGTTAGATGTGGGTTGGAAGAATACGTGTGATGGAAAGGGTGGAGGAGTTTCACTACATGAGGGCGTGTTCAATTCAAGCTGTGGGGATGGAAATGGCAGAAAGCCAAAAGCATCTAAATACCAATTCATCCACCTTACTAATGTTGAACTCTGTCAAACACACTTAAATCTGCTCATAAATGCAAGTTCACATCTCTAATAACACTTTAATATGTGCCCCAACCCTTCTCCCCACTGTTCTCTACACCTCCCCTTACCCCTTCCTATGCAAATGTAATCACCGCCCACTATAAATACACCTATCCTGCCATCCTCTCCTGCACTGTCACACAGGAGTCTTCATTCACGGAAGAGGCACACTCCAGGATTACTGCTCCTTTTCCAGCTTCTGTCCCAGGATGACTGCAGTGCTCTGCCCTCATTTTATCTTAGGAAACTTCTCCCATTCAGCCTCCCTACTATTTCTGCTTCTGCTTGCTGGGCCTAGCAGCACAATAGCGCTTGGTCCTGGTAGAGTAAGAGCAGGGCTGGAGGAACGAGTGCGGGCTGAGGGTCGGGTTAGATCTGGAGTAAAGGACAAGGGTGGAGACAGGGCGAGTATTGAGGGGAACACTGAAACTGGATTTGGAGACACTCGTATTTCTAGACTGGGAGCTGCAGCAGGAGAGGATGGTGAGATGTGGGGGGACCCTGATACTACTACTGGCTTCAGGTCCATGCTTTCTATTGGCGAAGGTGGACTGTGGGAGCCCCGCAGTTCCTCTCGCTGTGTCCCTATCCCGACGGGCATGGCCTTGTGCCAAAACATTGGTTATGACACCATGAGGCTGCCCAACCTGCTGAACCACGAGTCTCCAGCTGAGGCTGTACAACAGAGCGCCAGCTGGTTGCCACTGCTTGCCAGAGAGTGTCACCCCGATGCCCGCATCTTCCTCTGTTCTCTCTTTGCACCCATCTGCCTTGACAGGTAACACTACATAAAAAATGTTTTGTGGAGGAATTCTGATTTTCACAGGACAGCTGCTCACAAGTTTTTGTTTACAAATGCACTTGATATTAGTAGTAATAGTCGTGTGGTAGCCTGGATGCCAGCATAAAACAAGCTGAACGGCTGATTAGCTTTAACAACAGGATAAAAAAATACTAAGATTTTAGGTTAATGGCAAAGTTAAATGGGGGGAGGGTAATCAAGAGTTAACAGCATTTGAAAGCTATGCAAATTGGTGCTGGTGAATGAGATGAGGAAAAGCCCTGGTTTCACACAGAAACCAGGCCATCAAAGCACTATAATTTCCTTTCAGTCACATTAGCACCTCTAAGTTTAGAAACCAACAGAAAAACAAGCAACCAAATGTTATCTAATCTAGTGTTGTTTTGTTCCTCACCACTATGCTCCTGACTCAAATGCTCTCATCGATTCAATGCTGCCCACGCTCCCTTTCCATCTCTTCTTTATCAGGTTTATAGCTCCCTGCAGGAGTTTGTGTGAATCTGTGCGGGACAGCTGTGCACCAATAATGAGTTGCTACGGCTACCCCTGGCCAGAAATTCTGCGCTGTGATCAGTATCCTGCAGACCATCTCATGTGTATCTCCTCCATCACCAACAGCACTGTTCACACAGGAGGACGTAGAGGTAAGAAACCAGCTACAGAGACTAATATTCTTGAGTCAGCTTGATTCAACAAATGATTCAATTACTGATTTGACTGTTTTAGTACCTCAGGCAAGCTGTCGAGATTGTGAGCTGGAGGAGGCCTCCTCTTCAAAAGATACACTGGAGACCTTTTGTAGGAGTGATTTTGGTAAGTATCAATATCCTAACACCTCTTCTCTCTGGTCCTATCTTTGAATATATGTTTATGAGTTAATGCATTGTGTTCTGCTTTCTTCCCAGTTGTGAAACTGCGTCTAACACGGCTCAAGTACAGCGCAGTGAGCCTGTCTCAGTTCTCGCTGTCTGCCAAACTGGACGTTCTGAAGCACGGACCCCTGTTAGGTGGGCAGATCCGCTCCCGCATTGAACTGTGGCTGGAGAGGGATGCCACCTGTGTAAGGAACATAACGCGCCAACACCCACGAGGCGGGACCTTCCTAGTGACAGGCACAGTGCAGGGGGAGCGCCTGGTGGTCAATAAGGCTTATGCCTGGCAAAGACGAGACAAGAACCTGATGGCAGCTGCGCGCAAATGGAAACATCACAGATGCAGGAGCTAGGATTATGGGCTAGTTTAGAACATTTAAAAGGAGCTGAGATGTGAAACAGGCATTAAACAGCTATGCATAGGGAAAGGATAGATATAGCATTTGGTAGTTGCCTAAATAACCACAACTGTAAATTATGCTTGGTCTGGTCTTTTCAATATCATAGTCAAACTTCTGTTTATAAATTGATAATATGCAGTCAGCTGGTCACAAAGGAGCTCATTAAGAGAAAACAGTGTCTCTCAAACAGTGGGGGTCAAAGACATAAAAGATGTTTAATAGAAAATGTACATATCTGTTAATTTTAAGTAAATATCGCTGATCTATATTTGTATGGCTTTGAGAAAAATTAAACTTTGACTTCTAAATCCTGATGAAATGCCATTTATTCCTGAACAGCAGATCCTACCTAAAGACTACAATGCACTTACCAAATAGCAGGGGTTTCAGGCTGATCGTCTTCATCTCATGTGTTCTGTCTGGCACGAGGGATACCTGCTGAACGTGACCCACCTGCAGATGATCAAGGGACATTATCGTCACTCTCATAGTGCATGGCCGCAGGAGTCACACAGCATTTTGATGAATTTAAAATGTTTCCGGTTAGATTCTGCAGTGAATTTGAATTTTAGCAAGGCAGCAAAATAACCTTTAAATTTCTGCTGTGATTTACAAAGCTGGGGATGCAATGCTTGCACTGAATATATGTAGTTATTAACAAGAGTGGGAGTATGTAAAGTATTATGTTATACACTGCCACATTGTATTTCCATCCATCAGTGAGTAAAAATGACATCCTTCATCATGCTACAATTAGGCCAGTTTTCTCACCCGTATTCCCTCAATGCGAGGAAGACTGAAACTCTGACTGTAGTCCTCCGCTTGCAGCTCTCTTGAAGCTGGGGCGGGATGGGGCAAAGGGGGTCCACTGTCGCTGACTGATGCTGAGGCGGCCCCGTCCCCTCTACTCACAAGATCTCCGGGGCCGTTGTTGTAGTGCACGTAGAGCAGCAAACCGATAACATTCAGGATATACACGTGGAAAAAGACCATAACCACGACGAAATAAGCCCGAGAGCAGATACTACTTCTCTGGACGTGCAGTCGAGTGGGACGAAAAGGAGGGCTGAAGGGCGACGATAAAGGTTTGTCGCCCTCGTCGTATTCTTCCTGCTCTATGAAATGTTCCTGAGCGTCCTCCATTTTCGCGCCAGACGAATGAATGGCAGTGGAAAGCCTGAGATGTGTATTTACTGGGTTACCTCACTGTCAGTGCCTATCACTTTACGTCTGCCTGATAACGTTAGCAAACCCAGCTAACAGCTAGCTACGGGACAAACCTCTGGCTGTTTCGAGAAAAATCGACCCTGTCGCCTCTGCTGCTTATACCCAACGAAATTGGGCAGCTCGAAGCCAAAAAGCAGGTATGCCGACAGTCGTTTTCTTTAGTAAATAAATGTCTCATCATTAACTTAATTCCCTTAATCCCGTGTTAGCTAACTGGCTGGTGCGCTGCCCCTGACAACCTGCCTAACAACAAGACGATGAACAACGACTGCAGAGGAGCCGACGTTTCCGGTCAAACAGTAGCGCGTTAGCGTCCTCTATCGCTCGTCGCTAGAGCAAAACAATGGTCTGGACAGCTGACTCACTTGTTAAACATTTAAGAGGATGAATAAGTACTCATTTCGGTTATTTAAGTAAAAATATCAAAACAATGATGGAAATTAATGTATTGTAATAAGGTATTATCTGGAAGGTAATAGCTGGCAAAATATGTATAATAGATTAAAAAGGCAATCCACCAGTGCCAGAAATTTTTGACTCTTCACCAACGCATTTTAGTGATTGGAATTTATTCTATTAATTCATTTAATTGTTCATTTTACACATTATGTTATTTTTGTTACCCTTCCTGCTGTCTCAATGTCATACTGTATTTCTGGGGGAAGTATACTTAGAAGCATTTGATATTGCACTTTAAAGTTGGGCGAATTACAAAAGACATTTTGATTCAAGTGGTCAAAATAGAAGCAGCAGAGGCCGAATATCTTGATTTTTAGTCTCTATTGTATGGGGTCAAGCTCCAAAACCACTGGATCCTACATTCTCCACAATGCAACTTGAAAGTGTCTTTCATTAGACTGCCTCTGTCTTCTAAATGTCCCATTGTTTTCAAATACACCCCCAGAGTGGGGGTGTATTTGAAAACCCTCAGTCAAACATATTAAGCCTAGAACCCGAAACTCAGATAACCCTAATGACATCATCACAGTATTTTTTTCTGACATTGGAAGTCTCCCTTTAAAGCCACAGAAGATGTTATATAATTGTTTTTTACGGGCTGAGTACTTCACATGTAAATCTGTGGAGGGTCTGTTTAATCCTTTAATTACATTTTAATACTTTCAGTCTAAAAACAACCAAAATAAAAAAAGGTATTATATAAAATGTTCCGCCTTTAAAACTCACCATGTGGTTTTTGTGCAAGTACACTGATGCATTGTTAGAGAATTTCAGGACTTTAATGTGTAAATATGGTACATGTAACCTAGATGTTACACAATCTAAGAAACCAGCCCAGAGATACAGCAGCACTAGTACATGCTCAACAAAATCGAGCATTTCATTAAACATGTGTTTTATTCCCAGACTTTTAGAAGAAAGGCTTTACCAAGAAAGCATCATAAAATGTTTCACATAAGAGAACAAACAACACATTTAAACAGAAAATTACCAATCAATCAATTATCAAAAAATGATTACTACATTGCCGTATTCCACATAGTAATGCATTAATGTTCAAGTCTTTTATAAAATTTGGCTTTATATTTCTACAGGCAGTATCTGAAACTATCCAGTGAATGAATTTGGCTTTTGAATGAAAACACGCTGCAGTTGTGTAAATAAACCACACGGGGGCGATGACGACCAGCAGGCTGACTCCTCCTCATCAACCGTGTTTGCTGTGTCATCTGTGATTTCTGACGTAATTGTTGAGGATCCAGGTGATACCCGGGAAAATGAAACAGACAAATAATTTAGGTTGATTCACTTTTATTTGACCAAATAATAGAACTCATCCACATTATGTTAAAACCTCCAGACTTCCGCAGTATTATTTATCCAGGTAGTAGCCACTGAGGAAAACATGCTTGTCACTGCATGCATCTGCTGTTTAAAGCTGTAATTAAATGTAATCCAGGTGAGTCATCCCATCCTGTGTTTTACACTCTGGCCAGTAATTTGTGTATTAGTATGATTTCGAACCTCACAACTTTGGGATCAGAGCAAAAAAAAAAAAAAAAAAAGAAAAAAAAATCAAACCCTGCAAGACAAACAAGCCTCTGTGGATGAAGTTGAATTTCCAATCCATGCATTATTCACAAGGAATTTCTCTGAGGTGCATATTTAGATGGGGATGGTTTTGGATAATGAAGTCTAATTTCCCAGGTGGCATTGCCCCCTTAAATTAATCTGTCTGACCCCCCCTTTATTTTTTTTCATTTTTACATAGACATGGAAGGTTGGAGGTGGGGGTGGAGGTTAGGGAGTCTGATACACACACACTCACACTCACACACACACACTCACACACACACACACACACCCCTTGCGGTGTTTTCCGGGATCACGCCACTGCTTCCACTTGGGATCCACACAGCAGCAGCAGCACAGATATGGCTGATCATCACCGGACGGGACGGCGCAGCTCGTAAGCGAAAGTAAAGGCGAATAATGCGCAAATCTGGGCCAACAATGCGCACAATCGGACGACGGGACACTGCGGCGCAGCGTGCAGCGCAGGATTGAGCCTCACCTGACGGGGTTAGCAGGAGATCTGGTGTGTTTTAGGGCAAAGTAGTTGGAGGAACTTGTCGCAGTGGATCCATCCCGGCGTGGATTAACACACACACGAGTGGAACAATAGTATCCTGTGGCAGAGACAGCAGCAGGTCAGTGGATGTTTCATTTTTCTCTCCTTGTTTTTGGTTGATGATCATGTTTGTGTGCAGCGTGTTTTCACTCTGATCCAGTCATGTTGCCTCGTCCTCTCACCTGACATTGCAGGTGGAGTTCAAACAAAGCTGTCGTGCGTCAATGTGGCACAAATGTGGACACGAATGTAAGCAAGTCTTTGTGTTGTTATAAAAAACATAATAAAAAAATTGGAGCAGCAAAATGGAAAAGTGACACCACGGCAGATAAAAGTGATAATTAGTAACCGGATCCACTCAGATTGAAAAGTGTTAAACTCATATATTTGACGTGTAACAAGAGTGATCCTCGTGCGTTAAAACGTAAAATCACGGTGGGACACGCTCGCGGTGCTTTTCCCACTCACTTTCTTCACCGGCTCTCTAACTTTTCTTTGCCCTGCCTCACTCTCCTCCTCCCGGATACTCGCGTCAGGAAAACACGGGGAGAGGGGAACTGACCGAAAGCGGAAAAAGGCCCTGGAGGTGCAGGGATCCGTGCCGGCCAGGCCCGAGCTGAGCCGAGCCGAGCCGAGCCGAGCCGCGGGTTCCGGGCTGATGTTTATCGATCGGCCGGCTGTCCTGCGCGTTCTGGCCGCAGTCAGCAGCGGGTCCACGGGCTAGTGTCAGGAGTTCCGGCCCTGCGGGTCCTGCAGTGGATCTCCGCCGATGGCACCAAGTATAACAACAACAACATGGCCTGAGCAGTTATTGACTGCAGCCGAGTGCTCTGAACACTTTCTCAGCACTGTGTTGGGATCATTTAGCACTAAATTATTTATGTCCATCTCAGTGTGGGATGTCCAGATTGAGAGTCATGTCTTTACCTTTGCATCCCTATTGAAATAATAATTACCCTGGGTTATTACTGCATATCCCTTTCATGCTCTATTACAACTGGATTACATGAGCAGAGACTTCCTATATGACTGTGGGCTTCCTGTATATTCTTATTTTCTCACAGTGTCATGTAAAACACTGTAAAACACAACAAATAATATGTAGTCGTACTTTGCTTAGGTTTGAATGCCTCTATTCTGTGGTCAAATAATTTTTAACCAGGAAAGGGCACAGTAGTAAGTAATAATAATAGTAATGATACTAAATAATGATCATTGTTTTCATTTACCAACTTTCAGTGGAGTCGTATCATGATAATCACACTGTGTTATCTTTCCACAAAGTCTTCTGAAAGAATTCAAGTAACATCAGAACAGAGGTCATTACAGCAGATGATGATCTTACATGTCCATATTTGCGTACATTCATCGGATTATTGGAAAAAAATGTGTGAAAATTGTTACTTTTAGTGTTGTGATATTGATTTCAGACACATTATCCAACACTGAGTGAAGTCTCTGTGTGACCCCTTTGAACCAGATCTCCCAAATCATAAAGGCAGGGACTCTCTTCTCCTTCCTCCTCCTGTGGCCCAAAATGGCATTTCACATCTTTTGCCTTGTCTTTTTGCAGCCTTGTGCTTCTGCTTATTCATTCATCATCTTTCTGTAATTCCCTCTCCTCGTCTAACTCTGGAGATTTAGGTTAAGTGACAGGAGATCTGCTGAGGAGGAGCTACTGGGCACATAAGGAGAATGGACTGCTTTTTGGGTTATCTGTTGGTTGATTTGTGCCTCCGTGCGAATGTGTGTAGGATTCTGTAGTTGGGCAGATTTGTGCATTACTCATGCATCCTGAGGCTGCTGCGCCAAGCGGCGTTCGGAGTGCCACTGAGTGCCCGTTCCACTCTGCCACATTGTATGTGAGTGCATGCATGCGTATGATTCATGTGCCACTGAAAAGCAGAATGAAGGCTCGTTTATGGTGAAAAAGAAGGAGACTCGCAGGAGATAAGACAATATCTGGCAGACGAGACCAGATCTTGGCTTCACAAGTTGAAATCCTCCCTTCTGCTGTGCTAAAAGTAGTTTCAGTGTGTGTGTTAAACCTGCAGCTTGCTGGTGTTTGTGTGCACTGCAGGTCCTCAGGTTCATTCAGTCTTTTGCCTTGGCATAACTGGCGGAGGAATCCCAGAGCAAGGCTGGCAAGGATCGCATGCTGCAGCACTGTGTGGCATCCCAGGCCCTGGAGGGCTGGAAGTTTTTATAGCTGACATGAGCATGTGTGTGTGTGTGTGTGTGTGTGTGTGTGTGTGTTCATGAGAGAGATAGAGAGATGTGAATTGTGAATTCTCAGCTTTTCGCCTCTCCTTTCTTCTTCACTTTACCTCAGAGACACAAGCTGCGGTTCCAGTCTGGGCCTGTAACCTAGCAACCCAAATGGTGTGTGTGTGTAGAATAAATTCCTCCTCCTGTCCTCCTCAGGGGTGTGTCACTTCACCTCACCTCCACGCTGCCACATCCATGCAGCCGCCCACACACACGCACATAACAGGCACGCAAATAATTTAAGACAAAGTCGGAGCAGGTTTTATCTTTAACCTCTTCACCTTTGTTCTTTTGCTTTGGGCCCATGTGCTTTCAAAACCTCAGACGCACTTGAAGGAGCGAGCCCGCGCTGCCTCCGTCATCTGGAGCGCGTCCCTCTGTTCAGTGGGAGTTATGTACCGGAGTTGTTCGTGGTTTGCCGGGTGTCTGCTGCCGAGTGTGGCCTGCACATGCTGCAGCCTGGAGCCACATGTCTAGTCCCACTCACTGGCGTGCCTCTGCCAAGCTCTTCACACTGCCACGTCCATCTGCACCAGACAACATCCAACGCACATTCATAACACTTTATTCTTCCTGAAACGTCCTCTTTTTTTTTCTCAAGTTGCAGCCTGGATCTTGGCTTATCTACATACTGTATAGCTAATATCGTGTCTTGATTTACATATACAGGAATGGGAAACAAATCTCAAAAGGAATGTAATTAAGAGCCACTTTGATGCAGCTGCCAGGCAGAAATGTTCATGTTTGCACATTAATATATACATTAACAGACACAAGAGATGATAGAATGAATGTGCAATGATACAAAAAGTTGCCAAGCGTATCTGGTATTTCATAAAATAATCCTTAAGGAGAAGGGAAAAGTTAACAAACTGAGTAGGAGTTAATATAAAATATTTCTATAAAATGAATTTTGTGACTGCACCTTAATTCGCTGTATTATGAATTAAATTGGAAATCTCATATAGAATAAACAGTGATACCCTGACGTGTTTTCCTCCATGAGCTGCTGCTTAATGAGGTTCCCACTGCATCACTGTCCCTGTTAATTCAACAGAGATAAGATGAAGACTGTGAAATTAGTCATCATTGTGTGCCTGTGTGTGTGTGTGTGTGTGCGGGCATGCATAAGTGTGTGTTAATGATTAACACTGCTATGTATTTATATGACTAATAAGCGGTGCATTATATTATTGGCCGTTGCCCTGTAACATGAGTCATTTATTCCTGAAAATCTCATGGATGACGGCTGCGAGGTTGCATGAGGAGAACCTGGCCTCGCTGTCCAAGCAGGCTTCTCCTCTGGTGGAGTCTGGGAAAACATGCAAATGAGGGGGGGAGGGAGATTTGTTCCATACTGATAATCCGTGGGTGACGGATGTTATGAAATGAATGTGAATCGCTCTCCTTTCGTTCTTTTTGTCCCCCCCCCTTTTTTTTAACTTTTTTTTTCTCTTCTCGTTTTGGAGAAACGCCTCCGGCTAAGGTGCAAACCGCGTCCAGCTGGGCTCATGTAAATTGGCAGAGGCAATGTCGTTAGCGATGGATACTCGCCTCAGCGCATCTTCTGGTGGGGGAAAAAAAAAAGAAAAGCCGGTCGGTCGTCCTGAGTGAGGATCGCTGGGTTTGAATTCCCTCAGAGCACTGGCTGTCTCTAATAGGCCTGAAAGACTCCGAGCCTGAAAGGATGAATGGCTTTTGTTGAAGCCTCCAAGGTTGGACACAAAGAGAAAGGCAGTGGGTGCTGTGTGTGTGTGTGTGTGTGTGTGTGTGTGTGTGTGCACTTGTGCATGTCAGCTCTCGAGCCCTTATGGGTTAGATAGAAGTAGATGGGGGACAGAAATACTCTGCCATAGCCGCCTCTACCTCCAGGCTAGTAAAGCAGAGTGTGGAGGAACACAATGTGCAAAGTGACTTCAGCACACATAAATACACACATGCAAAGACACATTTACTGTACATGCACGCAGATTCTAAATGTCTGCTGAGGGGCACTCTAAACAATATATAACACTGGAAGCTAACAGACATTAGGAGGTGCACACACGCAACTACACAATCCACATCAGCGGTGAATATGAAGAGCACTTTGCTGGAAAAACAATTTGTGTTTTTCCTCCCATTTATTTTAAGGATGGAATGCTTCTCTCTCCTGTAACCACCGTTGATATATATACAGTGTTAGAAACCAGTTTTCCATCACAGCATCACAGTATACCATATACTCATATACGGTGAGTATGTAGAACTTTACTCAGGTGATGAGTTTGTCTGCCGTCGTTGCACTGGGATGCTGTAGATGACTGCTCCTCAGTATGGATAGTTGATGGAAGAGTCGGTGAAATGCGTGTCAATCACAGCTCATGCGGGAGAGCCGCTCTCGTCTGAAACCCTCCGGGGAACTGCGTCGTCAGCCATTTAAATGTTTTTGGGATTTTTTTTTGTAATTTTTTTTTTTGTTTGTTGCTCTCATTCTCTCTGTGTCTCTGTGGGTCTGCTCTCTCATTCTCTGTCTTTTATTCTGCAATGTTTGCACTTGGGATACATAACAATGAGAACACACGCTGCGTGAGCAAACACAATCATGGGGAGCCCAAAGAACTGTAGAAAATGCGCAGAGGCTGCACTGCAGTAGTTTCACTGTACAATGAAGATTAGCGGGGGGACAGTGTGGATCCAGTTGTTGACGCTCATAATGAGAAGCATGGCCGCCATAATGATGACGGGCATGCAGGTGGTGCTGATGATGATAATGATGATGTTGGTTGTTGTCCCCCCCCTCCCCTCCAGGCCTGTGGGCCCCGGTGGTGCTGTCGAGAAGATGGACAGGATGAAGATAATCAAGCGGAGGCTGTCCATGTCTCTACGCAGCGCTCGGCCCGTCGACGACTCCCTGTCCGAACTGGCTGAGCAGATGGCCCTGGACGAGCCATCCGCAGCCAGGGACAATGGTGAGACACGCGAACAAGTGCAGGCACACACAGGTATACACCGAAGCAAAGTGAATACTTGTGAAATACTTGTGCATGTGTGAATTATACCTGTATGCTGCATGTAAATACATCTCAGATCACAGCAGAAGAAACAGAAAGGAAAGCTTTTAAAAAAGGTTGCCGGGGGCAGCGTGTGTTGTCATTATGATGAAGAGTAATTGTGTCACCTCCATAACCCTCTCGGGAGTCACACAGCGATTAGTTTGACTCCAGCATCTGTTATGGCTCGTGTCTTACTGCACAGGAGCGGGCGAGCCACGTTATTAAAGAGCAGTTTCTCATGTGCTCCAACGTTTAAAGACCTTAAGACTTCATTTGGAGCTTTTTCAGCATACGGAGAAGCATTAACTGAGGCAGTGGTTTGCAGATGGTGTAGGTGGAGAGAGTTAAAATAGAGGTCACAGCTGATGATTGCAGGAAGGATAGGCAAAATTAAGACAGCAGACCAAGCGGCAACCTCCGGCGCTGAAAAATGAAGCCAATGCGGAAGTTCAAAAAAAGCTGCAGTTCCTCGAATAACCACTAGAGCAGTCAATTACATTTGAGCCCCATGTTAAAATGTCAGATTTTACAACAGAAAAAAACATATTTACAGCCTGGTTCAAAGCATGGCTCTAGTCTCATAAGCTGTTTTTCTACTCCATGACAACTCTGGGGGGAGCGAATTTTTTTATAAGGCGTTCGTTTAAAATATACAGCATACATCATTATGCACAATTCATAACTGTCAATCTAAGTGGCGCCACTTTGATTGACAACTAGCCACTGACGGTCTAAAGGGCGTCACCCCGGCTAATTCTAGTCACTGAGTTTGGGAAAGAGATCGTCGTGGGGTTAGCCGGCTAGCAACGATATTTAGCATTTAACCTAGCTGGTTAGCCGTAGCTAGTTTGATTATTTTGAATAAAGCGACTTTTTTCAGCCAATAGCATTCATTCGACCCGCCTCAGCTCCGCCCTCGCTCCACCTCTTTGTCCATATTTGGAGTAACCGGAGGTAGGCTACCAAGATGGCTACGCACTACGATTTGCTTCATTTTTGCTCTTCAGAAACCTATGGGTGACGTCACGGACACTACGTCCATATTTTATACAGTCTATGCAGCAGACGTAACGTTTTCCTCCACCTCTCTATGTCTTCCATTTATACTGTACTACTCACTGGAAAGATGTATATGTTGTCATGTGCTGTGTTGTTGTTGTGTCACATGCAAAAACACAAAAGGGACAAACTGACATGCACATTTCTTTTAAGTTTTACCTGACCTTAACCTTCATCATCCTCACCTCATCATCAGCTTCATCACCATCGCTTCACTGTCAGCTTTACTTCACTTGTCAATCATGAAGACCAAAAGAAGCAGCACATGTAATAATGTATGTGAATTCATAAACCTTTGTTGTGAGTTCAGATACATGCATTTGTTCACATGAGCCTCAGCTCTGTGCAAAAAGCAATGTCATTCTTGGAAACTCTGGGTGCCATCTGCTGGGCATCTTCCAGGATTACAGGTTCCTCTTTGGGAAAAAAAAAAAAATCAGAGCTCTCACCTGACTCAGACTGTGTGTGTGTGTGTGAGTGTGTGTGAATGGTCTTTGTGTGTATTCTCATCCTATTCTGGATCCAGACGGAAACCAGGTCAGAACACAGAGTGAGGGAGGTTGCCTCTTGTTTCAGCAGATGCTTTTGTCTCAAAAAGAAAGAGAAAAGACAGACGGAGTGTGAGAAAACAAGAAAAAAAAGTGTCAGTGTTCAAATATAGCTGTGCTGTGTTTTAGGCTGCTCTGCTGTTTGGATGCAAGGAGTGATGATGTTTGTTCATTGTTCCTCGTTCGTCCATACTTCTACCTGATTAATTTCACTCCATGTCATCCTCTCCCTCCTATTTTTACTTTCCTCTCTTTAGTCTTTAATAGCTTGAGCTATGTCAGGTCATTTCCAGGGAGCAGAAGGAGGAGAGAGGCAGCGGGATGGAGGAAGTGATGAGGATGAGGAGAGGGACATTAAACTTTAACCACTGCTCTACATCTTGTACTTGCCATCTCCTCCTGCCCTTTTCCCTTGCTGTATTGCCCCCCCTGCCTCAGCCCCTTTCTCCGCCCCCCACATCTCTATAAATCTTAGTCAGACTGTGCAGGAGGGCGGTAAAAAATACTCCACACATTTTTCAAAGTGTTAATTGGAAGCAGTGTGGAATCTGCTGCTGACCTCAGATCTGTTCTTGCACCGTGTTCTTGGAGGCGAGACCATGGGGTGTGTGTGTGTGTGAGGGAGGGGGGGGATCATGTGAGGATTTTAGAGGAACATTAAACCCTAATGCTCGGGGCTCACGGTGGAATTTACAGTGTGATATAGAGGAAATTGGGCATTATTTGAAAGATAGGCGATGTGATCTGTGTGTTTGCTTCCACCCACATTCTGCAAAAAACTCATTAATACTAATGAACGTGAAGGACGGTCGGTGATGCATGCATGCTGACAGGGTGTCCCACACAGTTGTTAGTGCTTAGGTTAAGGTACTTTGCCTTGAAAAAGTCTGATTAAAGACGAAATATAACCCACAGACTTTAACAGTTATCTAAATCTATTGTAGTCCTGTTTCGTGTGCATGTCTCTTTTTTTCCCTCTCTGTTCTTCAAGTTCAGCCTTCATCAGTCTATGACTCAACATATTTTCCACTATGCATGCCTCACACTCTTTTGATGGCAAACGTTTCTTCTAACACGAGCACAGCAGATGTATGCATTCCCTCCCTTTTATCTATCACTACTACACATTGTACTGTTCCTGTATGTTCTGCTACCTCTCTGTGTGACCTTGTGTTTCTCCTCTTTCTCTCCTCCCTCCCGTTCCTTCCTGCAATTTCTGCCTCTGTTTTGCTTTGCCCTCTCTTCTGCCATCTCCTCTCTCTCCCTTTATTTATTCGTCTTGCCTTTTCTTCTTTGACCCCTTCCTTGTTTAACCTGACGTCCTTCTGAGCTCTCTCCTCTCCCCTATCGCCTCCTCTCGCACTCTCTTCTCTTCTCTTCTCCCTGCGTTTCCTCCCTCTCCCCGGCTGTCCGTCTGGCATCGTGTGTCTCAGAGCCCATGGTGGTGTGTGCTGTGCACCCTCCCGCCTCACACAGCGCTCCCTCCTTCCTGCGTCAATATGCCGGTCATCTGGGCCGCACCGCCCTCCGCAGAGAGCCGGGCGGGGGGCTGGAAAGAGACAGAGCCTACCTGAGCCTGCACAGGACTGGATCTCTGGGTACACACACACACACACACACACACACACACACACACTTATACAGTGATACATGTATGCACCCATAAGCACACAGAAAAAAACATATGTGTACTAAGTAAACTGGTTTAATTCAGTTTGGAGAATTAAGCCAAAGCCTGAAGCACATTTTATGCCAGAAGTCCCTAAAGGAACCTAAAAGTAACCAGTGGTGTAAAGTAATTAAGTACATGTACAAGAACTCTACCGAAGTACAATTTATCATACTGTACTTCTGTACCTGCACAAAACATGATCCTTGATCCCTGTAATCTGTTTATAAAATCTTATGGATTTTTACAGATAAGGTTATCCAACAGTATATAAAGTTCTTTGCATGTGAACTAGCTTTACTTCAACCAGCGACAACATAAAATAGTAAAACATCAGTAATGCTAATCAAATAATATGACAGGATGGTTTTGATACTAAAAGTCCATTTTTCTATTAGTACATTTGTACTTCTTGAATACAGGACTTGCAGTCAAGTATTTTTAGTTTGAGTGTAGGATCTGAGTACTTGCTTTACCGCTGAAACAAACACTCTACCTCACATTACACTCATAGCCAATCACCACACTGTTCCTGCATCACTCCTAGTCCGGTTTTTCCTCTGTCACTTCCTTCTTCTAACAACATTTTCGGCATATTTTCTGTTCTTCTGTGTGTCAGCAGTTCAGTAAAATGAACTTCTCTGACTCTTTTTCTCCTTGCATGCATTTATAATAACTAATTATTCAGCAGTGTATAATTTTATGGGTGTCTATCTGGAGTAACACTGCCACCTGTGGGTGGAAAACACACGTACACGGTGATGTCATGAAAATGTCAATGTTGCTTACCATAAAGGGGAGTGTGTGTGTGTGTGTGTGTGTGTGTTTGTGTTTGTGAGTGAGTGAAAAAAAACTATTTACTGACGCAACATGGTTATCCTCCCAACATTTACTACGAATCTGGAAGGCTAACACTCTAATGACCTTAATCCAACATACACACACATACACACACACACACATCCACATCCATAAATGCACATGCTCACAACACCCACATGCTCACACAATCACTTTTTCCTTCTGTCTGTCTGCATTGTGTAATGGAACGTGTGGTCGGTGGCTATATAGATCCCAGTAATCTCATTTCCCACTGTGGCAGAACGGCTTATATCAGGAGCAGTGGGATGAAGTGAGTGAAAGTCAAGGATGGAGGCAAAGGGAAGAGTGTGTAGACTTGGATGCTGGAGAGGGTTTTTTTTAGAATGAAATGGAGTTTAGAAAATGGCGAGAGATTGATTACGGGGGACTGAGCGATAGAGACGGAGAAATGAAAAGTATAGATGAAAGGATGGAGCGACAGAGAGAGGCAGGGGAGGGTTAGTTCCACAGGAGTCATATTAGCTTTTGTGCTGTGCATCCCCGCGAGTCCTCGGCTGAGTGAACCGCAGATAGACCATGACGAGACTCCTTGCATCCATTGAACTCTGGCTGACAAGAGAGCTAGTCTTGTATCAGGAGCTTACAGTTCATTGTGATCCTGCGAACTGGGAATACGATAAGAATAGATGGATGAACCTTACATGATCCCTGTTAAGAAATAGGGACGGCGGTATAGGGTTGGGTATAGTTTTTATTTTTCATTCAACAAAAGAAGCCAAAATGTTAGATGTTAGACACAAGAAGCTGTAAAAGAACTTTGTTTGTCTGATCCAATAATAAGTAAATTAGCACTCATTCAGCACTTGGCTTTCAATACTCGGATACATTTTAATTGGTGTCTAAAAGGGGAAAGAGTAGTATCTGTAGCAGTAGGATACGACAAATGCCAATCTTTGGATTGGTGTTAAAAAATAGTTTGACATTTTGACAAAGGTTGTGTGGATCTTCTCATCCTACCCTCAAAAGTATAAAACTGATGCAAGGACAAAATCTATAAATATCAGCAAATTGACATCACCAGAATGTGTTGGCAGAGATTAATAGTTATAAATATTTAAAACACACTGTTGGGAGTGTAGGGAATATTAAGAAGAAATACTAGTAGTATATATAGAAATATGTGAAAGTACCAGTGTTAAGCCCACGGGCTGACGGAGTGACTTCATTCTCTGAAATCCACAGCTGACTCTGAGCTCAGAAAAGCCCTAAAAAGGTCGTCGCTTGACTCAGAACCTAGAATAGGTGCTATTCTATTATTAAAGTCGCGATAAGGTTCAGTTTGAAATGTTAAGAGGTATGCTCTGTGTGTGTGTGTGTGTGTGTGTGTGTGTGTTCCCACCGGTTGGTCTCGCTGACTCACTGTGTGCCACTCAGCAGTCGGAGCACGTCGCACCCTTTAATAGAGCGACATGATGATGCAATCTCTCTTTCCTGCTGCACTAAAGAGATTGCCCACCCTTTTCGCTGTCTTTCTCCGCTGCTCCATCCGTCCATAGGAGCATTCAATTAAATATACTTTTCATCTGTGTAAGTGGGGCCTGACTGTGCTGTTACATGTGCATGTTAGAGGTGTTTGGCCCGGAGCCAGATCCAGAGAGAGCTTTTACAGGTTTGTGATTCATCTGTTGCTAACTGGGCGGGCTGACACCCACTCCCACCACACTGTACTTACAGTGAGGAAAGATGAGCACTGTGCTTTCATTTTTTTTTTTTTTTTTTGCTTTTCTCCGGTGACCTCATCCCTCCCTCTCTGTGAAGATCTGTAGTTACACTGTTGAGGATTAGTCAGGCCTGCTGTCTGTTTTACTGGGAAACAGGACTCTGCTGAGAGCTGCCTACTCGTCTCTAAAACCCCGTCGCAGGCTGCTATTTCTGATACTGTCACAGATGTCTCCCCTCGCCCCCCCCCTCCCCATCTCCGTCTCTTGCTCTCTACATACATCACAATAGTATATTTAACCTCCAGATAAAAGCAGAAGATAAAAGATGCAAAGCTTTTCAGACCACCTTTATCTCACCAACAGAGACCTTGCCTGTGCCAGGGATTTAATGTAATGCATTAACGCTGCATTAATGGCTGGAGCCCTGCACTCATCCATTTGCTCACACTCGCCCTCTTCGCTCACTCCCAGATTGGATTTAATAAGAACAATGGGGAGGACTCCTTTTATGTAGTTGCTCTTGTAAGCTTGTTGTGTTTGTGTGTCTCCCTCATGCTTAGAGGCGAGGATACTGGCGATGTAGGAAAGGATGGAGGGGGTGGGTGATGCATTGGGGACCAGCACATACGGAGCTGGTAGCTGACAGTAGGCTCTCTGGTCCCAGTAATTGAATAATAAGATTCCTTAGATGCAGATAAAAGGTTTAGAGGTAATTACTGCAGCCTAAATTCTCCCTCCCTCCTGCCTTGAGAGTGTGTTTCTCTATGTGTGTGTGTGTGTGTTCCTCGGGGATATTATATGCACTTTGATTTTTATGGTCTCCCTAGTCTGGAGGCAGACCGTGGTATTTATGGTAAAAAGAAGACATTGGTGAAAACACTATATTTTAATTGGAAGCTCAGATGTAGACGAGCAGACGTGGCGATGAAGATGTTTAAGGTGGCAGGAAAAAGTGACGGGGAATGATTCCTTGATGGGAGTGAAGAGCCGTGTGGAGGTGGCTATGGAGCGAGAGAGAAATCTTTGATGTACACAGTTGCACTTGTGCATACAAAGAGACAGGGAGACAGTGATGGGTGGAGGGCTGAGCGGTGAGCTTTTGTCCTTGACTTTTTGAGCTTAAGGATGCAGCGGCCTACATCAATACGTGTCTGTCAATGCACTGTAAATGGCCATTACTCTTTACTTGAATACAATTTAAAGTGCAGAGTAATGGGCCCATAGAAGGCAATCACGAGCGCGTCTCATGTGGGGTAGTCGAAGTTGAACACTGCACACTTACAGTCCTGCCAAATATTTATTTTAAAACGCCTCCCACACCGAGCTAAATGGAAAATGTTTTTAAGATGTGTTGAGTATACTTCATGCTGATGCTCTCCTGTATTTACTTATCCAAGCCAATTATACTGTTGCATTCCACCTTTGCAATTTAGTGCATCGTTATTGACATGTAGGGTGCGAAAGCTTTCTGCGTGAGCTTGTTATGTTACTGATTATTGACGAGGTTTTATCTCCCAGTTGAACAGCTTTTTAAAATGTTAATCCTTGAGAATATTACAAGGAAAGATGGAGTTTGAAGATTTATCTTGTTGACATTTAAGATGCAGCCGCCGCTCAACACGTTCACGTTCTCGTTTTATGTTAGTTTCTGTGGTGTTGTACAACAAATATACTTCGATATACTATCGTCTGAATAAGGCGCTTGCATTTTAAAGGTTCCGAGCAATCTGCACTTGAATGTCCTGGAAATCTGTTTCCAGTGGCGGAATGAAGACATCAGATTCACTTAAATAAAAAAGCTATATAAAATACTACGCTATAGAAATACAAAAATATATATAAAATTCATTTAAAATCTAAATTATACTTTAGTAAAAGTGCAGAAGTATTGCAACAAAAAGTACATTAAAAGTAGAAGTACTCATGCAGAATGGCCCTCGTCAGTTTTATGTGATTAAATTATTGAATAATTCCGTCTATTATTCATGCATTAACATATAAACACTTATTAATATTGTAGTTGGTTGAAGTGGAGCTAATTTTAACATGCACTGTTGGGTTGTTTAATTTATTACAAGGCATCATATTTTATAAATTATTTTTAATTTTCAAAATAAAAGATTGTGCTGTAGTAGCTCTCTCTGTTTAATAATGTCAAGGTAAAAAAGTACAAAAAGCATTTGAGTGAATGTGCTTTCCCAGAAAACACAACACCTTCAATAGTAACTGTACTAATGTCCTCTCAGTCAAATCAGCTCTATCCATAACTAACAGCCAGTTGCTTTACACTTAAGACTGACTCCTCAGTGTTGTGTTGCAACAGGAAATCGATCACACTGAGGAAGTACAGGGACCTGCTGGTTTACTGGAGACAAACAAGCCTGTGATGCTTGTGGTGCTGCCCCCCTCAGTCCATGCTGTGAATTTTTTATTTGGGATTGAAGTTTGGGATGTGTACCAAGAAAACACAGGTGTTTTCAAGAGCAGCAAAGTATTCGTCAGGATCAACGCTTCCACATCCTGCTGAGTAGCTACTGGTTTGAGGAATGTGTTTGTGTAAAATGTGTGTTCTGCAGGTGTGTCACACAGAGCCATGTATAGTGTATGTAGTGTTTTTATAGGGATGTACAGTAACCGTGTGTGCGTGCGTGTGTGGGTGTGCACGGCATGAATAATGGCCTGTGCTTTAGGTCGGTGAGGAAGGACGGAGGGAGGAAGAGAACGTGTGAGGAGGGGGACGATGGGAGCTGGGTTGCCAGAGGCGTCACTCAGAAGCCTCAAGGTTTCAATTTCTGCGCCAGAGAAAGATAAGGATGAGGAGGCAGAGGGTGGAGAGGATGGAAGGACCAAGAGGGAGACGAATGAGATAGAGCGATAGAACGAGAGGGGGGGGGTCGCAAGAAAGCGGCTGATCAGGCAGAAAATGTTGTCATTGGCTCCTGAATAGAATGAGACGATTGCACTATATATTCAACACCCAGAGACGGAGATAGGAAGAGTGAGGGAGGGAGAGATAGGGAGAGGAGGAGGGCGAGAGAGAGATTGGTATCACATGAGAGGGAGGAGAGCAATAGCAAGGTGAAGGGAGGGAGAGCAGGAGGACTAACAACACTGAAAGCACTGATAGGGGCGCCAGAGGCAAGGAGGGAGCAATCGAGAGAGGGAGTGGAAGGAAGGAGAGCGCCACAAACAGCCTGGATAGAGTGGTGTGCTGAGTAACAGTGGAGGAAGAGGGAGGACAAAGGGAAGACATCTGAGAGAAGGATGAGCAACATCAGGAAAGAGAAGGAGGAGACGTCGGACTGTGAGAAAAAGTAGCAGGAGAGAAGGGGAAGAGCTGGGTCAGATAGTTGAACAGCAGACAGATGAAAGTGTTTTTCTCCACCAGGCTTTAAGTTTGCACGAATGCATGCATGTGTGTGTGTGTGCTTGAGCCTGTATCATATAGATGGGACCAGAGCACCTGTTATTCTGAGACGAACAGTTTTCAGCCTGCGTGTGTTGGACTGTCTCTGCAGCATTTTGCCTACCTGCACGGCGTTTGACCTTCCTTAGTCAGCAAGCAGAGCGCGACTGCGGAGAGGAAAAAAGAGCAGAGAGGAAGAAGGAGAGGTGAAGAGAGAGAGAGAGAGGGAGTGTCTACAGGAAGAGAGAGAGTGTTAAAGTGGAGTAGTTGCCGAGGGAGTTGTTGCATTGTGGTTAGTGTGCCTGTGCAGTTTGTCCTCCCAATGTAAGGCCTGTCCTCTCCTGCGTGGGGCTCTCCTGGAGATCCAGAGACAGCCTGAAGATTGGACCTCAATCAGCTCCATCTCCTGACGCCTGGGTCCCACCCGGACCTGTTGACTGGACTCAAGCGGTTTCCTTCCTCGTCCCTTTGCGAAATGTATTTTTGAATTTTCAATCGCGACCGCTTCACATCCTCCGGAACAATGGATATGTCAGGCAACCCCCAAGGGTGCTCTGCTCGTGCTCCCGGCGCCGGAGACTCGAGGATGGGGGAGGCCCGAATGGGAGAGGGAATCAGGATGGGGGAGAGAGACCCCCCACTGAGGCTGTCTCCTTTCCGCATGCTTCGAGTGCTGGACTCGTGCCGTCCTCCAGGAAACCGTATCGGTGAGTCTGATCATCTCCATCATCAAGTTCATCCACATCCTGCTCCTCCATTTCACCGGATTGAATTTGAGTTCCAAGGCTGTATTGATGACAGCAGGTTTGATAACAATATGAATAAGTTTGATATATATTTTTCAGAGCCAAGTGTTGTTTAAAAGATCATACTACAACTCTACATCTTTGTGCCATATGAAGGCCTAGAATAGTTCCCAACATATATCTTTATATAGCAATTTCACTTTGTGAGACATTAAATCAAGATCTAAAGCATCCGGAGGTTTTATTAGATCCAAAGACATATATTTATGCTAAGCAGCTTTCTCACAGAATCTGCTGATCCTATGTCTTCATCTCTTTATTAAACTCATTCATTGCAGATTTTTCTTTCCTATGTGAGTCTGGTTTAAAGATCAGAGATGCAGTGGGTTGACTCAGGGCAGTGTGTGTGGGAATCTTCAAGGATCCCATGGACTCCTTCGAGAAGTGAAGTGACCTTCAAGTTTGTCTTTTTTTTTAAAATTTCTTTGCTTGTTAGCGCTACGACTGCAGCATCTCTCTTCCTGCTGCTCATCCCAGATTCAGACAGTACGCTGTCCTTTGCTGAAAAGCTGTTTTGAGAGCTCCAGGCCTCAGAGCAAAAAGAAGAAGCGATTCAGTTCAAAGCCTTGTAATAATAGTGGGTAATGCTTTGGACGTGGACAGTGACTATTAATTCTACCAGCGCACCCTTGAGCAACCCCACTGAACTCGATGTCTGGCCCTGCCGAGCGAGGGCTTATGACAAAACACTCCCAGGATTTCCATTACTCTTTGAAGGCCTCTTGAAGCAAATCTTAGCCTCACTTTACTTCTTTCAACACCCTTTCCACCGGCGTTTCAATCTTTTTCTGAGGCACTGCCAACATGCACCGGAGATGGATTTCCAGCTAAGTGAGTACAAGCAGAGTGAGGGTGAGGTAAGGATAGTCCTAAAAGCAGCCCAAACACTCTTCCAGACGTCCTAGCAGGGAGTCAGCAACCCTAACTAGGCCAGCCCAGCTCCACACAGGGAGGCAGTGGAGGCTCATGACATTTGCTGTCTGCTCTCAGTCTGCCATGGAAATGGAGCAGAAAGAACCTGCAGGAGAGCGGAAGAGAATGTCCTCTGTGATTAGGAAGGAAGAGCGAGTGTGTTTATTTTGGGGACCCGGGGTTGGTGCCTTACGTCTTATGTTCATCAACAAGACAAGCAAAGCCATAACCTAAAAATGTGTTTTTTAACCTAATCTTTGTCTTAATCTGAAGACTAAGCCTGCAGGAGGCCTCATGTCTAATTGTAACTCGGAATAGAGACCATCTTTTATATTTTTGTGATCATCAGTTTACAATGATACACTTTTGCTCTGAACCTCCCTGCAGATTTTCAAATGCTTTTTTAAATGAGTGTTAATAAATCAACCTTTAAATTTACCATCATCATGTTAAATTGGAAAATATGTGCAGCTTGATAGTGCTAAAATGTATTGACATTGACAGATGGACTAAATTATGTCCAACAACAGAAAACTAGTCAGATCAGGTCTGTATTCTGATATCAGTGAGGTATCTTCCATCAATAGATGCTCAGCTCAAACAGATCAGTTTCCAACTACATACTATAGACTGTGAGACCAAATATACAAATAACAGGAAATAATGAATCGTGAACTGTATGCCTTTGTACTTGACAAGCAGCTTGTCAACTGATCATATTACATGCCTGTATTATTCAATCTAGTTTGCCTCATTTTCCAAGTTTTAGAAATAAAAGTAGCCCGTACTTTGTCATATAGTCCAAATTCCCAAACTTCATAAAATTCAAAGTTTGACTTTTGTTCTGCATTTTTATGAAAGTGCACACAGGTTATCATATATAGTAGCTTACTATAAAATTAAATGCATTAATGGAGATCCTGCTAAACCACGCCCACCCAGGTAAAATACCAAGTTTTAGGGACTCCTGTTTATTTTTAAGGAGAAGGAGAAGCTGGTGTATGAGAGACAAGTCCACACTGTATGTGTTCGCAGACCATTATGGTGTCATGTTGTTTCAGGGCCCAGGTGATGGAATTTTCCTCCCGGATCAGTCATCTTGTCCCATCCACCCGCATCTGCTTGACTGTTTACGCAAACAGACAAGATCAGGACCTCAACGAAAGCGAGAAAGACCGGTGACATAATAGCAGTACTGGATACTCCGTCGTTGTGAGCGTGTGGTCATGTGTGTGCGTCTGGCAGCATGTAGATATCCTGGATCAATTTCCCCCTCACTCTGGTGTCAGGTACCTGGAGTTTAATGTTTCACCATCAGGGTTGATTCCTGATATGACTAGTGGCTGCTCAGTTTTCTTACCCAGCCTGTACTCTTGTGTCTGACTTTGAGGCCTCAGGCACCACATCAGTCTTGGAGATTTAAATGACTAAGATGAGGTTTACTAAGCATTTACACAGATGGACTGTGTTTGGGTTGGGTTTTGCTAATGAGCATATGCTGCTTTTGTCAACAGATAGTTAGACCAATGGACAGATGTGGGCAGAAAATAGCAGCTGGGATCTTCACTGTTTGTGGCAGTAGGAAACCTCTACATGTAACTTTGCATGTTCACCTTCTTTTGTTTGACAATTTGCGAGTGTCTGGATAGTTTTCAATGCTGGACGATGATAGATTGTTAAATTTTGGGGAAGGACTCATTCAAAGAGTGACATATATGTTCAGGTCCTAACCCTGACTCCAAGTGTTAATAGATAAATAAAAGAAGACATTAAGAAATAAATGAAACAATTAATAAATTGTGTAAAATGCAAGTAAACCAACAATTAGTGAAATAATTGATGACATTGCTTTCACTGATGCTAAAGATCATCATCGGCATCATTAAATAGAAAATATGGAAATTGACATTATGATTTAAAAAGTGACATGAAATGAAATAGTGACATTGTGAGAGAACAATAGACTTTTAAAAGGGAGAATGTTGATAAGAGAAAATAGGAATGATGAGATAAACATTTCAACATTTCATAACAATGAGTTGAGCTTTAATAATTTCTTGTGCTTTGTACATTTTATGCAATTGATTCCTGTAATAATTTATTTATAATTGTTTATTAATCTATTTAATATTCACTACTTTTGGGCTCCATTCATGCATATTGTGCTGTTGCTTAACATATGAGCAGTGCTTAATTTGTAAATCCTGAGGTCCCAGAGCACAGAGACCACATCTCTCTCTCTCTCTCTCTCTCTCTCTCTCTCTCTCTCTCTCTCTCTCTCTCTCAGTGACAGCTGTCAATCTGCCCGTCTGCTCTGCTTCAGCAGCGGACAGTGCCACATTTACACATGCTCATTTCACCATTTCACAGCACACAGAGCGAGAAGTTCACACAAAAACATGACCACTTGTACCCTTAGGGGCTTACAATGACTACATGCCAAAATACACTGAACAAAAATATAGCCATTAAAGATGGTGGACAACATTGCACAGGCCACAATCAACAACCTGATCAACTCTATGTGAAGGAGATGTATTGCACTGTGTGAGGCAAATGGTCACACCAGATACTGACTGGTTTTCTGAGTCTGATTTTAGAGTGGCCTTTTCTTGTGGCCAGCCTGAGGCACACCTGTGCGTTAATCATGCTGTCTAATCAGCATCTTGATATGCCACACCTGTGAGGTGGATGGATTATCTCGGCAAAGGAGAAGTGCTCAGTAACACAGATGTAGACAGATTTGTGCAAAATATTTGAGAGAAATAGGCTTTTTGTGTACATAGAAAAAGTCTTAGATCTTTGAATTCAGCTCATGAAAAATGGTTATGTTTTTGTTATATTTTTTTTCAGTTTTCTTCTCTCAAACTGTTGTTACAGTTCATGTTCCATCTTTTCATTTTGTAGCCCTCAGACAGGAGTACAAGAGCATTCCTTTCTCAAATCCTAACCTTGACCACATGAAAGAGACACACACACAGATGACCTAGAATCTGCCTCAGGTGGTGTTGCCCCCACTCCACAGCTGACAGACAGTGCACTGTAATAAACAGCTTTACCTATCCGGCTCTCAGTCGTTCTAGCTCACGGCTGGCATGTCACAATCACCCAAGGGATTTTTCTTCTTCCTACCAAAATCATCCCCCCCCAGATCCCCTAATCTTCCCTCTTTCTGTCACTCCTCTGCCTATGGTGGCTGTTTGAGATGTAAACAGTAGATGGTGGTAAGGTATGATGTTGCCAGGGGGCTTGAATGTCACTCTTGTGAAGCAGTTTCTTATGCATAACACAAAACAAACACACACAGATGCACACACATACAGTATGTGCTGTACATGACCCAGACTTGAGAGCTATCAGGCACCATACACTGAAGCCCGAAGAGACCCCTTCACCCTTCCCCCCACATTTACTCACACTCCATTTCAGGAGGCAGTCCTGTCTGCTGCACCGTGACTCATTAATCAGATGGACTGTGGTGGTGGGGGGAAGTGGAGGTGTGTGGCGGGAGGGGTGGCAGGCAAAGACGGGAAAGCTCCCTTTGCGTGGAGGGCGATATCGATCTCTGACCTCCTCATCTTACCAATGGCATTTTATAACACCCCCGCACGGCTGGTGGTACAATCCATCATCTAGGGATTGGGACCCTACCACGGCTTCCTCAGAGGGGTGAATGAAACCTGAGCAAGACGAAAGGTTGTGTTCTCTGATGAGATCATGGAGAGATTGATAGAGGAGGAGAAGAGAGCGAAAGCAGCAGAGGGTCGTAAAACAAGAAAAATAAGCAGTCCAGACCTGAGTTGCATGAGAAAACATGACAATAACTGTTTGTGTCTCTGTGTGCTGTAGGTATTGTCCACGAGAACGTGAAGATGGGCTCCGACGGGGAGAGCGACCAGGCATCTGGGACGTCTTCTGATGAGGTCCAGAGTCCAGTCAGGGTCCGTATGAGGAACAACCACCATCGACGCATCTCTAATGAGGTAGACTGCACCTTGGCTCTGTCTGAAAACATTTACTCCTTCCATATCCAGTTTTCACTATAGGAACATAGTGGGAATTCTACACAGGCTATATAAATACATCGGTATACAAGTAGGTTACAAGTAACCTAATATAACATACATTGCAGTGCAGAAATGCTGAACTAGGCTTGAGGTAATTTAGAAAAGTGTCAGCATTACAAAGGATCAAGATTGTTTATGATGTGCATTTATCAGATTTAAAATCAATTGTTATATAATTTTAAACTCCTAAATATCATCATTAATACCAGCCTAAAAAAAAATCCTGCAGTACCAGATGGCAGAAAAGTGAGTTAATTCCTCTCTAAATGTGCTTATTTTTTCCCTGTCTGTGCAACTCATGATGGTAATTAGCTCTCAGTCAGTGACAGTCGATTTTTGCAAACATCAATTATCATACTTTTGTGTTTTGGGATTATTTGAGTCCAGTAATTAGGCTATATGCTGTGATGGAATACTGTAGCACACAGTGAATGATTTCAAATGCGGACCTGTTTGTTTGGTGACCAGCTTTAACGTGCACTGAGTCACCTGTCTGTGTGATCTATCTATGGACAGGTAAAGCTGCTGTTCGCTGCGTCGTCTCGCCACATCCACGAGTACGTCCTCATCGCTTCATGTCTCAGGCCCAGAGTGTGCGTGCGTGTGTCTGTTCGAAGGAGTTGCAGAGTGATGAGTGCAGCAGTATTATGGGAAATGCCTCTGGACACACAGGCTGCTGCCTCTGACTGCTGTGAACAGTGGAAGGGACTAATTTAGACCGTTTTTTTTTTTTTTTTTTTTTTTTTGCCACGGAGAGAGAAGGAGAAAGAGGGGGCCGGTGAAGGAGAGGAAAATGCTGGGGTGAGAGAGTAATTATGGAAGTCGGAATAATTATTGATATGACAAAGAAGGACTAGATCCGCAGGAACAGGGCTCAGGAGATGATAAGAGGGAGGAAGGAGAAGGAGAGGTGGAGGACGAAATGACAGTGGGAGAGAGCAGAAAAACAGTGTTTACTCTCAGCCATCCCCCCCTCCGTTCACCCCTTCCCCCCATCTGCCTTTCTCCCCTCAGGAATCTGTCCATTCCTCTCTCTTCTGCTC
>JBBMOC010000011.1:11859025-12268404 GCA_037975185.1 Centropyge bicolor | reverse complement strand
TGTTACCTGTTTGAACTCACATCCTTTCAGTCCTTTTATAGTTTTTTCTTTGTCTCTAATTTTTTGTTAATTCCCCTCCCTCCTCCCCGCTCTCACTCCTGCCGGCCTCCCCCTCACATTTCCAGCCCCGCGGCGGCCACATGCACCATCTCAGCTTTCACTTACCTAATCCTCTTTTTCTCCGAGTGAGCCACTCCCAGTGTTTATTGCAGGGATGAAAGGGGCCACAGTGTATTCAGAAGTGAAAAGAATGCGATCAGAGAACGGGGTTTTCGAGTCATTTGATTCTTTTTATTTACAGTCCTCTTTAGGTTTCTGCAGCGAGAGATGTAGCCTTTTTGTTGAGTCTGTAAGTGAGGGTTTGGTTTAGTGTGTTTGGTTGGTTGTGTGTTTATAAATGCGTTTTCTATCAGCATGGATATGGTGTTTGCTTTACTACAGTGTGTTACAGTCACTGGTAAGTATGATTTAGCTTCAGCAACATGAGATTACACACAGTACTGCAGATTGTGGAACCCTATGATAGTTTGCACTGAAAACACCACCTCTACACTATATGGCCTAAAGCATCTGTACACAAACCTCTGTGGACTTCTTTCTAGGTCTTGTGCAACAGTTTGGGAAAGACCTTTTTCTGATTTCAACATTATGCTCTTGTCCATTAACATTAGGTTTATCAAACCTATAAGAATTACACTTTATTATGCTCTGATGCTGAACTTGGTAAAAATTTCGGATTCATCACATATGTGCTCAGAGAGGAAGAGCCCACTGTTCTTTCTTTTAAAAAGCTGCAATGTTGATTTAACTCCAGTGGCAATTAACATATATATTTATATATAATACCATATATAAATGCATAAATAGAGATGAGGTGAAAAAGGAGAATTGTCTGAAATGGGAACATAAAGAAAACAAGCTAAATATAAAAGTTAATCAAAGAAAAGATATATAGATTAGTGCAAACAGAAGCTTCACCTCTATTATTCATCATGACCAGTGGGATTTGGTATCTTCTGGTATTTCCAGAAGAGTGGAGGCTGTCATGGCAGCTTATTGACGTAGTATGTGTGTAATTATGTGTCTTTAGCTGCAATCAACAGAAGATGAACCAACATCTCTTTTAATAATCATTTATCAAGTAATTATTTACGAAGAAAAATGCCAAACAACACACTACTGAATTAAATACTTTAGGGTTTTGCACATTTAATGACATCCCCACAGGAACTTGTGACAAGCTTTTTCCATTATGTTTCAAACACCAAATGATCAATGAAAAAGCTGGTAGTTGATAATAATAATCATTAGTTGCGGTCTTCTATGTGTCCCCAGTGCTTTTGGCCTTATAGTGTATATTTTGTGTTGCTGGCATGGAGTGCAATTTATGGGTGTGTGGTGGTGTGTGTGTGTGTGTGTGTGTGTGTGTGTGTGTGTGTGTGTGTGTGTGTCTAAATGAAATCAAAACTTTTTTTTACTCTCTCCCTCTCCCTCTCTCTCTCTCTCTCTCTCTCTCTCTGTCTCTATCTCTCCCTCTCTCTCTCTCTCAGCCCAGGGGAAGAGCAGGAGGCAGAGTGTGTTGTTTTAGTGCTGGCGGGGGCGCTGAGGTGAGGAGGACAGTGACACGTGGAGCTGTCCTGTCAGACATACATTCACTGACCCTGCCACACACACACTGAAGGAGCGACACACACCCTGCCACACACACAGAGAAGAAGAAAACACACACATACACACACACGCACACACACAACATGGAAACACACTCAGAACACACAGAACTAAGGCTGAAGAATTCATTTGTAACTTAAGAAAAAGAGACTCAATCCTAAAGACAGACAACATTTAAAATGAGAGAAGCGCTGGAAGAAAACGGGAGAGTACAACATTCTCCTTGCTGCTACTACCACTGCTGTCCAGAAGAGGGCAGAGTTTAGGACACGGTCTGACTCTACCTTTGAACCGGACTTGCTGTATCAGTGAGCTGTGAGGAAGAAGGAGCGAAAAGTGGACACGATTCGAAGGCAAAGAAAAATGGAAGAAACCTGTCACCTTATCTTGTGCTTTTCCCTTTTTTTGGTTCGGACCATAGTTGTACATAAAGAGACTGAGCTGTAGAACTCTGCTTTTTCATGACACGCCTCAGCCTGAATCCAAACTCTGAATATTTGCACCTCAATCCTGAAACCCTCGCCTAACCTCTTGGCCCTTTAGTACATGATCTTTAAAACAACACACAATCTCTCTCTCTCTCTCTCTCTCTCTCTCTCTCTCTCTCTCTCTCTATCTATCTACCTATCTCTCTCTCTATCTACCTATCTCTCTCTCTCTCTCTCTCCCCTCTCTCTCTCTCTCTCTCTCTCTCTCTCTCTCTATCTGTCTCTCTCTCTATCTCTCTCTCTCTCTCTCTCTCTCACACACACACACACACACACACACACATACACACACTGATGGCTCACTTGAAAGTGCGTAGATCAGTGGAGTTTACAGAGATAAACTTTAGCACCTTATTGTCCAGTAGAGGTCAGGGTGGCTGTCATTACCTCATCGGTCACTCAAGCAGACTAGGATGTAAAGTACTTTCTAGATAGTAGAGTGAAGACGAATGAACATAACAAACCAAAAAAAACAAGGAGAAACAACTCACTAACTATAGGACAGATGTATTGACCTCCACCCACAGAATTGGACGCTTCACTACACGACAATTAAAAACACTTACGAACCAGTTGTAGACAATATTTACATCCGTCTCGTGCTCACATGCTGTAAAGAAACACTACGCTGCAAGATGCTCCTGTGCACAAGAAGGGCAACCTGTGAGGACACGGAGGTGTACAAATCCTCACCTGCTTTTTCTTAGGCACCCCCTTCCTCCTCCTTTGCCTTGACTCAGAGGTCGTCTTGATTTGCGATGTGCAGGTGTCGATGTTGAAATGTTCTCTTTGCACCTGATTTTTTTTTTACCTCTTCAGATCTCGAGCAGAACATTCGACAAGCCCGAACCTCTCCTTCGTGCATTTACTTCGACTCTTTTTATTTTCCAACCTGTATATATGATCATACTTTTTACTCGTCAGAAGCAATGATAATTCCAGGATGCCGTTTCTCAGTCTTTACTGTGTTCCCACCGGGACAGTGTGGCGACTGGCTGGGGACATGTTGCACATTCCTTGAGCTCAGGACTTATTGCTAGTGTCGTTTTGTGGATGCTGCGAGGCGCAGCTGGTCTCGCACGTTTCCCCCCCGGTCGAGCAGAGTGCGTCGAACGTGGCCTGAAACTCTTTGCAAAGCTGGTATGTGAAGAAGAAGAAGAAGAATCATTTCTCAGCATCAACCTGTCAGTCTTCTGCCTCATTCACCCTCTGTTCATTTGACCATAATATTGCTGTTAAGTGACTACATTACCCATGTCTTTTCATCTCTTCGAGCATGTTTGTGTATTAAACGCAGCTGTTTTCAGTTGGTATGTGAAATAGCTGCTGCTGGGAAAGGAAAACCTCCAGTTGGTTTAAATCTTGCATGGGACGTAATTTTTACACCAAACACCACATGAACCTGTAACGGCTCCTCAATGAGTCTGCAGACCTTAAATAAGATGAAGACAGCATCGGGACCAGATTGTTTGTGCGACTAATCTGACTCAACTTCGAGCTGTATAGTACAGTTATTACTGTTATGTAGCCTGTGTAACTGGGCGCCAACATTTTGCAGGACTTGAAGCACTCAGACACACTTGTTGTTTCCTGCTGTTACTGTCACTGCCAGAAACAACAGGACCAAAGTCGACCCTCCGAGCATCTGGTGGTCAAGCACACAACTATTCCACACACACCAATCGGTTGACACGTCAACCCGTACTGTATCTATCAGACGGCCTGTGAGCGCAGTTTCCCGTTCCTCAGACGCTGACCTCGGCTCACTTCTGCGTCTCTTTCTGAAATGGATTCAGGAAGTGGCGAAGTGATCCCACGTCTGTGTCTGTCAGAAGGACTACTTATTTACCTAGAGTGTGACAGTATGTAGCATGTACATAGATGATCCCTCACTCTGTATATACATAAGTGTACAGGTTTGATACAGACTATTCACACTCTGGCTTTTTTTTTTTTTGCGTTTCTTTATTGAAAGTCATAGCAATATTTCTGTAATCAATAAAAAGCCAAGGTAATAGGATGATTGCATTTGTGTTTATTTAGAGAGGGAGAAGTGACTGTGAATGATCAAACTGTGAGACTTGACTAAACTGAAGACAGGTTTTTTTTTTCTTGCTGTTTAACATGCTGGATCCAAAAGGCTGGAGTGAAGTTTCATGTTGCAAAGGAGTATAACACACTGATTATTTTGATTTTTATCAATGAAAGCCATAAAGGTCATATATAGGTGAGAAAGGTCTGTTTGGGTGTGAGGGGTGTGTACGATTGAGCACAGACCTTAAGAAGCAAAGGGGATGTGTACACCGAATAAAAACATTTTAAAAAATCATGTAATTACTATCTTCTTGTCGTAAGTCCTTTGCAAATGTATTGCTATTCAGTATGATAGATTACATCTTCAATTGCATCCTGATAGTTCAACATTACAAGATTTGACATTTTCCTGCAAAACTTTATTTAAATTTCTTGACTTACATTGGGATTAACAATTATTTACTTGTGCTGAAAGAAAAATTTAACATCTATCAAATTTGATATTTTATTTAAACTAGAAGTCACAAGAATATGCATCTGCAGTTAGACATTTCATTTAAATGTGTTTCTCTTATAGCTTAAACTATACAACATGTCACCTTCTTACCTACTGAGTAAAAGACACAAAGAAAGGAAGATTAATTTGCTGGCACCGTGTAGAGATTTTAGATAATATTCATGAATAGAGCAAACATGCATTCATATAATTAAGCAAAATAATGTATGTTGTTTCTGTTAAGATGTAGATTTGAATCATTAAAACTTTGAATTTTTATGCCCTATAACCCTAACTCCCACAATCAAAACTAAACATGATCAACCATTTCCATGACATAGAACAAATCAAAGGAGTTTATTGTCAGAATACATAAGTTGGAAAGGACAGACACGTTCAAACACATGGAGAGGCTCATAAAATGATGCGTCTTTAATGCTGAATGGGACGACAGAATTTATACAGCCTCCATCAGTACCAGTCTGTTATCCCAGGTGTGTCTACATGATGGTAATTTTAATTCATCCTTGCTTGCAGTCCAGTGCAGACGGGGGCTGTCTAATGCTTGGAAGTAGTTCAGATGACCTGGAGCGAGGCCTCTCGGATTCACACACGCTGTCATTCTTTTAAAGATTCTTTCGCTGAGATCTTTTGGTTCTTATTGAGAGAAGCGATCGTGGTCTCTCCCTCTGACGTTTGCGGATCCGAGGCCCATGGGTTCCATCCACACAAGACAGTGGGAATGGCGTATTCTCGAAACTGCAAGCACACACATAATGGGTACAGATAAATACTGGTGATTATATGCGTTTGAATACCTTCCCTTTGATTGTGTGTGTGAATATAAACATGCTTGGAGGATTACCTGTCTGTTCATGAAAATATATATAATGGGGTTGTAGACGGTGCTGCTTTTAGCCAAGTAAACAGGTATGGTAGCAATGATGGGGTTGATATATAGACTGGAGTCCATGATGACAGCGAGGGCCATGGCAGCATATGGCAGCCAGGTCACCAAGAAGGCCACCACCATCACCACCACCATTCGAGCCACCTGCACCTCCACACGATTTGTGCTTCCGGCCTCAGATACCTGCAGCTTGGTCACCTATGGCACCAAAATACAAAAAACACTGTGTTTTGATACTGGTCATATTTTCATCCTTGAGTGAATTCTGCCACCCAACATTCACGTTGCTCACCTGGCGGAGGGTCCACAAGAGCTGTGAGTATGACACTGTGATGATAGAGAAGGGCACAGCAAAGCAAAAGCAGAAGTATATGATGATGTAGGACATGTTCCCGGCATCCCGGCTGTACCAGTTGGGGGCGCAGGAGATCTTGACGCCTTCCAGCTCGTAACTCCCCCAACCAAAGAGAGGCGGAGTGTTCCACACAAACGACCACACCCAGGACAGCACCACTCCTGCGACCGCGTGTCTGAGGGCAGCAGAGATGAGGTGTCACATGCTGGTGGAGCAAGTTTTGTACTGTGTGATGCTGACAGATGAGGTCAGTACTGGTACCTGGTCTGGAACAGGACAGCACCCATGGGGTAGCACACCACTATGTAGCGTTCAACAGAAATGACTGCTATAGTACACAGGCTTGCTATACCTAACAGAAAAGAAATGTATAAAGAATAAATTCATTTTTACGGAAATAATCCTTTGTACCAAGTAATGCCATGCAATTACAGTGGTGGAAGGTAACTAAGCACATTTACTTACTTTATAATTTCATGTTATTGCAAGTCCTAGATTGGGAACCTTTAGACTGAACTACCACAAGGTATGTATAGTAGTGAAAACCAGCTGCACCTTGACCAGCTACAAAATGTAGCTGTCCAATACTGACATATATGATAAGCCATTTTTCCTGCAGAATGAGTGCTTTAGATATTTCAATCATTTTGTCGATAATATTTCTGTTCTTTTAGTTAGAATTTTGGGATATGAGTACTTCTCCCACTACATGCAAATTCAATCATTCCAATGTTGTAAGGAACATTTCAACAAGCAAACTCAAATTTTAGTGACTCACCAAAAAAGGCTACAGCAAAGCCCTCTAACATGCAGCCCACACGTCCCAGGCTGAAGTATCCCATGGCAGTGGTCAGTGTAGTGGGTAGACCTCCAAATACAGCACAGCCAAGGTCACATACTGCCAGGTTAAACAGGGCATAGCTCAGTGGCTGTCTAAGCTGCCTGTGTCTCATTATCACCACGATCACCAGGACATTGAGGATGATCCCCGCCACAGAGAACACACCCATGATAGCGGCCAGTATGGTGTAGCCAGTCCGAGACAGGAGCTCTGTGACGACTGAGCTGTGAGGCGATGAGGAGTTTTCATGCAGGACAAGGTGCTCCATTTTGATCAATTTGGATTAGATGGCCACTTCTTGGCATGAAATAAAGTGTCAGTGGCCCATGTGGAACCTTAGTTCAAAACAAATCTGACTCCAGCTCAAAATATCCACAGGTAAAAAGAACAGATTCACAAAATATAATGCAAAAGAAATAGTGAAATTAGGCAGGTGCTTTATCAAAAAATCAATTTAGTAATCCAACAATATCAACCAATGAAGTCGTTCTCTACAGATGCTGTGTGTTTGCTGCTCTGCTGCAGCTGCAGAGAGGAGAGTGAGATAGGACCCTCTTAATAAGCCCAGTAAAAAGAGAGAAGCTCTAGATCATGGAATTTAATTCTTGAAACCCAAATCCGAAGATCCGGATTGTGCAGACAATAATTCTGCCTAATATCCTGTAAGACTGCACTTTCAATGATTGCTGGGTTTACAGCTGCTCCTGAGCAGTGCAGCAGGGATTCAGTAGCACAATATGGTTTTTAGGATCAGAGTTAAATGCATGTCTGCTGGTTAAAGGCATAGAAGGATCATTATGGCTTGTTGCTATCAGACATTTTTGTATAATCTGAATCACTCGGCACACAGAGGCTTTACATAAATTCTGTGCATGTGAAATGTACTTTTTTATTATTAGAAAAATCTGTATTGCATTATTACCAAATAGTCTGTAAACATCATCCAAAAATTGTTCTGATTCATGGTAAATTAAGTTTATTTAAATAATGTGAATGTCAAAAGGCTGCAGCTTTTCCTTCATCCTCTCTTTAACTAAAATGGTTAACAAGTTGTTGTTATTTTTTAATCCTCGGGTGATTTTCTTTCGGCCCAATTTCAGTCTTATTATTATTCACAGGTCACAAAAACAAAGACAGATCAATTCCCCTCCCGGTCACGAGGGGGCGATAGAGGCTGCATCTGCAGCACCACCGCGCATTAAAGCAGCCGCGTTTCCGATTACCGGCGGTAAACAGCAAACATGGCGGCCTCCGTCAGGAGAGCAGCCCACGACATAGAGACGCGAAAGCGGACAGATGATGTGCTTCTGTCGGAGGGGATCGACTTCGGCTCCCTGCTGCTGTCTCCTGCCGTGCTGGACGGACTGTCCGCTGCAGGCTTCCGGAAACCCTCCCCGATCCAGCTGAAGGCCATCCCGCTGGGCCGCTGCGGACTCGGTCGGTTCATGAGACCGTGTGTGTGTGTGAGAGAGAAACATGTTGGTCAAATACAACAAGCAGGGCTAAAATAATGTTTTCTACACGGTTGACCTATAGTGGATGTTTAAAGGCAGGTATAATAATGACTTGGAGCAGGAAAAAGCAAAAAGCTGATTGAACTGAACATTTAAGTCGAAGTACTAAATGCCTAAATTATTTAACAATAATGCCTAAGTTTGTGGATGGAGCCTCCATCTACACTGGTGGTGTACGTCCCTGCATGACTGGTGGAGGCTGTGCAGCCATTGGCCAATACTGAGCCACCAACCTCTATTAATTTCTTTATCAATTAATTAATTATCGATTGTTCTGGCAATTATTTTCTCATTAATTAGCTCTTCATATTGTCTGTAAAATTTCGGAAATTACAAATGGCCTTATAATTTGCCACACAATAAAGGGAAGTCTTCATCCCACAGTCCCCCATGTTAAATTTACTGTAATATATGAAAAAGAAAATCCTTAAATCCTCAGATTTCAGAAGTCGGAAGCTGAATTACCTGACTGTTTAAACAACTAGTTGTAGTGAAACACTTTGCAGCTGTGAAGCACAGAGCGTTTAATCATAACGCCCCTGAAGTAAATGCCTGTGATTGGTCAGGCAATTAAACTGTGGTTAGGATGCTAGTGATTTGATGCAGCAGTTGAGGCACTCTTGATGTGAGTCATCAATATTGCACCCAATCAAGTTCAATATACCTGCAGAAGCAAAAATTGCAGCCTTGATTATTCAGACAAATTGTGAGGCCTTACATTGTCCATCTGCTATTTCAGATTTGATTGTGCAGGCCAAGTCTGGCACGGGGAAGACGTGTGTGTTCTGCACCGTCGCCCTGGACTCTCTGGTCCTGGAGAATCCTGGAACTCAGGTGAGTGGCTTTAACTCCAGTGGAGGTCAAGATAATCAGTGGAATATCTGGAAATGTATCTTCTCTGTTCTTTTAATCTCAGTAATGCAGGCATGTTCAAATGAGTAATAATGAAAAAAATCAGAAGTGAAAATAAAGCTCATATTGTGAAGTTTATAACACTCAATTTTACCAACAACAGATGGTCATGAGAAGTAATCACTTTGGTTTTTGTGGGGTCTTTAATCTGAGTATAAGCTGCTCAGTGTTCAAAGATGACAATTATTGATAAAAGCAGAGGTACGTCTGCTGTTATTGCTGAACTGGCTGCATTCTATTCAACTGTAATCTTATTAGCTGTTGGGTCTTACTGATCGGGAACTGCCCAACACCTGTCCATCCTTAATCTGCTCCAATCAAATGGAAGTGGTTGTTGACATCGAACTTTCTTCACCCTCCTGCAGGTTCTTGTCCTGGCTCCTACACGTGAGATCGCGGTGCAGATCCACTCAGTAGTCATGGCCGTAGGCTGCGCCATGGAGGGCCTCGAGTGCCATGTTTTCATCGGTGGCAGGCCCGTGAGTCAGGACAAACCCCATCTGAAAAAGTGCCACATAGCTGTGGGCTCACCTGGTAAGAGGCCAGTGGAGCGGCATTGCCTGTTTATGTAAGCATCATGCTGTTTTTTGTGTGTGTGTGTTTTGTAACCGCGCTCCTGGTTATGCACACAGGTCGTATCAAGCAGCTTATCGAGCTGGGCATGTTGTCCACGGCCAGCATCAGACTGTTTGTTCTGGATGAGGCAGACAAGCTGCTGGAGGAGGGCAGCTTCCAGGAACAGATAAAGTAAGATGGGCAGAAAATTCTATACTCATATTCAGATTGAAATCGCTACATGATACGACAGCAGGCCGGTGATGTTATTCAGCCGGAGCACTTCCACTCAAACCCTTCATAACAAATCTGTTTGAATGAGATATCACAAATTCTACTCTTCACCCATCTCCCCTGCTCCGTCTCTCCAGCTGGATCTTTTCCTCTCTGCCTGAGAACAAACAGATGCTCGCTCTCTCTGCCACCTACCCAGAATCCCTTGCTCAGCACCTTACCCGCTACATGAGAGAGCCCACTTTTGTCCGGCTCAATCCCAGTGACATGGGCCTTAAAGGTAAGAAAAAAAAAGTTTAAAAAGGGTTGAATCATCACTTTATTTAAGGCAAATTACTTGACCCATCTGATGTGTCTAGTTTACATATTTAAACCCCCAGTGTTGACAGTTAACTGCCGTCCTGGCCCCCTGTTATAGGCAACTTTGATGGGATAATAAAGTTTGTGTGATGTGTTGTAAGGGTTTTTTTTTTACTGGAGGAGAATATTCTTTCATCCTGAGGTTGTGAGGTGATTGACAGTAAGCAAAGAGTAACATGGCTGATTTGCTCATCCCCTAAAAACTCAGGCGTTATGATTTCAATAAGCTGAGTTTGAGCTGATATTCTCCTGTGTATGTTGTTCTTGTGCACCCCCTGCCAGGCCTGAAGCAGTATTACAAGCTGGTGCAGTCCCATCCTTTACCTCACAAGGTTTTCGAGGAAAAGGTGCAGCACTTGATGGAGCTTTTCAGTAAAATCCCGTTCAACCAGGCCCTAGTGTTCTCCAACCTACACACAAGGTAATGTCTGGTTTTAATGTGCACCCTCGTCTTCATGGATGCTCTTGATTATTTTCATCACCAGATAAATATCTCATTTGCATTTGCTCCTTGTATGATGTTGAATTGATACTGACCATTCGTGAGATCTGAATACTGATGATGTTTCTCTGAGAAAGTCATGTGTTTCACCCACAGGGCTCAGCACCTGGCAGACATCCTCTCCTCCAAAGGCTTACCTGCTGTTTGTATCTCAGGTGAGAGGCATTTTGGAATAGCAGCTATTCTTGTGGAGTGTAGTAATGAAATTAGATAAATGAGTCAACACAAAATGTAATGATGACGATAATGTAATATTGAACATTTGATGGTCGTATTGTAACTACTACTACTGTCAATTACTTTTGAGCTACTTGACCAGACATCAGTTTGGGGTTGGGTAACTCTACCAATGTAGCAATTAATTGATAAAATGAAAAACTCTTGAAGCATTAATTGCTTTAGGCTAGTTTTGTCTATTGCAAAAGAAAGGCCAGCTGTCTGAGCAGAGATGATTTCAGCTGATGTGATGTGATCTTATGTGACTGTGTGTGGTGACCTGTACAGGTGGTCTGAGTCAGGACCAGAGACTGGAGGCGATGTCAAAACTGAAGCAGTACCAATGTAGGGTGCTCATCTCCACTGACCTGGTGAGTCACATACAACCTTTCTGTCGTGCTGTTTTCCATATGACGCCCATCACGAGTGATCTTGTCTTTATATATCTCTGACAAGTGTTATACAACCCTGATTCCAAACAAACTGTGTTCACAGACAGTTTTACAAAGTGTCACTGTGCCCATGAAATAATCTCCTTTATACAGTCATGTGTTAGTAAGTGTTGACCTTTGCCCCATCCTTGCTTGTGATTGACTGAGCCCTTCCAGGATGAACCTTTCATACCCAGTCATGATACTATCACCTGTTACCAATGAACCTGTTTACCTGTGGAATTCCACAACTTTCACAGTCTTTTTTCTGTCCCAACTTGTAAACATGAAACATGTTGCTGCCATCAAATTCAGAATAAGTAGATATTTACAAAAATCAATGAAGTTGATGAGGTCGAACATTAACTATATTATCTTTGTACTGTTTTTAATTTAGTATGTGTCCAAAGCATTAGCAAATTTGCTAATTTTACAGTGTCACAGTGTTGGATTCTGGGTTGTTCTAGGTTTCTGATCAGCTTCTGAGCTTGAATCCTGGTTGTTTTTCTCTTTCTACCCATCAGACTTCCAGAGGTATAGATGCAGACAAAGTGAATTTGGTGATAAACCTGGATGTGCCACAGGACTGGGAGACGTATATGCATCGAATTGGACGGGCCGGGCGCTTCGGTTAGTCTCCGATACTGTTGGGTTACAGCAGAAACAAGTGCACTAACTGTAACTGAAAACAAACAAAAATAGCTTAAATGCAATTACAGTTAAATTTAGTTGTATTACTTCTTTCTTATTCAGATATTCAAAATTTCCAGATGACACATTTTTAAAAAAAGACCAGTCTTACATGAACAGATACAGCCCATTGTTGATGTTCAGAGTTGACTTCCTCTCCTGATTTGTATGAAAACTCTTTGGTTCACCCGTTACGTTGCTCTGAATTAGACTTGATTAGCTTGAGCAGCGAGCATTGCCGGGTTCCTCCTCACTGCACTGAATACCATTTTGACGATTAGCTGGAGCCTCTGGAGCATTAGCAGGTTTGACCCACCTCAAGAGGTTCCTAATCATCTGTGTTTGATTCTAATTATCTTGATTTAACTCGTCTGTTGTCTCAGAAACAGAAGGTAATTCAATCTTAGCTTGCACACACACGCGCGACGGGCACACCCTCCTTTTATCCTGCCTTGTTATTTGAATGTCTTCTAATCAGGATTGCATGTTATTTGTAGGCACTCAGGGGCTGGCTGTGACGTACTGCTGCCATGGTGAGGAGGAGAACAAGATGATGGCCATCGCTCAGAAGTGCGGCCTGAGTTTGTCGGCGCTGCCATGTGGGTTTTTCCTCTTTTTCACATTAAATTAAAGGTTTTGTTTTAATGTGAAAAAGTAATTCCTATCTCACCTTCTGTGCTTTGTAGCCATCATAGAGCCTGGGTTGATGGATGAGCCGTGCGACTGGGACGTCTGCACTGAGGCTGCCACTCCAGCCCCCCTGTCCCAGCTCTCCAGAGCAGAGAAGAAGAGGCGCACCAAGCCCAGCACAGATCAGGCTTTAGAGCACAGTGGTCAGAGAAGACCAGAGAAAACCCATCCAGCACCTAGAGAGAGAGCAAATGGTGAAGCAAATCCTAGAAAAGTGTCACCCGCAAAGGACATTCATCCACAGAGTCCTCCTCCAGCAGCTCCGACTCGAAGAGAGTTGCAAGACGCTCTGCCAAAGATCCCTCCTCTCAGCTCATTCAAGACCTGCAGATCCAGGTTTATGACCTTCGAGGAGGCCGAGCGTGACTTCCAGAGCTTCATCACCACAGGGCCGGGGAGATCAGTGGAGATCATCAGGGAGTTCAGAGGCCGGGAGGACGGTGGAACAGATGAACAGAGCGGACACAGAGAGTCTGTCACACTTTGTGACGACGGAGCTCAGAGTTTCAAACAACGTGGAAATCAGAGGAAAACTGACTTTTCACGTTCAAGGTCGACTTCGGGTTCTTCGAGCTCTCAGTCGGACAAGGATGAAGGTGAACGCAGAGCGATCACTAGGCCTCAGACTGAAGCTAGACAAACACCCGCCGTGCTCAAACCAAAGGCAGAGAGCACCAGGCCCAGAGCTTGTGCTTCGTCTGCACCTCACATATATCCAAAAACAACCTGTGCATCAAATGGGAGAGCGGTGTCTCAATCAGAATCAGAGCCAGTCGTTAAACGGACCAGCAGAAATGAATCAAGAATGAATAAAGAAAAACAGAGGAAGAACATTCCAGAGAAGATGAACCAAGAGCAAAAAATGAGAGAGAGGGATGAAGGAGAACAAGATGATGATGATGATGAAGAGGAGGAGTGGAGTGCTGAAAGTTACTGGAGAGCCAGCTACAGAGCCTGGAACGATTACTACGCCTCCATGTCTCCTTTCCAAGAGCAAGGCTACCAAAGCTACTACAGCTTTGCCCACAACTGGATGGCAGCTTATCGCATGAACGCTGTCTACATGGAAGAGCTCCTGAAGCACTGACTGCTCTAATACTGTTGGTCAGAATGTCCAATCATGCTGTAGCCTAGTGAGGCAATTTGTGTCTGATTGTCTCTTATGAGAATCAGGATTTCTGGTCTAACACATTGCACTTAAATGTTTTGAGTTTTTTTTTTTTCAATGAATTCATACTAAACTGTTTTGTCCCAGTTACTTGTTAATAAATTAACACCATGGAGCATCTATTTCAAAGCCCTTTTTTGTTCAGGCTCTCCACATTTGTATGATATGAAATTACCTTGTATTTTTATATATTAATACATTACATACATACAGGGCATCCAGATCACGAGCTGTCAGTCTAACCTGATGTTTATAGAGGAAAGTGAAGGGGGGGGGGGTTATGTAATCTCTTCAGCAGGGCACAACAAGGTCAGACAAGTCCTCATGCTCCTGATTACTGACTAATCAAACGCTATGGACCTTTCATCCAATCAGTGTCGGGCAACACAGACAGAAAACACCCTTGAATAAGCTAAACCATTTTCCAACTTCAGCTTTACGTTGCCAGTTTGAACCATTATGCAGCAGAGGTGGTTCCTTTATGCTCTCTGAGCCGCAGGAGGACAATGACCAGCAGCTGTGAACGAGATCACATTTGAAGGCTTCATTTGAGGAAGGTGAAATTATGGAGGTGCAGGCTGTCTGGAACCAAACGAGCGGGCGCTGTGAGACTCTGGTGGATGTGACCTTCCTCATCTTCAACTGCACGGTCCTAACCTTGACGTTGCTCTTGGGATTACCGGGGAACTTGTGGGTCTGCTGGGTGGTCTTCAGGACCAAGAGCCTGCAGACCTGCAACAACGCCCTGCTGGTCAGCCTGGCTGCCAGCGACCTGCTCAAGTGCTCCGTGGACACGCCGCTGCTGCTCTTCTCCTTCCTGTGCTCGGGGCAGGACGGCTGGGCGTGGGTGCCCGTGTGCACCCTGCAGCAGTTCACCTACGCCCTGTGCAGCTGCGTCCAGCTGCTCACGCTGGTCAGCATCAGCGTGGAGCGCTTCCAGGCCATCGCCTTCCCCTTCCACACCGAGAGGAGGAAGGCCAGGGTGCGTCTCTGGATCCTGTCCATCTGGGCGTGTGGGCTCATCCTGGCTGTCATCTCCCTCACTCTCTCCCAGAAGGCGCTGTTTTACATGCTGTGCCGCCCGCACAGCAGGGGGCGCCCCGAGCTTCGCTCCTGGGATCCGTTTGGACCCTACGTGCTGGTGCCTCTGTGGGGTCTGTCTCTGGCTGTGAGCGTCGTCCACTACGTGAAGATATTCAGGGTGGTCAGGCAGCACCGGCAGAAGCTGTTCAGCCGGGGGGTCCAGCTGAGGCCCGCGGTGTCGGAGCCGGTCTGGGACCTGCTCCGGGTCCCCGCTTCAGCACCTCGGACAGCTCCGCCCGCCTCCCTCAGGTCTCTGCCCGCTGTGGGCTCCGGCAGCCCGCTGCCGCCCCGCCGCACGGTGCTCCTGGTGGCCGAAGCCGGCGCTCCCTCTGCGGGCTCGTCCGCCCCGGTGAGACATCCGGAGATCGTGGGGGCGGTGTGTCTTCTGACGCCCGGAGCCAGGGAGAGAGGGAAGAAACAGATGGAGGCGAAAGTGGCCCAACGGTTCGGGTACATCATCATCGCCTTCACGCTGTTCTGGGTGCCCATGGTGGTGATTCTGCTCATGAACGCCACCTCGTGGCAGGACGCAGACACGGTGAGTCTTGCCCATACAGTGATAATGCATACATTGAAATGCAGGCCAATATGACAGTTGTGCACCAAATGCTTCTGAAATCTGTGACACAAAATATCAGAAACATGTTTCCAAGTAATTCAGTCTTGCTAAGCAATTTCTATTACTCTGATTTCTCAGGGTAAAGTGCACTAATGCATCAGAGTAGTCAATTAATCATCAACAATTTTCAAGTAATTTATCATAAAAAGATTAAACATTTGCTTGTTCACTAATGTGAAGATTTGTTGCTTTTTTGTTTTACTGTTATGGAGTTTGGAATATTGGTAGGTTTAATCATGAATTTGGGCTCTAGATCACACTGTAATTTTGGAAAGGTATTCTGTCTGAGCTCTCGTCTGTTTTCCCCACCCAACAGCTGCTGATGGAGCTGGAGACATCAGCTATGGTGCTGACCTGTGTGCAGGCTGCAGTGGATCCCCTCATCTACACTTTAGTCACCAGACAGTTTCGCTCTGAACTCAGCAAGATCCTCTCCTCCATCCCAGGCTGTCCCCTGAAACTGAGGGCCTGAAGGTTCAACACTCACTGCACACTGGGGAAATGAAAGTACACTGTACACAAGCCACTAGTTTGTGTTTACACGGAGCGATTTAGAGGCGGGTAAAGAAGAGAGCCCACAGAGTTTGTATTTGTGGCAGATATAGATGTTTTATCAGGCGTTTCACAGTCGGGACACGAGACAAGGTCATAAATAATATCCAACACCTGACAAGATACGCACAGCAGTAGTCTCAACAATGACAGGTGGCATAGGAGGGCAAAGCAAAGAGTGAGAGGAAAAACTGACTGAGCCCAGAAAAAAAAAAAAGACAATCAAAGGAGAGTACGCAACAGAGAAAGAGAGAGACAAACACAATCACAGACCTCTGTTTTTGTCGTTTGTAAATAAAAAAAAAAGCAATCCTTTGACACTTTGAGCGGAAATATGCTTACGTAATAATTCAAACTGTGTCATTTTGAAAGTGCAGCTGACACAAAACAACCTGTCCTGAAACAGGGAAGCGGTAAATAAATGAAGTTTAATCACTGTCCTAGCAACAAATAATACAGGGAACCTCACTTCTGCCGTCACCTATGTCACGACCTTGTTGTAGCTTTCCATAGATTCTGAATGTTGGACTTGATGCTGTGAATATGAAGTCAATGTCTTCAACCCCACTTTTAAAATTACACTGAAAAAGCTCTGCTTGTCTGTGCTTTTCTTTTTTGTTACTCCAGGTTAATTTTTGCGCACAGCTCAACTAAACGCTAATACTGGATCTAGGCAGCTGTTGTCACTGGGTACAGTACTAAATTACCAGCAATAGCTCTAGGTCACTGCTAGGAATATCAGACGTAAAACTCACCGTGTTTGAACTCTGCGGAATATTTTTGGCCTTCTTTGGGTTGCTACTAACCTCAGGATCAGAGAGAACTGAAGCTCAACAGAGGAGTCTAAGGAACCTTAGGGTCTTGTGTAGCGATGCACTGATACCAATCATGTTATACATTTCCACCCATATTGGCTGATATGATGATGATATGTGGTTTTTTTTTTGTCTTATTACAAATACGTGTGTAAAATTGGTTAAGCTTTTCAGATATCTCCATCTTTAAGTAATTAAATACTTTTCTAAAAAGACCATGATACATTTTGCTGCTAGTTTGACAGTTTAAATACAATCTACTTCTACAGAAAAAAAAAACATCAGCTACATATGGGCAGACATAGTATTAGACCAATTCCAGTATTGCTTTTGAAATATGCTCTTGGCTGATATGGACAGTATGCTGATATATCGGTGCATCTCTAGCCCTGTCTGTGTGCTCTTGGTCAACATATTTTTTCCGATGCTGAGCAGAAGTGGGTTCTTGGTCTGTTGTGACTGAAGCTGCTCTGCCCGGCTTTGGTGAAACCCCAGCAGTGGTCTCATCCACCCAAAGACAGACCCTGACTGTCTGTTTAGCAGTTGGACGCAGAATGACATTCAAGATGAAAAAGGCCAACAGAGAGGCATCATCTAGGAGGTTAGCAGAGCTAAAAAGGTCACTGTCCATAGTTAGAAAGGTCAACTTTGATGGGATCTGATGGTAAGTAATACTAAAGTTACACGTCGGGGCTGTGAGTCGAGAGAACAGACAAAATAGTGTCTTTTTGGTGACAGAGATCTGTGGATGGCTCATCCAGTGACCTCCATATCTCTGTGGTCACCATTACAACAGATGTCCCTGCTTTTAAGTTCTCCAGAAGATAAAGTAAATAAAATCCTTTTGAAACATCAAGGAGGACAAAAAGTACAAACACCAAGTTTCCTAACCACATAGAGTACACATACTCAACAACTTTGAAAAATGCCCGCTGAGTTTGGGGGAGAAAAAACGTTGACAGCTATAAAGACTACTGAAAGCATACTGTTGTTCACACAGGAGGTAGGGATACAACAGGACAACAACGAGAGAGAGAGAGAGGAAGAGAGAAAGACAGACTGAGGGAGAGAGAACGAGAAGACAGCTTCACTTGTTCTGCCAAACGATGGTCAAATATTACAAAATATTCTATTAACAATATTCACAAAGAACCCGGGTTCAGGACAGATTCGTGTCAGAAATTCTCAACAAAAACGCCTTGTGCTTTTAATTGTGGTGGTTTAAATTCAAAATGTACTTTTTTTTTTTTGGTTTCTTTATTACAGAATTGAGTTATTTGAGGTCTGTTTGGCTAAAACAGCCAAAAGGGAAAAGAAGAGGGGGAAGGATTCATAAAACTATAAAAACAAATAAATCTATTTTCACTCCAGCAAAACAGGCACATATTGTGTAAAAGGCTTGTAGCTGAGAATTTCAGACAGAAATGTGCACGAGGAACCCTTCAGAGTGGCAGCTAGTCAAATATACCATATACTGAGCCATAGAGACTTCCAGAAGAATTGAAACACAAGTTTTCAATCAACTGAGACAAACACATTCTCTCTCACACACACACACTCACACACACACATACAGGCACATACCTCCGATCCAAAACGTCACAAGTCCTCTATCTAGCAAAAATTCACACGCACTCATTCACAAATATGAAACTCATTGTGAACGCCATCACAGACACACGACCATATTTCATCTTTTAAAGAATTTTCACTCAAGTGGAATAATATTGGACCTGAAAAGGAATGGCGGCATATTTATCTATCAACAGGTGAGTGGACCAAAATGACACAAAAACAAAAGGGCGGGGTTAAATCAGTGGGAAAAAAAAGTTTTGATTATGTGTTTTTTTTTCTTTCAGTTTGAGTTTCCTTACATTTCCCTTATATCTCCTGCAAAAAAAAGACCATAAGAGTGAAACTGAAGCGAAAATCATAAAAAGGTGCTTTGTGCACAGTGACACATGACTTACTCTGGGAACTCACCACGACACATGGGAGGCACACTGTCACCCGCCTCCTCATCTAAAACGACTCCCTCCGCATACCCCCCCCGCTCTTTCACCCACACACGCTCGCATGCGCGCGCCCATGCATGAATACATGAATATACTGTTTCTAAAAGCCATCCTCCGTCTGTAAAGGGAGTCCATGTCTTTACAGTACATGACCAGCAGAGGGCAGGCTCCACCATGGCCAGACCAGGACTCTAAATGCCTTCTCCTCCGTCTTTCCCAGTCCTCCTCTGTCCCTCAGTCTGTCTCCATGAGTCTGTATCTGTCTTTCTGTGTGACGCGCCTGCACTCCAGTCTTCACAGTGCGGACACCTTCACTACGTTCTGGTGGGCGGGGCCCGCGGGCAGGTGAGCGTCGCCCTCAGGAGTCGTCACTGGCGGCGTGGGAATGCTGATGATTGCTGTGGTGATCTGGCTGCTCTGGCAGTTCAGAGGTGCTGGCTCGTCTACGCGCATGTTCAGACTGGAGCGGCTGGAGGAAAGAAAGGTGAAAAGACAATTAAGGCTGAGGATAGTTTTGTCCATGTGGAATCATTTTGTTAGACCAGACCTTCAGGGAGACGCTTTTGTGACTGAAGGTTACTGGACAAGTTCTGGTTGAAGAAAAATGAATCCTTGAAAATGAATCAAAATGAAAGCTTCCCCTTTTCCTTTGACAACTACAGTTCAAGCTCAATGTTGCTTTTACTGTCTCCTAAAAAGAGAAAATTGTCTCGGAGATGCCCTCTCCAAAACAAACCCTGAACAAACAACCCTGGAAAAACCATTAAATCCCCATTAGTATGAATGGGTCCACATGTTTTATGGAGCTTTAAAAATAACCCAGGTGTAATTGTGAAAGTGTTGTTTTTAGTGTCGAAACCCACTGAGAATCAATGGCCACAGCTTTTAGCTGCCAATGAAATTGCCTGTTGTTTCCTGCAAGAAAACTTAAAAACAGCAGCCACCTGAATATTTGAGTTGCTTGACCTCGAGCTAATGGGTGAGTGAAAATTCGACATGCATTTGTTAGAAAACAACTTCACCCGTGTTGCTTTTTGTCTTCTGGTTGTGTAAGTTAGTCGACTAATTGATGAGTCAGTCAAATGAAAATTAATCAGTAGCTATTCCGATAATCGATTTAATAATATTTCAAGCAAAAACTGCTTCATAACTTCTGTGAAGATTTGCTGCCTTTTCTTGTCATATATTACTGTGAGCTGAATGTCTTCTGGGCTGAAGCAATCTGAAAACAACTCCTGTGGGATTTTAACATGATTTTCATTATTTTCTGGCATTTTTATTGACAAATTATTAATGAATCAAGAAAATAACCAGCAGGTTCCAGCATCATAAAAGGATTTCCGGAGAGGGACCTGTTGAGATTCGTAAATCATTCAAAAGTATTTGAACAATATTGGTAATGTTGTGAGGACAATCTGAAAGTAAATTAGCACCTTGTCGTCAGTTACATGATGACTAATCAGGCTAATGTAGAAACCTTGTTTCTCATTACTGCAGCCAATAACTCCAATAGTCAATCTGATTAGAAGTTGCTTGCTATGTTATTGCAGCCACTGCCACTGTCATGACTAAGAAAGTCTCATGTTGTCTCGTCATTTCCTGTTTTATTTTGGTAACAGTCTCCCCCTTTCGTTCCAGGTAACTTGCCCTTCCTGTGTTTCCCACCAGTGTGATTGTCTGCCCCGCCCTGATTGTCTCCACCTGTTCCCTATTACCTCCTGTATGTAATGTCTGCGTCTTCCCTTGTCCTGTGCCAGTTTGTCGTGTCTTGATAGTCCTTCATTCTACGCCTCATTGTCACAGTTTTGCACCCAGGTCTTGGTTTAGCCTTTGGTTTTGTTCAGCCTTTGTTTTACTGTTGTATTCTTTCCTCCGGCCTTAGCTCTGTCTTTGTTCTCAGTTTAGTCTCTATTTTGCCATAGTCCTGTTCATGTTTTGTCTTTGTCCTATGTTCTGTCTTAGATTTGTGCCTTAGTTTTCTGTCTTGGATTTGTCTTAGTTTTTTGTCTTAGTTCTCAGCCTGTGTTTTGTCATAGTTCTTTCAGTTCAGTCCTGTCATGGTGTAGTCCTGTCATTGTCCTGTCCTGCCTTTTCCCAGCCTTGTCATATGTAATGTAATGTAATGTATTAGTTCTGACTGTTCTAGTTCTGTGTTCTGGTTCTGTTCTATGTGTCATATTCTATATCCAATGTCTTGCCTCTCACCCAGCCTCTGCTTCACGTCACTTACCGGCCACGCCCACCTCATCATGTCACCTGTGTTTTCTGTTGAAGCTAATCACCACCAGGACACTATTTAACTCAGTTGTTTTCTGTTGATCCGGATCGTCTCTTCACGTTTACGTTCATGTTCCTGTTGTGCTCGTTCCTGCTCATGTTGTACCTTGTCACGTCATGCCTTGCCTGTCGCCGATGTTTTTTTGTGTTTGGATATCGATTTCCTGGAACTGGACCTTGCCGTGAGTTTTTTTGTGAAGATTTCATTTCTTATCATTAAAGACTTTTTTCTGAGTAGTATAGTGTGATGCGCTTGAGTCCTCGACCACCCGCCATGACACTCGCGTTCTGTGTGCTCTTCACTTGCACTTTGTCATTGCCTTTTCCTCTTAAGAGTGATTTTGAGTTTTTGCCTTTTTTCATTAGATCTTTTATTTTGAAACTTTTGTCTCGTGGTACTCAGGCCTTGTCAGTCACAAACATAAAACATAATTTTACCAAATGTACGAATACGATGATCAGTGAATCGTAGCTATCTTTTTTTTTTCATTGGCTTCTGATAAAATGCTAAACAAAACTTATTCCAGAACTTAGCCAAAGGAGAGTTTTCCACCCTGTTCTTCCTGAGCTCACCTGGTGCTGAGGGGCTGGATGTGGATGGTGCTGAGCTCCTGCAAGCCTTGTTGGTGCGTGTGCGTGTGCGTCAAAGGCTGCATGTGTGCTGGGGCACTGGCGTTCGGTAAAGGGCTGTGGTGCTTCTTGCTTCGGCGGGTGCAGCACGTGCCCGTCACGCCGTCCTGGCTGGAGAGGGAGGGGCTTCGAGACGGGTAATTCTGTAGCCCCGCCTCCAGGTAGCTCTGCTGGTAATACTGCTCGTCCACAAACTCGTGGTTCTGAAGACAAAGAGAACGGCAAAGGGAGGAAGACAGAGAGGGAGCCATAAAAAGATGTGACATTTACAACATTTATATTTATGACCATGTACTGTATATGCCTTTATATAGCCTGTCATTTTCTGCTTCATAGCCCGGGTCAATAACTCCTGAGAATGTGTGGTTCTTCTCTATAAAGGTGTGCGTTTGTGTGTGTGTGTACACTCAGGATCAATTTTGCATAGTTCCTTAAAGTGGCTATAATCAATACTTGTATATTAACAATGGATCACATGTTTATTTGTATGCGAAAGGGGTCACTTGCAGCGTTAAAGCCACAGAGAATGATCATGTGACTCTTCAGTTACTGTCTGCTCTATGGAGCTTTAAAGATACCTGGAGGCAACTTTACCCTCAGGAGTTGCAAACCAGAGTCAAAAAGAGATTCGATATCAGACTTAAATTCAAATCAGGTGATGATTCCAAATTAATTAATGTTTCCACACGTTCATCAATTTTAAACCAATGTTGTGTTTACAGCTCATCTCAGCTGTGTCAGCATCCAAAAACAGTCACTTCAGGTTTAACCTTACATTCACGCTGACCTTCGCGAGGTCCATTTTCACAAATACACAAGGTGAAAAATGAGTGTGGGTGTGTGCAGCAGCGCATGCTAGAACCTTTCATTTGCCAAGTTCCGTGTTGTGCCAGGCTGAAACAGACAGAGCGTCTGCAGCGCGTACAGGCAGACAGGCAGACAGAGTGTGCATCAGAAGGGAAATGCAGTGTACCGGACATCACGCTACAGTGGGCTGCAACTGCCCATGCACGTACAAATACTGCAGATCTATACGCATTAAACTTGGCTGTCGGTTGTTTTCACCTAATGAGCCACAGAGAGAAATGTATGGATGATTGCACAACTTGGGGTTTATCCAGAAATTAAATCAGTGTTTTTAAGAGTGTGTATATGTGTGTGTGTATATGTGTATATGTGTGTGTATATATATATGTGTGTGTGTGTGTATATATATGTGTGTGTATGTATATGTGTATATTTGTGTGTATGTATATATGTGTGTGTGTGTGTGTATATATATATGTGTGTGTAGGTACTCACAGTGGTTTTCTCCAGACAGTGCAGCAGGTGGTGGTGCTGGCTCTCTAATAGAGAGGTAGACTTGCTTAACCGCTGCTCTTCCTCAGTGGAACTCTGTAACACACACACACACACACACACACACACACACACACACACACACACACACACACACACACACACACACACAATGAGCGCTATGCCACACTTTCAGGAAGACACTAATCAGATGTGGGAGGTGCGCGGCCGGCTGCTGTCTCTGTACCTGATCTGAAAGGTTCATCTTGTATGGAAGTTGCTTCAGTGGGAGAAGGAGACAAAAGGAGAACAGACAGGTAGAGTTTTACTCGTGTTCATAGGTCAGCACTGAGAACAGACACCCGTCAGGGCTGCAGTCACGCCAGTCAGACACAGGGAACATTACTATTCTGACCCTGAGAGGCATGTCTGCTAACATCAGTGGAGCCGGTGCATTGATCTGAGCCGGAAAAGGCGACTTCTAGCATGACTCAATCCTAATGGATATACAGTATATGCAATTCATATAAAAAAAAATTTCCATCGTGACATTTTGCCTCCATGTCTGTTATTGCAAAGGCTGGCTGCAGGCAACTCCTTAATGACTTGTTTTCCATATTCCACTTTTTTTTTTTCCATGCCGCGGCCTATTTATGTGTTTATTTGTGTGTGTATCTGTGCGTGAAACAAGTGGGCGCTATCTCTAGTTTCAGTGGTGGTTTGGATGCGAAGCTCATTTCTGAGCAGCACTGAGGTGAGTCAGAGAATAAGTGGAGTGTTGTGGAGCCACCTAGACGCTCCGGGAAAGTAAAGAAACCAGCGGAAAACTACAGAAACAACATCTGACTGTAAATATTCAACAGATCATTTGCTCACACTGTGTGTGTCAGTGCATATGTTTGTATCGTTTTATTAGTCCAATAAATCATTTGACTCTCAGGTCTCGAGGACCCTGTGGATATATGATCTGTCTTGTACAGTATGTGCAGACAAAAAAAAACATATTCACAGATATAAAAGCTTTTTACATTCTGTTATCTGTCTGCTTTATGTACACTCTGTTTCACTGTTATTATGTGCAACAGATGTCCTCTTAATTCACATTGAGCAGAATATTTGCATGCAATGATATCTTTATATTTCTAGGGAGGGTTTGGAGAAGAGCTAGAACTCAGAGAAACACTCACTACTCTGCATTACTGTTGTGCTTATTGGCCATAACAGGCTGAGCTTGTGCCTGGGAAGACGTCTCTTCAGTACATTGCAGAATGCCATCATTGTTCTTGTCAGAAGTAAAGCAGCGTTGCACACATACAGGCTTTCAATAGGTTGCATCAGTCTTTGCCAGCAGATCCTGTAGTTGAGCTGTTTATAAAAAAAACAAAGCCCAAAAAAATAGTGCCCTGATCCTGCATGCTCCACAGCACCGCCGAAAGGCAAGTAAAATGCCATGTTCGGAAGATTTGTAGTAGCAATTTTCTGTTTGTTAAGCGGGCGGCCGGCGCTGTAAGCAGAAGCTTCTTTGCTGAGAGGGTACATTCCTGCGCTGATGACTCGGTTTGTCTTTGCCAAGACTGCTCACCTGTGTTCGTGCTGCTTATCTGTACCTAACACAGCAGTAAAACACAGGTGCTTAGGCTGAGTTATTCCTGTCTGTTTCCTATACATGCCACTGCAAGCCCCATATCAGCAGTCTGTCTGGAGGCGGCTATGGCTCACCACCCAGGTGGCCACCATACTGCGGAGACGGGAAACAGCTTGATCCGCCGAGCGACGAAACACACTGTGTCGCTCTGCATGGCGCTGTACATGTTGTGAGTAAATAGCTGCTTTAATTATTTGAATTATACTTCAGTTGGACAACAATTGACGTTTTATTGAGCAGACACATATCTTTAAATGAGCTGTTAATGGCTGACTCTGGACAGCCAGTCCAGTCCCCACCAGACACTTGACACTAAGTTGACACTGACACTAACTATTACTTTAACTACTGCTACTAGTTTTAAGCCCAAACTGACTAAATTAATGTGAAACAAGACACAAAAGCTGTTAAACGACTGACAGTATCTATGCAAAGAAGAAAAAAAGTTTTAAAATATTTCGAAAAATAGTGCAGGCAATTACTTTTGAGCTTCTTACATTGTGACATTGTGACCTTATTTTCACGTTAATGCAATAACAGAATACTGAAGAGATGCATGCACTGCTCTGTAAGTAATGTTCCCCAATATAATCTAAAAATATAATAGCTATAAAAATGGCCATGGAAGTCCTACTAAAGCAGTGACAACTCTACAATGAATGAAACCTTTAATAAAACCAAATCCAAAGGTAAGAAGCACTATAAAAAATAAATAATAATAAAAAATGCCTTTTTGTCTGTCATATATAAAACAAACGGCGAAAGAGTTCACGCTTGTAAAGAACTTTTGCAAACTTTGTAACTCAGTTTCTCTTAACACTGTTATGAGTTCTTAACACCGGAATCTTTAAAACGTTCAATAAAGCAGCTTAATCATTCAGAGCCTTTGCTTGCCATTAAGATAAGTGAAACCATAACCACATATATACAAACTACTCTGCAGCCTCTGCAGTATATCGTCTCTTAAAGCAATATCAATAGGAATTCAATGCATTATTCAGCCTGAGTTTAAGTACTGGTACTGTTCAGATTCTGTTCTAAACAATGGCCGTTCAAGAGAGAGAGAGAGCTATAGAGACACATTAGGAGAGACAGCGAGAGGGGGAAGAAGCACTTGTTTTTGTTTTTGCGCTGTGTCAGCCCCAGGCCACTATAGCGCTTGTGAACCGCAACATTTTGGTGAGGCAAGGAACATCCTTGAGTTGTGTTTACATTTCCCACTGCATCGCCTGAAGCCTGTTCCTCAGCCGGGCAGCTGGGCTCAGAGATGCTCACATTAGAAGTGCCGCTTATCGAATGAGATCTCGGTTAGCCACTGTGATGGGACGCTGGGCGCATTCAAAGAACTGATAATTAAAGGAGGGGATAAGCAAAGCCTGCATCCGGTGACTTGGTTATTGCCAGCTCTGAAATCCTCAGAATCGTTTTTCCAAGGAGAGGCAGAGGTCAAGGCTTCTTTTTTTTTTTTTTTTTTTTTAACTACGCTGAGACACAAGTGAAGCATTGAAGGCTGCTCTTACCGTGAACTCCAGAGCTTCGTTGAACAGGCCGTTGCGCTTGCTGTGGAGGAAGGCATTGGAGCTTCCCGTCTTGGATATTCGTATCCTGGCCAAGCGGGCTTTCTGCAAAAGAGACCATAGAAACCACTTGTTAGTCAGTGCCTACCCCACATTCCTACGTCAGAACGACAGGGTATCATCCATAGACTGTATAAAATATGGACGTAGTGTCCGTGACGTCACCCATAGGTTTCTGAAGAGCAAAAATGAAGCAAATCGTAGTGCGCAGCCATCTTGGTAGCCTACCTCCGGTTACTCCATATATGGACAAAGAGGTGGAGCGAGGGCGGAGCTGAGGCGGGTCGAATGAACGCTATTAGCTGAAAAAAGCCGCTTTATTTGAAATAATCAAACTAGCTACGGCTAACCAGCTAGGTTAAATGCTAAATATTGTTGCTAGCCGGCTAACCCCACGACAATCTCTTTCCCAAACTCAGTGACTAGAATTAGCCGGGGTGACGCCCTTTAGACCGTCAGTGGCTAGTTGTCAATCAAAGTGGCGCCACTTAGATTGACAGCTATGAATTGTGCATAATGATGTATGCTGTATATTTTAAACGAAGGCCTTATAAAAAAATTCGCCCCCCCCAGAGTTGTCATGGAGTAGAAAAACAGCTTATGAGACTAGAGCCATGTTTTGAACCAGGCTGTAAATATGTTTTTTTCTGTCGTAAAATTGGACATTTTAACATGGGGCTCAAATGTAATTGACTCCCTTCTGCAGCCTGCTCTAGTGGTTATTCAAGGAACTGCAGCTTTTTTGCACTTCCGCATTGGCGTCATTTTTCAGCGGCGGAGGTTGCCGCTTGGTATCATCCTGACACACCCTCACCAGTTTGAGCTACAGCACTTTCACATGCTCGACGTTTTAGTTGCAATCTTATAGATCAAATCAAACATATGCTGCTAAAACATTCGCTCTGATCTCCCGTGATAAATTCACTCTGATCTCCGGTGATACTTATGCATGATTTATGGCGACTACACGATAACACATTCCTTGGGTTGGAAATCAGTCAGAGAGGCAGCTTGGCGTCGAGCAGGTAAATCCTGTATGAATTAAGCGGGAAGTGTCGTTCTGTATTTAAAATATTGTATTCAATTTATTCGGGCTGTTTCCGTGCTGCCATGTTAGCGGCTTTGTTCAGCAAAATAAATCAAGGAAGTGTCCAGGCCCATAATGCTCCACATCGTTAGTGACGGCTTAAATGCATCTTCAGTCATCAAACCAGAACGGCGCATTAAAGCGCACAGTCGAAGCTCTTTCTCTCACGCTGTCAAATCTCTCCTGTGAGGCTGTCAGCAACAGAGAAGAACAAGCAGCAGAGAATGAATACAAGGGCGAACAGACACTCTGGTCCTTGAGAGTGACGTCTTTATACATCAGTGGATTTGATACAGAGGAAGGATTCCACTCCAGCATCCTCATTTTCGCTCTAAAAGTGCACGAAATGTGTGTGAAAACATGTCTGAGTGTGCATCAGTTTGTGTACGCTGGCCCTGGAAAATGTAGGTCTCAATAAACGTCTCAGTTACCAGACCAACTGCTTTTACAGGATAGTGCAATCTGAGTCACTCACTTCTCAAAGGCCCGCCATTTTCCCGTCAAAGTCAAGAGTTGGGTGTCAGCGCTCGGCGCCGTTACAAATCGCCCGTGTTTTCTATTGCTTTCGCCTCCTCCATTTTAAAATAGAATGACGGATTCATTGAAGGGAAATCGGCGGAAGGATAATGTGAGCTGTGTAAATAATGAGCAGACAGAGAGCTCGTTTAGTAGGGGGGCCCATGCGCCGCTGGGGGGGTTAATTGAGTGTGCGGATGTGTGTTTGCATATCTCCAAGTGCGCTTATGCATGCACGCCTCATCTTCAGAGCTGAATTTCCATACATATACATACGAGCCATATAGAGCACCGGCAGAAATACCTGCCTCAGTGAGAGTATGGTAATGTATGGTAATTCGAGCTCATCCCCTCACTTGACTTTAAAACATGGTAATGTTTGTTGACCTGCAGGTAGCTCATGCTGTGATTTAGTAATCTAAAGAGAAGCGGGGGGAGATAAACAGAAGTGTACGTAAACACACACATGCACTGAAGCCTATCTATACTATAGCACCTATAGCACAAGCCTAACTCCATTCAGACCTTCTCCTGTTCTCCTCCATCTTTATCTTTTACTCTCTTTCTCTCTCCTCCTCTCCTCTGCTCTGTGCCCTTACATTCTAACACCCACCATGCATTTGTGCTGGCACAGCATTCCCACAGGCCTTTGGGATAACCCTTCTTTATGTTCTGGCATTGTGCTCGACCAATGGGATCGTCTGTCCGGGGTCACCATGCAAACAGGGGCCCGTGCAGGACGGGTAATGGAGGGGACGTTAAGAACATGTCCTGCAAGATTAAATCTACTTCTGCAGTTCTCTGATAGATTCCGGGGGCCTTTGGGACCCGGGGCTCTTGTGTCTAAGGCCCATCTGTGCTTTCAGGCAGAGCCACTGCACGACAGATTGAGCTTGAATTGCTGCTGAAGCATCATTGAGAGCACACGGGAGTGTAAGGAAAGCGTGGACACAAGGCTTTCATTAACGCCTACACACACACACACACACACACACACAGAAGTTCACGTGGAGGGTTGCATGGCCAACTGCTGCACATTCCTTCATATAGAGACACACATAGCTGCATGAGCACCATATATCAACATGCACGGATGTGGACACACACACACACACACACACAGACACACACACACACACACACACACAGAACACAGAGTGAAGTGTGATAAACAATCTCTCAGCACTGGAACAGTATTTCTCCCTTACATACAATATATTTTTGGTCACAGGTTCACAATAACTGCTATATAACAGATGATTCAGCATGAGGTGTTTGTTACATAATTAAATACACTTTCAATGCAAGATGTGTCTGTGGTCGCTCCAAAGTACTGAACGTTCAAATATCCGGATCCTCGACAGTAAATTCGGCCCCATACAGATGTTACTGTAAAAGGTAAGAGGAAACATCTGTAAAAATAATGTCAGTGTGTGTGTTTTTTTTTTATGTCAAAAGGGGAAATTTAGAAGAGGTGTGTTTGATTGACAGCAGCTGGCAGGATGAGACCTGGCTGGAGAGCGAGAGCCAAAGTAAACAATCTCCGGCTGCAGCTCACGAGCGACTGGCAGACAGTGTGTTGTTGTTAGCGGTGATACCGAAGAGCAAAGACCACTCCAGCATCCAAACACACTCAGGTGATATTTGTAGGTGTGTTTACATGCTGTGTAATGTGCTGCAGCTGAGCAGCCAATTAGCTATTTAGTCTACAAAGTGATGTTAGCGGTGCACTTTTCCCGAGTGTGTGTTTGTTTGCTCTTTCAACAAACTGAGGTGCAGAACAAGAGGTGCGTTCATGTCTGTGAGTCAGATAAGAAGGAGAGTTTGGCAGGAAAACTAATGTGGCTTTTGTGTTGATTATCAGGCTGTTACTCAACGTCACTGTCTTGCCTGTGATAGAAGTCGGATGCTGCCGCTCCATGCAAATATAAAGTGTTTTGATTGGCTTTATGGTAATAAGTCGTCCATGCAGATGGAGATGAACTGATGCAAAACACCAACATGGAAGCGAAAAATATAAAATTCTCGCTAACGCAAGACATATGATTTACAGAACAGATGTATGCTGCAGCAGACCGTAAAAAGTGCAATTCAATTTCACTTGGACTTTAAAGCAAACAACTTGAAAAAAAAAAGTAGCTTTCAAAAATCCAAAATGCTGCAACACCTGCCAACCAATCAGATTAGTAACGCTCTGTATCACTGGTTGCAATGGTCCAGATGTTTTCACAAACCCAAGGGCCAATAAACTGATCCAAACACCTTTTTTCCTCTTTGTTTCTCCACTTCTTGCCACGGAGCCACGATTTAGGATCAATCACACTTTAAAGATTATAGCTATAGGACGCAAGCCAGCGCAAATGCTTCATTTTAACACTGTCTGCTGCCAGCCCAGGGATCTAAACTGGCACATCCTCAACTAATCAAAAAACACTACATATCCGCTCGGCTCCCATGCCATACTCTGCCGAGCAATGCCAGGAAGTTTCCTTAGAAGTTCTTATTTTTTTATTGAAAGTAAAAGTTAAAAAATTCATGGCACCTTGTGAGCTGCAGCTTTGCTAGACTGTGCCTATATAGGATTTGGTTGAGTGAAAAGTGGAGCAATTGAGCTATGAGTCCAGATTAGGTTCTGCCCTAGGCCTGCCTTGGAACCACACGAGTGAAAGAGGAGACCATCTGATGGGGAAACACACACACACACACACACACACACATACACAAACAGCAAGAAAGGAAGAGTCTCATTTTGTTTTGCAGCTGCCACTCATCCGAAGAGTTGCTTTTATACATGCTGACATTTTTGCCACAAGGAAATAAGTCAATCTGAGGTATGTTGCTTTAACACAGAGAGAGAGAGAGAGAGACAGAGAGAGAGAGAGAGAGACAGAGAGGGAGAGAGACAGAGAGACAGAGACAGAGACAGAGAGAGACAGAGAGGGAGAGAGACAGAGAGAGAGAGAGAGAGAGAGAGAGACAGAGAGAGAGAGGGAGAGAGACAGAGAGGGAGAGAGACAGAGAGAGAGAGACAGAGAGAGACAGAGAGAGAGAGAGAGAGAGAGAGACAAACAAAAGAAGGACCAGAGAGAAAAGCAAGAGAGAAATTTTGGGAAAAAAAAACAAAACGACTTTTCGAAAATCCATCCAGGAGTTGGTGGAGGCAGCATGAGGGCAAGAATTGATTCAGTGGAAATAAGTCCTCCGACACCTTTGGCCCACAGATATCTGCCTCTGTAGCAAAGACAGCTTAACCTCGGACTAACACCACTCAGAGACAAAATACCTTTACTAAGCCCGGATTACCTCCTCTTTATAGAGAAAAGCACAGCTCTGCTTGCAAGCTGCTGCGATGCTGATGTTCAGGATGTTTTTTTAACAAAGGATGTTCAGTAATTCATACAGAACCCTTGACCCCCCCCCTCAGTGAAGTCCCCAGTCCACATCCCTCCACCTCTCTGTTGGTCTGCCCTCTTGCAATGTGCAGACAGGTTTATTGATTGTCTAGAGGGGTCAGGGGTGGATCTACCTGGGTGAAATGGGGGTGATGCCACATGAGTCTGCACAATTTAAAAATATATGTGATATATGTGAAATTTACAAGAGCGACATTGCAAAGTGAATGGAGCAAGAGGTGATGCTCTTGGTGTCTAGGTGAGAAGTTGTGAGGAATGGACAGATGTGGCACAGACAGAAGGTCAAAAACAGACCGATGTCACCCAGCTGCTCCTCATCGTCCCAGCAGGGGGCAGCAGCTCTGATCTGTCCTGAGCCCGGCAGCTTTCTGTGCAGCCTCTCCTGATCCCACACACAACTGCTGACGCCTTTTTGTTCCTGAGAAATGTGTGCATAGAGTTGCCAATTTCAACTAGTGGAAACACAGAATGGTCACAGATGGATAGCGGCTGGGCTGTTTTGTTGTTGTTGAAGCATTTTTTTTTTTAGTAATTCGCGTTTGATTTTTGCAAGGGAAGGATTAAACCTGACTAAACCCAAATATTCACCTGTGACTACGAGCGTCTCTGGATTGCCTGCAGCTACCAACATCTCCAACTGCTACAGTACAGACCAAAGGTTTGGACACACCTTCTCATTCAATGTGTTTTCTTTATTTTCATGACTATTTACATTGATTCTCAATGAAGGCATCAGAACTATGACTGAACACATGTTGAGTTATGTACTTAAGAAAAAAAGGTGAAATAACTGAAAACTGTTTTATATTCTAGTTTCTTCAAAATAGCCACTCTTTGCTCTGATTACTGCTTTGCACACTCTTGGCATTGTCTCCATGAGCTTCAAGAGGTAGTCACCTGAAATGGTTTTCACTTCACAGCTGTGCCTCATCAGGGTTAATTAGTGGAATTTCTTGCTTTATCAATGGGGTTGGGACCATCAGTTGTGTCCTGCAGAAGTCAGGTTAATACACAGCCGACGGCCCTATTGGACAAAATGCATATTTTGGCAAGAACCAATCAGCTAACTAAAGAAAAACAAGTGGCCATCATTACTTTAAGAAATGAAGGTCAGTGAATGAGAAGGTGTGTCCTGTACTGTACATGTCCAAATTTCATATTAGTCATGCAGGTGCAAGATCCAAAAGCACCCAGTTTAAAAAGCACTAAAATCACTCGCGCCAAGCCCCAAAACAAAAAGTCCATTAGTCAGCAAAGCAGTGACAGTTTATTCAAAGCTTTGTACCTGAGAGTTTGCACTTTTGGCCACATTTTGAAATTGAAGCTCAGAGAAAACTTTTGCCTTTTCAGCATTACTGGAAAGGCAGGATATCTTGGACTGTTGGCAACACTAAGTGTGAGGCTTCACAGAGTGTAAGTGACACACTTGGTGAATGCTGCCTTTATGTTCAGGTCTATCCATCTATCTACATTTTAGGCTCAGTAATGTTCACTGAAAGGCAAGGCAATGTTATTTATGTAGCACCATTCAGACACAAGGTAATTTAAAGTGCTTTAGAGGGGCATAGAAATAAATTGATAAAGAGGCATTAAGAAAGCATTAAACTACATTTAAAAGACAAGGAAGTAATGTATCTAATTTATAGGAATGCTGCAGTAAATGTTAATACTTTAAGCCCTGATTTCAATGAGCTGACAGTTTTAGCTGGTATTCAGGAGCATAGAAACATAAAGCTCCTGACCTCACTCGGTTTTGATCGTGGGAAAACTGAGTGAACCTGTCCCAGATGACCAGAGGGGTCCGGGGGCTTCGCAACATACAAATCAGCGATGAATTTAGACCGAGACCATTTAGCGCTTCATAGAGAAGTAATGGGATTTTAAAATCTATCCTTTGACACGCAGGAAGCCGGTGCAGTGATTTAGGGACCCCGACTCCGGCAGCAGCATTCGAGGATGAGTTGCAGCTGTCTGATTGATTTTTTACTCAGACCTGTGAAGACACCATTAAAAACACTCTGACCTGCTGAAAATAAACACATGACATTTTCTCTGTATCTTGTTTAGACAGAAACCCTTTAATGCGTAATGTGTTTTGAAGGCTTGGTTTTGTAAATGTCTTAATGTGGCTGTTGAAATTTAGGTCAGAATCCTTAAAAAAAAGACATGTATTTGGAAAAATGTCTAAAGATTTGGAATCAAAACAATCTAGTGATTAGTGATTTTCTATTTGAGTTAAATATCTTCAACAAGCAAATATTGATATATGTGATTGTTTGCATTTGAATCAGCACATTTCTTTGTCACCCCTTTTGTTATTTCTACAGATTCACCCCAAAACACAAGGGCAAAACACTCTCAGCCTAAAGCCATCTCAACCATTTGACTTCAACCGTCCGAGGGAGGGCTAAAAACAAAAGCAAGATGATTTAGAGCAAAGGCAGAGAGACAGCAAAGGAGGAAGGGAAGAGGACTTGTTTTGTTTCTACCATGTAAGCCCCGAGCCAAAGTAATGCTCATGAACCGCAACAGACAGTAATTTTACTTTTCACTAAGTTTGAGGACAACAACTGGTCGAGGCAGAGAATGATTTCCAGCCAAAGTAGGAAAAAAAGACAATAAAGACGGTAAGTGAATTCTCAGAGACGCTGGAACAATAATGGAAAACAAACAATGAAAGATGCGCACAGATTCTCTTGTACACCTGAGGCGAGATTTGTGATTTACCGTTGAGCCGTTTTATCAAGGAGCCATAATTGTTAAATTCTACACAGCTGCATTTGCCTTTTGTCTATATTCATGCATAGTTTCTGGAAATAAAGTAAAAAGGTTTGTGAAATCATGGAAAAAACTCAATGAGTTTGTGAAACAAAAAAAGCTTCTCCCTTCTATTGACAATCAATAGGTTTAAGATAAAAATGGCATGTTTCAGAAATATTTCACATATTATAATTGAGGACGTTCTTTGGACACCGAGATATATTAAGATGCTGAAGCTGCTGTCGTTTATCCTAAAAGCTCCTTTTGCGGTTCTGAAAAATGCCAATGGAAACACAAAATCTAAAAAGTAAACTGGCAGACCATGATGATGATGATGATGATGATGATGATGATGATGATGACGATGATGGTGATGATGATGATGTGGTGAACAGAATATTCATTTTGTATATTTGTATTTTAGTGCATTTCAGTATCATATTTGAACTCTAGTTCCATTCAGATTAAGGCATTATGACTCAACATATGTTTTTCTATATATGACTCATAAGACAGGTCCTGAATTTTTCAGCTCCTGAATTTAATTCATACCTAAGAGAATAATGGTGACAAATTGCCTGAAATCACTCAAACGTGCCTTTTAAGAATGAACCTGTTTGTACATGATGTTCTTGCACGAGGCCCGGTGTTCTTACTTGCTTTCGAGACTTTTAATACTTAATACCTTTGTCTCTTTTTTGTTGCAGCTTGCACGTGCATGCATCCTTTTGAAGTGTATGGACAAAAGTGGCTAAACAGGGGTCTGGTCCATCTGAGAAGACCTAAGGATTATTCCTCGGTGCAGCAGAGAAACTGATCCAGGAGAACACAATAGACACACTTTAAGGTTAAGCTCATTTAAATTCCTGCCCCCCCCCCCCTCGTTTTTAATCCTTCTTGCCCTTTGTGATTCTCCATTTATATCTTACCCTCTCTCAGGTGTACTATTCAGAATTTGTAATTAGACCCACCTGAGGATATTATTACCTCCATGGCAATAGGCTCCGAGGAGCAACTACAAAAGTAACCCCTGCAGATTGGACTCTTTGTTTCAGATCACTTCACGGCATCATGCATAAAAGACAGGGACGGACTGAAAGTCAGTGCTCAATTCATTGTAGCACAAAAGCAGAGAGACTGAAGACTATATGGAGGCAGAACAGGGGGAATATGTGTCTATCTTCCTCCTATGTCACACAGCAACTGGTGGCATCCTCATGCATCTCGCCTTTGTGCAGCGAGATAGATCAGGGGCTGTCTCTCTACCACCACCCAGATGGATGGCTAATTGTAATGGGAGCCCAGAACAGCTAACAATTAGACCTGAATGAAGATGGATGTGAATGGGGGCGAGGGAGGGAGGGGGTACAGCATGTACGGAGAGAATAAAGGGGAGAGGAGAGGTGGGCCGGTAAATGCTGAGGGATGCTGCACTTCCTTTCCTCAATGACCCCCCCCCCCCTCCCTTTCCTCCTGTCAGGTCTCCACTCATTGTTTAAGTAGTGTGAAAGGCAATCTTGACTGACTATCCTATTTTACTCTCAGTTAAACATAGCCTTATTCTAAGAAATGATCGGAGGAAGGAATGGATTTTCTGTGAAATATAACCACATGCAGGTAATAAGTGCTGAACAAATGACGTTTTGCTATGGCAAATGAGCAGTGACGCCTGTTAAACGCTTGGCTTAATGGCCGCGAAGGTCATATGCCATTAAGGTTATGGAGCATTAAAGAACACTACATGTTACGTAGACGGTAATAATACCATCAATGAGGTGTCGAAGGACATGGCAGACCTGAGCAATTCACGGCCTGGGTGAGGCATTAAAGATCACAGCCGTCATTAGCAGTGAAAGAGCAGACCATACAATAGCAATGAGTCTATCATACACCCCCTACACTGATCTTTGATAGTGTGAGAGACTGCCAACCTGCAGTCAATGGACATTAAATTAATGTGATGTAACGGGGAATGAGCTGAACACATGTCCGTTGTTATAAAAGGCAGTAAAAATCCATTGCAGTTGCTACACAATTACACAACAAGATTAAGAGTCCACAGCCGGGCTGGTGGCTCTCTCAGGTCGTATTTGGGCACCAGTGCTTTTAGATGCATGCTAATAATGACAGCGTGTTACAGGAGCAGGCTCACAATGACAATAGTATGATGCTGATGTGTATGTGGCGATTTGCAAATTTAGCATTAACAGAAAGTTGAGCTGAGGCTGATGGGAATGTCATTAGTTTTGCAGGTTTTGTGTCATTAACAAATGAAATTTTTGGCCTGATGTCGGCGCCTGAAAATAAGATAAGATAAGATAAGATAAGATAAGATAAGCCTTTATTCGTCCCACAGTGGGGAAATTCACAAAAATGAGGAGATCCTTGAAATATCTACATAATAAAGTCTGTATTATGTAATATAGATACCTAATTACATAGCAATCCATCCAATAGTTGCCAAAATATTTCATTCTGAACAACAAACGTGGCAGAAAGGAAATGCTGTTTTAGTTAATAACCAGTTGGTGATGTGAGATCAAATCATTTCCTCAGCATCTACCGGTAAAGCCAGCACAATATGTAATTCAAGACACACTCCGCTGGCCTTAAGCACACAAGCTTAAATGCTAAGCAACACTTAATCCTTCGGGCTAATTAAAGACGGAGATGGTACACAGACTGCATCTCCTAAACGCTCAAAAATATCACATTTGCAAACATATCATCAGACTTGGCACTTAGACCTTGATTTGCCGTAGTAATAAGGCTCTCAAGGATCAGGGCATCCAGGTGGAATATTATCATGAAGGCAATGATGAGACAAGTTTGACTCATGCTGTTATGAAATAGAGAAAGCCTGTCTGTTGGATGTATGGGTGCTTGAGCAAATCGCTGACCTCACTGCAGGCAAGCCGGGGGAGGCGTTCGAGAGCCTGAGGGGAGTCGTTTAACGTCGGTTAATGACGACAGCGCCGTCATGCTACGCCGGTCAGTCGGTGGGATACTTGTGGAGGTGTGGGTTCTGGTGTTTGGGACACTGCGCCACACTGCAGCTCAGGCGAGAACGCACAGGAGGGCGGAGGAGACCAAGGGCAGGGCCTGAACCGGCAGGAAGTATGGTGGACACACACACACACACACACTTAAAACAGATGCACATACATATACACAGCAGACAGACACACACCTTCCTTCCAGCCAGCACCTCATCTGGGTGATGGCTATTTCAGGAAAGAACACAGCATTAGGACGCACATCGCCTCCAGCTCTCCCCCCTTTCCACTCCCCACCTCGCCGCCTCCCCCTCCCTCCCTCCCTCCCTCCCTCCCTCTGGCCTTCCTCGTCACCACTCCTCTCTCTTTTTCTGCGTCAACAGTATCCATCTCGTCGGTTCCAACCCGTTTTCAATCTAGATAATTTCCCCAACCTTCCAACCCCCCCCCCCCCCTGTCTTTCCCCGCGTGTCTTTCCCCCTCCCCTCACACTTGGCCGTGCTACGCCGGAGTCTTGCTTGGCAGACAAGGTTACAGTTAGTTAAAACCGGGCGGCGGTCAGGCCACGGTCGAACTGCAGAACTTTAAACAGATTTAAACTACAACCGGAGAGCATTTGGCGAGATGGATGGCAGTAATCACACAGGGTGAGAGAGAGAGAGAGAGAGAGAGAGAGAGAGAGAGAGCGAGAGAGAGAGAGAGAGAGACAGTCGGGGGTGGGGATTTGGGTGGAGGCAGAGGAGCAGGGAGGGAGCGGAAAAAAAAAGCTTTGCTCGGAGAGGTGTGAACGAGAGTGATGAGAGAGAGAGGGATGGAAAATATGTGTCAGTGTGTGCATGTTTGCCAGTTCAACAACAAACCAGGGCTGAACCCAGGACCACGTCTGGGGCTTCTGTGAGAATCACCCGCCAATATTTGAACCTTCATCAGGTGGCAGTGGGCTGTTCCTCAGGTTTGTCCAACTCAGGGTTATCATTTAGCCGACTTATATACTTTGCAAACAGGAAGGATATGTCAGCCACGGCCTCAACTTCAACAAATCCATTTATCGCTTATTAATGTCTTTTTCGCTGCAGCCAACAAAACAGTCTCCTCCTTCCTCATAAAAAAAAACCAAAAACAGTCAGACTTGCCCTCAGACTACGATTACCAGTCCATTTCTGTATGTGTGTGCCAGCTGATGCCGCTACCCAGTTTGGCTCATGGACAAACCACAACATGATTCTTTAAAGGTCTAACAGTCAGGCTATTTACCCAAAGGAAGATAGGATCTTTAAATCTTCCGCAGTTTAAACACAAGTTTACATAATCCATTTATAAATTTGTGCCTGTGTGTGTTCATACTGCCATGCTGACAAGATAAGATCTCCTCACAAGGACAGATCGACAAAGAAAAACACGCCAAGAGCGGGAGAATGCTTCTTTGACAGCCTATTTTAGGATTTAGCTCTGGGTTTTTAAACAGTTTTGGGGCATTGATAACATTTAGGATGTGGATTCTTTCTTTTGAGAAAGCATTTTATTTCACATTGCAATAAGAGACAGAACAGCAAGCGCAGTTCAGCTCGGGTCATGTTTGTCTGTGGGATCATTAACGAGATCGATGATGCGGTTTTAAAATTGATTTCGAATCCTTCTGATTGGTGCTTTAGTCCACGACATTGTCTGTTTGCATCCGAGCCACTTCAAACCAGTGAGAAGAGCACAGACAAAAACGGAAATATCTCTTGAAAAATAACCAAGACTATTATAATGTTGGCAGGAAATTTTGTGTTGATACAAGACCCCATCACTTATTGTCAGAAACAAAATATTATGGGGCCTTTAATGATTTTTCTCAGCATTGTTTTTGCAACAATATAAAAAATCTGATTCCACTTTCTGTTAATTTAAGAATGTTTTATAAGAACTATGGTTAATAAACAGTTTATGATGCTTTATAGATCAGGTACAAGCCATTAATAAGAACATGGTTTGGGTTGGCAGTTGGTGTAAAATCCCTTTGACGTATTTTTAATGTTGATTCAGTGAAAATGCAAATGCTCTACATTTTTTAATAAGCCATCAATAAAGGAAATAGTTATTTCTTACAAACCCTTTATAAAGAATCCAAAAAAAAATTGAGCTACATTACACTGAGCTTCAAGCTTCTGAAACACTGTAAGGAAGATATCAGTATTGTCTAACTCTGGTTAAGAAGGAAAATTCCTCCAAAAGTGATTTTTATTCATGCAGAGCAAAGGGAGAAATGGGAAGGTCAGGGTTTAGGTATTCATGCTGAGGGAAGAAGCTCCATTAAAGTACGGTGATACTCACTGAATATGTATCACAAACCTACTGTTAATGTAAGTCAATGTGCATTATCCACACATCATCATTAGTCTCAGGGATGACCCGACCCCTGTGAAGTCCTCTCCTCTGGGGGAGACACACGTCAAAGCATCCCTCTGGGCTGGGGGGGTCCAACCCTCTGGGCCCCAGTTGAAGGGAAATAAAACCGTGCTCACCTGTACCTTCTGCGCCCGCCGCTTGTCTGCTCTCTGGTTCTGGTGATAGATGCGGCTAAAGTTGGACACGATGACAGGGACAGGCAGGGCAATTACCAGCACCCCACTCAGAGAGCAGATGGAGCCAAAGATCTTCCCGGCGATCGTCTTAGGAACCATGTCTCCGTACCTGAGAGAGGCGACAGGGAGAACGGGAGAGTAAAGTCAGTGAAATGTCTTATTATGCGTTTTAATAAAATCTGTCTGTGGTGGCTTCAACCTTCGAGTTGTGCACGACCGACTGGAGGTCATTCACATCACGCAGGCACCACACACACACACACACACACTATCAACTAGTTCAACTTGCTGTCCAGTCATTTCTCCAGCACAAGGCTTTCATCTTTCTTTTCAGGCTTCTCCATGCTGCACATGTCCATCCCCACCAGAGTAAAGCCTGACCTGCTGACTCCATCCCACCTCGAGGGAAAAAAGAGAGAGGGCCCCTGACCAAACCTCCTCTGTCACTGCACGCCACAGTAAAGTCCACTGACTCATTCACCGAGAGCAGATACTATTAACCTTTAGAGAAGAGAGAGAGGAGGGCACGTGAATGCCAGAGACATTTCCCAAAAGTCATTTAGCCCAATTCAATCTGAAATATTTGCAAGTCAAAAGCAATCTCGTCTCCAGTTCAAAGACAGACAACACAATTACAATAACTATATTAAATCTCTCCCCCCCCCTTTTTTTTTCCATGGGAAAGAAGCTGCAGGAATCAACAGTGGAAAGAAAAGAAGATGGAGGAGAAGAAATCCAAAAGCTAAAAGAGAACAGCTTAAGTTGGAAAAGCAACCTTTATTTCTAATGGTGTTCATTTCTTATTCATGAGTAAAAAGTGCAGGTAATTTGTTCTTGTTTTCCAGCTAAACAAGAAATTCCACTGAATGTATTAGAACAGACTCCCAGTCCCACTACATATAAACCTGACACAAAAGCCTTTAAGCATCCAGCGTTATATATAATTATGCTAAAGCTGATTGTGGAGAGGTTTCTACGTCTGTAAGGTAGTGTTTGGAACAGAAATCAGTGCTCTTCACAGAGGGCTGTATAAACCTGTATTTCATAGTCAAAATAATCCAACCTCAAAAACACCTCAAAAATGCTTTTTTCCTTTGTCGGTTTTCTTCAACAGATTAATTTCATTAAACGAAAAACAGCCTCATTGCAGCCGGTGGACTTGACGGTCTGTAAGAAACATTGATTTTTTTTTAAAACTGTAAATGATTATAGCTGGTTCTAAATTTCACATCTCTGCCACAAATTTCACAAATTTCCACTTAATATGTCTCCAACTGTACAATTACTACGACACACGAGTGCGAGACATGTTGATGTCTGCACATCACAGATTCTTTTGGGTAAACAGACAAATGGGATAATGACTCAGGGAGACACTCATCTGCGAACATATCTTTTCGCAAATTTGCCGTTTGGTCGGTGCTGAGTGGCTGGAAGGAGAAGTTACAGCCGAAGCACAGCCAGAAAGACGTCCAACACAGTGTTGCCAGGGAATATGTCCCTTCTCTGTCACGTCACACTCGCCCTGGAAGCAATGTGACGTGTCAGGAAAAGTGAAAATTGAGAGATGTTGTGCGTTTCTCTAACTTCTGTTGTTTTTGTTTGTGCTGTCCTGCAAACTGACAAGCTGTTGAATTGCATTAGGTTATAATGAGAGGTGCTTGTTTAGCGTGCCCTCATTGATGTAAACATAGTGGACAAAATATTAGAAACACAACACAAAGCATCAGCATCACAGCCACATCAAAAAATTAATCAATACATCTCGTCATGGTTTTGTTTCCCTTGTGTTTACTAGTTTATTTTCAGTGCATTTTCAGTCAGATACTCCAGTGTTTTGGGTTTAAGGTTTAGTTTTTGTTCAGGCTTTGCTTCAGTGGCTGGAGGTGTGGTCTTCAGGTGCTGGGGCCCCCTCCCCCTTCTCACAGGTGTCCCTCATTCCACCTAACGACTGGAAGCTTTAAAAGCTCTCTGGTTCCACCTGCGAGCTGCCAGATCTTCCCTCACTCTCTTCATACAGCCCCTTTCCATGCTCCCTGTCTGTGTCTCTGGTTCTCCAGTATTTCTTGTATTTCTAGCGTTTCCAGAGTGTTCCTGTTCTCCAGCATATCCTTGGCTTCCAGTGTTCCCTTTTTCTCTCTGTGTCTCAATCCAATCCAATCCACTTTATTTGTATAGCACATTTAAACAACAAAAGTGTCTCCAAAGTGCTGTACATAAAAGCACAAATGCTATCAATAAAACAATAAAATCAAACAGATGAACATAGTGAAAATAAATAAAAGATGTAGTTAAATGTAGTAAAATAAATAAAAGACACAGAGGACCATAAAACTCACGCAAAGTTAAAAAGCCAGGGAATAAAGATGGGTCTTGAGATGAGACTTAAAACACTCCGCCGTGGGGGCTGTTCGGACATGGAGGGGGAGGGCGTTCCAAAGTCTGGGGTCGCCCACAGAGAAAGCCCTGCCCCCACTGGTTTTAAGTCTTGCTCTGGGCACCACAAGCTGGAGCTGGCCCTCGGACCTCAATTCGCACACTGGAATATAGATTTTGATGAGGTCCATGATGTACTGTGGGGCCAGTCCATTCAAAACTTTAAAAACAAACATTACAAAACATACAAAAATTAACAGCCAGTGCAAAGACCAAGCGGCGCTGAAAAATGAAGCCAATGAAGCTGGTACCACCGGGTTAGTTCGGTGAACGTGTTTCATTGAGCAGACTTCATTCAGACCCGCCCATGCTCCACCTCTTTGTCCATATTTGGAGTAACCGGAGGTAGGCTACCAAGATGGCTACGCCCTACGATTTGCTTCATTTTTGCTCTTCAGAAATCTATGGGTGACGTCACGGACACTATGTCCATGTCTTACAGTTTATGGCAAAGACGCAAGGATTGGGGTAATGTGTTCCCGCTTTTTGGCCCCTGTTAAAAGTCGTGTCGCAGCGTTCTGGACTAACTGCAGACGAGAGAGGGCTTTGTGGCTGACACCTGAATAAAGTGCGTTTCAGTAGTCCAGTCGACTTGAAATAAAAGCGTGCACAATCTGTTCAAAAAGCGTAGAAGTTAAAAATGGTTTTACCTTTGATAAAAGACGAAGATGATAAAAACATGATTTTAAAACGCTGACTATAGGACGCTCATACTCTCTGTAAGGGGTCCCAAGTCGATGAGGGCACTGCCAAACACCATAATTCAATCCAAATTCTGGGCTAACCAAGCCTTGATATCACATAGACAGTCAAATAGGGGTGACAGTGGGCAGAGATGGGCATGTAAATCTGGGAGTCGTCAGCGTAAAGATGATAGGACACGCCCTGTCTCTGAAAAATCTCTGCAAGTGGGAGGAGATATAATGCAGCACCCACCTACCTACCTTCAACCACTGAGGCAACTCGTTACCACCTGGACTTTCTGTTTTTTGGTCACCCCTTTTGATTTTTGAGTAAGTCCTGGAGTTTTGTGTCATTTTGTTTTTTTTACATCTTTTCCACTGATCTTTCATCAACACAAGACAGACGGACACATTTTAATATGGACACTATCAACACAAGGATAGAATCGCATTTGGCATTGGTCCCCTGATGCATCTGTAATGTATACTACAGGCCTCTGCAGACTTGGCAGAGTGCAAATCTCGTCAATCAATCGTTACTGCTGCTGGGAAAGTACGCATATGAAAGTAGTGACTGCTTCACAGCAACCTAACGCAATGTGGGCGAGGCTGTTTGTGTTGCGATGACATTAAACAGCTGGAAGAACCCTATCAATACTTTAGAAGTTCTTCCAAGTCTCGCAGACATCCAGAAACATGTTTCTAAATAGCACTCATCAAATTCATTCACTTTGACAGATCACAGAGGATAACGCTGGTTGTTATTTGAGGACTTGGCAAACAATTCCCCAGAGGCTCTCCATAAATGAACAACAATCTGCTTAAGAAGTTGTGCATCGCGATAGTCGTTTTATAATCTAATGAAGCACTTCTGTCACAGTCTGTTGGAGATAGTAAAAACACAGGATGACAACACACACACTCATAAACCGCAAACACACACACACAAAAAATCCATTCAGCTCATTTTGGGGAAGGAGATGAAACAAGAGATGAAACCTCATACTCATTAGTCACAGATTTCGACAAAAACAAGCCCAATATGAAGCCATTTAAGTGGAGGGTGGTTTTTTCGCATCAACAAAGCAAAGCACTGCCCACACACGGTGAACCACTGGTCCACAGCCATAACTGAGAGTATACTTACAGAGAACATTCATCGTCCCTTCCAAGAACTTTAATGGCCTTTTTACCCAAATTAGGCAATAACAATCCCATCAGTGGTACAGAGGCCCTATCACTACAAAACATTTCATCTCCTCCTCTCTTCAAAAGATGTTTCCATTAGGAGGAATGAAACGCTAATCATATTCATCTGCGAGTCTTCTTTAATGGGATCCTATCAGATTGCCTGATAGAGGCCCTTCTCTCCTAATACTACAGTCAATTTGCCGCTCCCATTTAGTCAAGCTGGCCTGTCTCTGATGATACCATCTCTGTGCCATTATACATGGCACGGGGATAAAGGCGGGCTCGCACACATTAAAGAAAGAGGAAAGCTATAGCAAGTGATGTGAGGGTTAGCGTGTGTGTGTGTGTGCGCATGTGATAAGCGAGGTAAGAGGTAATTTCTTCCCCTCCTGCCAGGATGGACGTGGGGCAATATTTGACTCTGCAAGACTTCATTGAAGGTGTAGATGGAGGTAGATGTTTCAGAAAGGAAGGAGATGGATAAGCAGTGAAAGATAGCGTACCAGAGGGAGAGATATTTGTTCAGAAGATGCAATGCATCCCAGGGTTTTTTTTCCTCTCCATCAGCCCAGTTTTTCGTTCCCATATCTATTTGTCACATGTGCACAAACACAACTTTGTGTGTATTATATGTGAGTCCTAACATAGACACAAATATAGGGTGAATGCACACACACACACACACACACAAACACCCAGGTCAGCTGGGCAGGTCAGTCCTCGGTCAGGGTTGTCACATCCCATCACAGGAGGGCCGAGTCTCTCCGGGTTATATTAATAAAGTCTAGGATGGATAGATGGGGGGTTATTGAGTTGGACTGAGTGCTCTGAAGGTATGCATGATGGATGGGCTTATCAGAGATGGTCTGTGGGCTGGCAATCAAACACATTTGTGATGATGGCAGGTCACGTCGTGTCAGGTTGGGAAAGCACAACTAATCTCTTTAAATACCTGCTGATGAACCCAGCCAGGACACAAGCAAAACACATAACAAGGGTGAATGGGGCCAAAACCAGAAACAGCTGTTTCTACAATTACCTGAATATATTCTTTGTTAAATTCCTGATAACCATTTTATTGTACAGGCACAATAAAAACCATCTGCACAATGAGTTGAGATGAACTGATCTGAGCTGAGTCACAAAGTAAATATTTATTGCTGGAATTTGTTTTCACGTTGTGGATCATAAACCGCTTTTATGCATGTGTGGCAAGATCATAATGCAATTTTTATTGATACGTTCAGGATAAGACGCTTCTATTAAAAGAGAGCGATAGAGAGGGACAGATATGAAGTGTTGAGGGTTGGGTTTCCATTTACAGACCAAATCCCACATGACTCCTCTGCAATTTTCCTCAGTTCCCTTCAGATATAGGCTAAGTGATTCTGTTTGGACCACAAGCTCTTCCGGTGGGTCGACCTCCTGGAGGACTGAAGTCACTTGCTGGAGGGGTGTTTGTGTGTCTCCTGTATGTCTATGACATTTATGTTTAGCTTTCGTGCATGTGTATGTCAGTGGGGTAAACATTTATAGTGAGGTGAGACACTTATTTAAAAAGTAATGTACAAGCATAGCAAGGTAAGTTTAGAAGTTAAGAAACACCATTAAATGAACTAAAAATGCCTGACTATATGGGTCTAATAGGTAAATAGTCTAAATAGGTAAAAAAAATATAGAATAGATAGAATAGAACAGAACAGAAATGCACATTTTAAAAACATTATCGATAAGTAATATTGAGAAAACTTTAAAAAGAATAAAAGCAACAATAAAAGATTTTATTTTGTTTTATTAAAGGATTATTTGTTTATTTTAAACTACCTAACTTAATTCTGGATGAAGTTCTCTCCTCACAGCACGTTTGCTGAGGAGCCCCTTCAGCACCATGGACAGTTCTTATAGTTTCTGTCTACAGCTGCTGCTCTCACACAATAAACCATCTATTCCATTTAATCCAATTCAGTTTTATCTATAAAGCCCCAAATCACAAGAAGTTATCTCTGGACACTTTTCATATATGGCAGGTCTAGACTGTAGTCTTTATATTATATTGTACATTCTTATATCTGCCTGCAACATGCAGATTACTACGAGAGCAGCCTCCATGTTCTTCAAGTAGTTTTGTAGTAGTCAAAACACATATATGTAAAAAGTTTTGTTTAGGAGTTTCTGAATTAGACTGTGATGACAGCTGGCAAGTAACTTGGTCATTGCCAGTTAAATCTGACTAAAATGAGTTTTGGACAGTTAATGACTCATATCTAAAGATGCATATGTTTTTACTTTGATGGCGCTTATTTCATTGTTATAGAGGGAATTGAAAGATTTGAAGCCAAGTTTTCAGAGGCTTTGAACTCAAGGCAGCAATACCTCAGGCTGGGGGATTAAGTTGAAATATCAATACACTGTAATCACATCTAAACTGTCTAAAAAACATCTACTGTTATACATAACTTTGAGAAAATATGTGAGAACCAACTATGCCAAATTATTTTGTTAATTATATTTTTAAAATTTGGTGGGAAGAGACATGGAGAGTTCATTTTACAATAAATCATTTTCTAAAATGAGAATTACATCATTATGATAAGACTTCACCCAAAGTTGAAGAATGATAATTGAATAATTAATTATCACCCACTAGTAGCATAACCAATTCATCAATGCTGCTCCAGACTCAAAAATGTGAAATTCAGTATGTTCATAATGCAGTCCTACTCTCTAATACATCCAATGCCACTGTATTGATTAAGAATATAGAAACTGATTTTAGTATTTTTTAAAATTCATATACACAGCCACCTCCACTATCAAAAATACAAGCAGTACAACAGTGGCCATAAATGATGATGCCTCATAAAAATATCCATAAGTAGTAGTAGAGGCCCATTTTCATTGGGCAACCTGTCACAGGCCAATGAAGCTCAGCTCTTTTGGGGCTCAGCAGAGTGAAAGATTGTCTCTCCAGGCCTCTAACCCTCAACCATCCATCCATCTGTACTCTCATCTGACATTTCATGGCCACTCGCTCAGATGGAAGTAACTCTGATGACACACGGCTCTTCAGGGATGGGACAACCATCTATAATCACCCCCACAAATGTCACAGCAGGAAAGCAAGGAATAAGCGGAGGAACAACAGGTAGGGAGACGGATGATGAAGAGGAAAGAGAGTGCGGGGGGGGGGGAGATAACGTAAGGGAAGAGCCGAGGGAGAAATGAGTCGACGGAAAACAGATCGAGATAGCGTCGATGCTAATTTGCAGAGGGTCACATATGTTGTCTTAATATGGATTAAATCAGATACGATGGAGCTATAATAATCTGAGCACTCCCTCAAGACAGGCTCAACGCAGACATGAACTCTGATTGCGATCCCGATATGTGGGGCTCAACTCAGAGGATGGATTGCTTAACAAATGTGCTTATTAAGGGAGTCAAGACGAGTGATTCTTTCAGAGGACGTCTCATTTGAAGAGTGCTGCTTTATGATCCTTAATAGAAAAGGAAGCTCTGAGATATGAGGTGTTAGGAAATGCCACATCATGAAAGGAGTTATATTCTAATTTGCTATCACTTCTTAAAGTTTATAGTCAGAGTTTGCATTAGGACAAAGTGCAATGACTCATTCACATTACTAATCCTTATCACATCTGATTTTAGACTTGCTGATTAGGAGAAATACTTATCATTAACTACCACACAAAAAATGCAGCTCAGATGGGTGGTGGGTGTATAAGTATAACAGGGATCTTTGACAGAAACTATTTGGTACAAAAGGTACTGCAAACGACTGCGCACGACACCCTGCCTTGCACCAATCAAAGGACCTATTCAGAAAGCAAGGCTAAACAAAATAAACAGAATAAAAATCACGAATGTTGTTTTCACAGCGAGAATGCCATGAAGTACCGTACAGTCTGTGTGAATACCTGCTCTTTGAAAGGCACGTTCAACAGCCAGCTATAAAGGGTTGGACCGATGCCAACAGCTGAAATCTAAAACCTGATCTGCAAGCTCCTCTAATACTTCTACTGTCATTCACCCCCATATAAAGCTTCCATTAAACACCTCTTATCCTGTGCATTAGGAAGCGGCTCAAATAATCTATTGTGTTCATTGTATTGTGTGTATGTGTATGTGTGTGTGTGTGTGTGTGTGTAGAATACTGTAAAGCTGAAATTAACCTTTGCATTGCTGTAACATTAAGGATTTACTTCTGCAGTGACTGTGTGAATATAACTGCATTATAAAAGTGCTGTGGCAGCATTTCAGCTCCAATTCCATCACTCACATATGAGGGACATTTTCATATATGGGAGATTATGAAATTGCAATTGCAATATCTGCATCGCTCTCTTGGACCAGCCAAGTTCTTAGGTGGAACTATTTTACCTTAGAAAGGTGATTGTGTTCTCATGTATATCATCAGTGTTTGCTGCTGGAGCACCGCTGCGTTTCCTTTTTACACAGAATACAACAAATAACCATCTGCGCCTGACAGTAATAGGATTATTGCAACAAAACATCACTTTAACTAGATTGCCTTTTTACATCAGAATAATCAGTCTTGTCACATACATGCTAAATCGCAGCGGTCGCTGTTTTTCATTCAACAACAGCAACCGAAAAAAGCACAAGACCAACGGCAAAATCTCAGCCTTCCGGGGTCCAGTGACAGGCAGGCATAGAGACTATTTCCCCATTTACATTTGTCAAGGGATGAGAGGGGAATGGGAGAAAGAAACACACAGATAAGATGATAAAGGGAAGGGCATTACTCTCACACCGCACTGCACGCAGAGGAAAGGTCATTACCATCACTCACTTCACAACCAATCTTACAGTGAATCACACTGAGGGATTGCCACCATTTCTCTGTAACACACATTCACTTTGCTACATTATGACCTGGAACTGGACCAACTTTGACACTGCAGACTTTCATCACAGCATTGAATTTGCATTTGATTTACCTCGGCTGAAGAGAATACTTAATTTCGATTGGACAGGGGGTCTGCATTGTTTTTAAGTAACTTTATAGCTTTGGCATTGTGTCAACATCACCGTGGTGAAATGAAAACACTATGCACTTTGGCCATTACAAAGCAATGACTGAGTTAGAAGTAGCACAACTTTTACCTTGAGGTTTACAAAGATCTTGCCAACACAGGCTTTCTTTATCCTATTACCTCAGTCCTGAATAGACATTTTACAGTGTTTTAATCTTTGGCCTGTGGTCATGGTACCAGCAGGATAATCCATGCCAAGCATTGTGGTTAATAACAAAAATAACTATGTAGTAACTAAAAATGTCGCCATGACGACGTGACGCATTGTGGATTTTTCCTACACAATCATCAGATGAGCCTGTCCATGTTGCACTGACTGTTTTCTAAATGTCACAGAAAAAGCAGTATGAATCCAGATTAACAGGCATCAATTAACAGAGTGAGCAGAAATTACAAAATTAAATCACAGTGCTTAATGACATGAGATGGTGTGAAAACATGTAAGGTAATTTAACTTCTTCTAATGTGTCTGTTGGAGTCAATTTGTTCCAATGAGGGATATTAAAGGCGCTATGATCAATATTTTTATACCAACAAAGACTCGCATGACTACTTCCATATGAGAGGGTTTCATTAGCCAGATGTTTAGAAGCATGACTACAAATGAATGTTAATGTTGCCAGGTCTCTGCTGGGTATGAAAACCGTTTTTCACATCAACTTTAAAGGATGTGTTTACAGCTTGCTCCGGCTGCGCTGTGTTAAAGCTGGGGTTAAGATTTAAAGATAGACATACTGTATTTCAGAGTTATGCACACTGATTACCAGGTTGCTACAACTCTCAGCAACTGGTGGTTATCACTTCCTCGCTCCACTGGTGTTCCATCCAGGCACAACAACATTGCTCAAATTTAGCTTCTTCACGCTCCAGCAACTAATGGCAGCGAGTGAAAAAAAAAACCAAAAAAATTCCAGCTTCTGAGCATCTCTTCAAAAGTCTCCATGCGATGTTACAGATGCTGTTTCCTAGAAGAGCCCCATTAAGCAGTGTGAGTACACTTACTTGCCAGGAAGTCAGTGAATAATAGCCAGGGACCCTGCTACAAGCTTTGCTCATTTGTGCGTGAGCCCGTGTGTGTGGATGAGCGTGTGTGCCTGTGTACACTTTGTGTATGTGTCTGCCTTTGTAATTAGCGATTACCAGACTGCTATCAACAGAATGCTTCAGTGAATCCACTTCCAAGAGTAACCAGGAAGTGCAAACACAATTACCAGAAGAGAGGGAGCATAACAACATTTAAATATGAATTACATCTGAGATAGGACGAGTTCCCAAAGCTTGCACTGCCGACTGCCTGCATACTGCCTAATTCATAGAAAACAGGAGTGCCATTAAAACATTTGTGCATCTGCCTGTGTGCATATCTATGTTCATATGGTGTTTGTTAATGCAAGTGAGAACTGTTACGTACGCACTCCTTATAATAGGCATATCTCCACAAGTGCAGAATTATCTTCAAGCCTCGGAGGGCTGATATGAGTGGATATATGGATAAAACCAGTAATCACTGTTGGTAATTGAAACAGGAGCCCATCTATCTCTGCGAGCTCGGGTACATTGAGCACTGTGTCGGTGCGGCAGAGGAGGGGAGGGGAGAGGTTCAGGAGCACAATAACCTTGATATGTGGTTCAGTTAAGCTGCTAATGAGAACTAACTGTGCTCCGTTTGAAACATGAATCTCAGGGGAAATGTTTAAATTCTGGGATTGATCTCTTTTGTTGGATGCAAGACAACAAGAAAATAGAGTACAGGCATATACGTGACAAGTGTTGCACTTGGGAGCCAAACTTGGAGAGTGGGACACAGCTCCAGAGTTATATATCTCCAATAGTGTGTGACATTAAAGTCAGCAGTGTAAGGAGAGAGGTGGCGAGAGAACAAAAAAGGAACGAGACAGCAATTACAATGTCAGCGGCGGAATTAAAGTCCAGCCAACAGATTGGATTCTAAATTTGACGGATAGTGTATATCGTATGGCATCGACGTTGACAGGTAAGCAAAATTAAATTGCAGTACATATATGTTTTACAGCTATATTGCTTGGTCAGCCCTCTGCTTTGTTCCAGACTGAAATATCTGAACCACTATTAGATGGGCTGCCACTGACTTTTACTCTAGCACCACCATGACATTTGTTGTTTTGAGGGAAATGTCTTCTGGATGGACTGAATAGTGGTTCACATATCCATGTCCCCCTCAGGATGAATTAACCTTTAACCTTTCATCAAACATCACCATCAGATCAAAATACATTAAGTATCATTGCATCTTGAAATAATCAGATTTGGGAGATCTTTCCACAAATTTGTCGAAAAAATATACTAGTTGAAAAATCACCAGATATTGATTTACTGAGAAGAGGATCTGTTGTTAATTAATTCAATTCAATTTCAATTCAATTTTATTTGTATAGCGCCAAATCACAACAACAGTTATCTCAAGGCACTTTACATACAGAGCAGGTTGAGAAACCCGACAACATATAGAGACCCAACAGTTCCCATCATGAGCAAGCATATGATGCGACAGTGGTGAGGAAAAACTTCCTTTTAACAGGCAGAAACCTCAGACAGAACCAGGGTCAGTGAGGGGCAGCCATCTGCCACGACTGGTTGGGTTGAGACAGAGACAGAGACAGAGACACAGAGAGAGAGATGGACAGGAGGGAGGGGTATGACAAGCAGCAATATAATCCACAGGCGTGTATTAATTAACAAACTGCATGAAAAATGGGATTTACTTTATATTACAAACATATTATAATTCTATTGCATTACATTTTAGTTTGAATAATCAGTTTTTTTCCAACAACTTTTTCCCCCTAACCTTTATTTTACTTAAAACTTCACTTGCGTTCCTTTGATCTAACTGTATCCCTTCTGTTCTTTTGAGATTGTTTTTTTATTTAACACATGTTCCCGGCTCACTCCAGCCCTTCCATGTCCTCCCCGCGGTTTGACCCCTGCTGGAACCTGATGTTCAGAGATGAAACGAAGCGAGGCTGTGTGTAGAGATAAGGCTGGCGCCGAGAGAAGAAAGAAAGAAAAAGGTCAGGATCCCGGGAGTTCAGGGGTCATCTCCACTCTGCAGCCGGCCCGCGGTCACAACAGCAAGGTGACCTGCCGGCTGGTCCCAGTGCAGATTTCACACGGGGATGAAAGGGAGGAAGGAACAGACACAGAAGATGAAAAAAAACTACATTAAAAGGAAGAGGAGGGAAATGCAAATATGGAAAAAAGAAAGGAGGAAACAAAAGGATGGAGGAGCTGCTGTGGGATTCGAGGTTGACCCCGGTGGAGACGGACACCCGGTGAGGCTGAGGGAGGAGAGATAAATTGATAGAAAAAGGGAGACAGAGAAGTAAAACACATCTCAGGACGTTAGATCTCCCATTCAGGTCACAGTGATTGCATTTGTTTAACTTGGCCACACCATTTCCTCCTGTCTGGATGTGTGTGTTTGTGCGGTTTAGACTTGTGTGCACGTATGTTTTTGTCTCTGCAGCCCCCACATTTTGTTACTGTCCCTTTGCATTATTACTTCTATACAGATTTTTCTTCAGGTCTCCGAGAGAGATTTTCACATCTCAATGTCAGCGCATCAATGAGAAACCAAATGCCAAGAAACTCAATGTGAGAAACCTTCTCCAAGACCCCCATGATGGTGCAGCAGGTCCGCAATGATTGACTTGACTAAATCATGGAGCTATTGAACTTTTTCCCGAAAGGACATAAAAATTAATTAAGCTCTGTTTCACTGTTCCTGCCTGAGCTCCCACGCGAATCCACAGCCTTCTTCCCGGCTACATGTCCTGTAGATGCAGCTGATTGAAAGTGTTGCCTATCAATCAATTAAAAGAGATCCATAAAAACTACAGTAAGGGAAGATGTGCACACGAGGACCTGTATGTGTCTTATCCCCCCTGCCTGCATGAAAATATTTAAATCGTGTCATTATTTTTGTGCGCCAAAAAAAAAAAAAAATTCTCATCCGTCCTCCATTTCAACAGCGAAGCCGGCTCGTATCCTCACTGCTTTGATGTTGCCTGTTGTCATGGGCACCTCAGGAGAGCTGCAACGGCGAGCAGCATACAGAGTGCCGTGTCACTGCGGTTAAAAGGGTTACATTAACATCAGCGGCAGGTTACATTAGAGCGGGGCTACATTACCCATTAGTGGTAGCAAAACACATTTGTGGTAGCGGGGCCAGCACGGTTAGCATTTAGCGCTAATCTATCATAGCAGGGGTGAACACTCAGCCCATTTGGTTTAAGTGTAATTCATACTCGACTAGTTTCTGAGAGGCACAACTTTAGAGGCACTTTTCTTTTTCGCTTCTGTATTCTCGCTAAAAATATATTTCACTTTCGCACAACAGAAGAATGTCCAACGAGGGTCGATCCCGCTCCATCACCGAGAGCGAATTCGGGAGGAGAGGAGGAGTTGATACACACAATTTGCTGCTCATCCCTCCTTGAATCAAAGATGTCTCTGTCAGATTGTTTATCTGCCGGCCAAGAATATTGGCTCTCTGCGGGCCGAGCTTATCACACACTGCTTTACGCTGCCTGACTTATTGACTCGCGAACATGGCCGACATGGCTCTTCTCATCAGTGTCCGGCACAACGGCACCATCGACTGTACTGATCTATGACCAAGTCTGATGGAGAGGCAGTCGATGCAGCTAACTAGAGCTGGCTGGTGCCTCTAAATCCGCTTTAGGCTGGTCAATGCGCTGTCCGGTCGGAGCGTCGGAGATAACAACATGTCATCTCCACTTGACGTGTCTATCGGTGAGAAAAGTTAAAAAGGGTAAAACTGAAAACTTGCTCGGATTGGCAGCATCTAAAATTCTGTTAAACATATGCGAGCATCAAAATGGCCTATGTGCAGCAATATTCCCCCAAAGCAACCGTGGCGGTAGTTCAGAAAAACAGTCAGCCTGTCAGCGTGGGTCAGTGTTTGTGGATGAAGGTAGCTGTCTGGATGTGTGTGTGTGTGTGTTAGTGGAAAAAAAAGTAGGCTGCAGGAGAAAGTAGGGCATCACTGAGGCTCAGGAGAGGTGTCTCCAGCCCAGCCTCCTGTCCTATTTCACTGCCTGGCGAGACTGGCATGTGTGTTTGTTGCGTGTGTGTGTGTGTGTGTGTGTGTGTGTGTGTGTGTGTGTGTGTGTGTGTGNGTGTGTGTGTGTGTGTGTGTGTGTGTGTGTGTGTGTGTGTGTGTGTGTGTGTGATACAACAGAGGGAGCACCCTGGGCAGTCATGGGAAAGCTTCAGGCACAGGAGGTAGGGAGATAACAGGTGAGCTCCAGGGAGGCTACCTGTGGGAGAGAGGAGGCCCAGTGACAGGCCTCTTTGCTGGGGTGGACTGGATGTGCACATGCCCCCGGGGCACAGACCAAATGTCAGACAGCCTGTGCACACACACTGGAAAACTGCTCTGAGCTTTATTGGAATTTGTCACCTGTGAGTGTGTGAGAGTGTGTGTGTGTGTGTGTGTGTGTGTGTGTGTGTGTGTGTGTGTGTGTGCTCCAACTGGGCAGATGACTCACGACAGGAAAGAGAGCCGAACAAGGCAGCACAGACAGGTGGGGGAAGTGTGTATGTAGGTGTTTTTGTTTGGCTGCGTGGGTGCAAGAAATAAGCTGTCGAGTGTCACCGTAAATATATGCTGTACACTTTCACAAGTATGCAACATGCAGCACAGCACATACTGTGCTCCCACACCCACACTCGAACACAAACCCACCCACCCATGCAAACACACACGCACCCACCCACACGCAATGTTTACTGTACTATGACAGACATTATTTATCTAGCAGTCCCCGCTCTGTACTCCTCTGGAGCTTTCCAGCACATCACTAATTCAACGCTGGCATTTCCCCCCCGCTAAATAAGGGCAGCCTTTGAACTGACATGCCGGCCCTTTAGTGCTGGACCAAGTTACACCCCGGCTCCTTCTGTAAACCTATATCCTTGCAGGGCTCATCCCACTCTGCAACTCTACCCTCCGACGACCGGCCCTTGTTATCGAATCAGAATGGAGATGTAGGTTAATGTGCGAATCGTGCACAGCTATTTGATCTTTGACCGTGCCGCTCTCGCAGCACTGTCATCAGGCAGCGCGCAGTCAGGTGGGTGCGGGTGCAGTGTCGGGTTGCCAGGTTAGGTTTTGATGGGAGAATTAGCTGGTCACGTATCCTGACATGTAATGAGGACTGGGTTTGTGTTACAGCAGCTGTGGATACAGCACACTGCAGGCTTAACTAAAGCAAAGTCGGAGCAGGGGTCGTTCTACATGGAAACACCGCACATGAAAAAGTACTAGAGCTCACCAGATGATTATAAATCTTTAAAAATGCGATTTTTTTTTTTTGCCTGTCAAAACAGCGAGCCGAGCATCGGGTGCGGTCCTCTGATGTAGTGTGGCACAGAGAGCGTTTGAGCTGACCTACTCATACATTTCATGTATTGATTCTGTCTGATTGTGCCTTGACTGATCTGGCAGTGAGAGAGAGAGAGAGAGAGAGAGCAAGAGCAGTGGGTGGGTGGAAGTGCAGGAAAGAGGGCAGGCTACAGGGAGGCACTATTAAATTTTAATTTCAGAGAGGTCAGTTTTTTCCTTCAAGGTCAAACGTAAAAATAACCTTCAAAGGAAGAGAGGCTGGGGAAAAAAAGAACGACTCTCAGTAGGACTGCTGGGGATTAACCCACAGCACAGAAAAAGCAACATATTCCACATTGAGCTCATGGGCCAATATGAAAAGGACAGCTTGTTGACATGCACTATAAGCCAATTAGTAACCATGGTGGGGAATGAAGGAGGGAGGAAACATGCTGTCTTTCCCATTCAGATCAGTTTGTGGTGCATTATACCTACTCACACATTATGTAAATATGACAGAAGCTTGCACGCACGCACACACACACACACACATCAAGCAGAGCCTGAGGATGATTTAAAGCCTCTGTGTTGTAATGGGATCAGCTGAGAAGGATGGAAGATCGGGGAATCCAGGCATCATAAATCATTCCCATCACACATCAGTGCTAATGCCACTCACACTAATCCGTCAGACAGCCATCTCCAACGCTGCAGATAGCCAATCTATCAGGTTGCACGCAACCTCCCTCCCCCCCCCCCCCCCCCGGCTTCCTTCCACACACATATGCACACATGTACAAACCGCATTCGCACTTCAAAGCGTCGAGGGAGAACGAACTCTTTCATGGTTTTCCTATTCCACGCAAGCACCCATAAGCATCGGTCAATAACACGCAATCGCACTGCGCTGTCTCTCAGACTAACGAGACTCATTAGCAAAGATACAGTTTGTTAGGAGACTCTGAATCACGGCGTTCACAGCCATTCTGTGAGCTTTAAAAAGCAGAAGAGAAAAGCCATAAACACTAATTGCACGCTTACACATCAAACCTCTCATAAATATTAGATCACTTCACAAACTGTCCGGGAAGAGATATTTGATTTTAAAAAATGTTTGTTAGATTATTATAAAATAAACAAAAAAGTCCACAGTGGGCTTCAACAGATGACTTACTCAGTCTCCTGCTCTCCTGATTGCCTCTTAACTGGCTCTATGTCCACTTAAAGGGATTGCATTAACCTCTGCCACTCTCTGTGGGCAGATGAGCTGCTCCCTCACCCTCCCTTTAAGACGTGCTCTGTATTAAACTCTTCCTTCTTTGGCTGGGATCCCTGCCTGGCTCTTGTCCAGACAAACGCACACACACACACACACACACACACACACACACACACACACACACACACATACTTAGAAAGCCAGACACAGTCTAGTGTGTTACTTGCACAGTTTATCACTATATAAGATCTGACACTTGTCTGTGGCCAGGTTGCAGTTTTATGTTTTTTTTTAAAAGGCACTTTGCCATCTTGCACTTTTTTTTTAGAGAGATAGTTTTGATACTGCTCATGTCATATGGGAGTGTGGACTGAGGCCATCTCATGTACAGTAGGTAACATGCATGCACAGTCTGCTGCGCTAATGGAAACAATAAAACAGTGGCAGTTCCTTGGAAGTGCTGCTCACCTACAGTGCACGACTTGCTCTGTTTCCCTTCAAAGGTTGGACTGACACACATTTGCACACACTCATCTTACACCTGCAGTAATTCTGCAGGCACAACAGATGTTGATAGAGACACGTGTACACACACAGCCGGGCTCTTTTCATTTCCTCATCCATGTCTCTCTGGTATTATCTCACGCTAGCTCAAGTCCTCCCAGAAGACTTTGCGTCTCTTAGCCCACCTGTATCAGAAGCTCGTACAGATTGCTTGACAGCCGGCACGCCTGCTCTTCCCTGGCGCTCGCTCGGCCCCGCTCTCTGCCCTCTCCAGCTGCCTGTTCTAGCCTTCTGCTCCCCCCTGCACCCAAGCAGCTCGTGTGCCAGCCAAAACTCTGCCCTCTTCCCGGCCCACTCTCCTCTTGACCAGCTTGGAATGAACACATCTCTTTCCTCTAAATCTGGTTCACTTCATCTCTTTACCTTGCATCCATGCACACAAACGCGCGCTCTCCGAGGAGAGGTGACTTAAGCAAAAACAGCTGAGGAAGCTACGGAGGAGGCGGCGAATGTGTGCACACGGATAGAGCTCGCAAATAAACGCAGGCCCAACGAAGCTGAAGGAAAACAGAGCGAAGAAAGTATCTGTATGTGGAGACGACAGCATGCACAACAGGTCAGGAACAAACACGACTATGCCCCCAACCTTGGATCCAGGCACACAGGCTGTCTGTTCCCCCATATGCGACATCTTGTGCCCTCCCAGACGCTCAGCCTCTTGCACAAATGAAACCCTCATCAACACTAATATGGATAGCAGAGAGGGAAAACAGCATGTTATTTATAGTACTGTTAATGGTTGCAGCAGCAGCAGGCCTGGTCCCTCTGTGTGTTAGCACATCCACGGTGGAGAAGAGAGAGAGATGCACAAAGAAAAAATCTGCACTCTTGACAGTGTGTGTGTTTGTGGCAGCGACACACATTTGCTGCTCACATATACACAGTGTTGTACCCGAACGCGTTCAAAGAACGTTTGTTCATGAACTAACTCATATTTTGGGTGAACGTTCATTTTTGCTTGATGAACGTTAAATTGTGAACGCACTCATTCTGTTGTTTCTTGAACGGCACTCTGATTTCGTTCAGATTACGTTCGTGCCAGATTTCAAGAGCCCTCCAGGCGAAAAACCAAGCTAAAACAGTAAAAACACATGGTAAACCACCATTAAAATGTGACAGATAACCACCCGATCTGGCAACCGCAAGTAATGCCTGTCGCTCTACCAACTTTGTCATCATTGGTCGTCAGTCTCGTCACAATTCACATGTGTGCAAGGAAGGAGGATGCATACAAACACACAGTCGGACAGCATGGACGAGGGAGCCAGTACGAGCAACTCGGACCACTCGCGCTCAGATCCATTTGACTGCTTGAAAAATTTCCACATATAAGTCAGTACTGACGCTGATGGTAAAAATCGTACCTACCATTGTAAACTCTGTCCACTGGGATTGAAGAAACAAGTCCGTACATCAGCGACGTCAGCAGCCAATCTTAAACGGCACATTGCAAAAAAGCACGCGAATAGCCTTGCACGGTATGAGCGTGTAGTTTGTACACATAACTCGTGGCAACGTAAAAAAAATGAATTTGAATTATGAATGATGAACTGAACTAGTTAATTTTAAAAGGTTTGAACTGAACTTTGAACTAGTTCATATAGAAAGTGAACTTTCAGAATCAGAGAATCAGAATCAGAATCAGAATTCCTTTATTGTCATTATAAAGGATGTACAACGAGATTGGAGAGCTTCTCCTTTCAGTGCAATAGTTAAGTTAAAAAAGTATCAAAAATAGTATAAGTAAAAAAGACAGATATATACAAGATGAGATGCAGACTTGTACACAGCACAATTGAGGCTCAGTGTATGATATGAGGTAGATGGTAAATATTGACGGTAATAGTCCAGATTTCTATGTTGTTCACATAATATTGCACAGGAGCAGATATATATTGCACAGACACCAGAATATGTATTAATTTAGTGCAAATGATGAATGGTATATACAGTAAAAGTCACATATGAATGTATTGCACCTGATTTGTTAAATAAATAAATATGTAAATATATTTCTGAGGTAGTTACAGACAGTGACAGTCCCAACACTGCATATACATGCTCTCTCTTACACTCACAGACACACACAGTGCTATAAAAGAGCTAAGTCAAAATTATACTTTGCATGCATGATGTAAATGTCGTCATCAGAGGTTGCACTCTCTGGCTCTGTGTGGACATCTGCATACCTCCAGTTTCACTATGATCACTATGCTACAACAAGCTACTGAACACATCTGAGCATGTGTGGAACACGTCCTCCAAACGGACTAGTATAAACAGAGCCATGACGTGTGCATGGTGTCGACAGCTGTCCGTGTACGCGTCTGTCCGGGAGTATACTCAGGCCCTCAGACCGTCACAACCTGACATTCCTTCCACTGAGCTGTGTATGTTGCGTCCAATCGCTCTGTCAAAACATTTCAACACGGCTGTGGAAGGAATATACAACTCCGAGACCTGCACACACACACTCACACACACACATAAAATTCACCTCCAGCCACACACAAAAACTCAACATTACTGCCGTCTGCCTCTGGAAGCATTTCTGTCCAAAGACAAAAACACGACAAGAGGGTAGAAAACACACTAAATCTGCTGCGGCGGCACGTTTGTGTCTCCACGCCGAGGGAAGAGAGAGCAGCAGGGAGCCACCGAGTCGCTGATTATAAACTCTTCTGTGCTCTCTGCTCCGTCTGCGCACGCCGCTCATCGTCTGCCTGGCAGCCATTGCTAGGGGCCATCCTCGCGAACCTTAAGAGAGGAGTTCTGAAGAGATTTCCAGCCAACCTAAGGGGACCCTTATCAAATAAATTATTTCTCACTTTCCACTTACTGAACGTTCTGCTCACTAATTGGTGTCAACGGAGAGCAAAATATTCATTTAAAGCCCTGTTTTTAGTGCAACTCTCCCGAGCAGGCAAAAATTGTTCAAGACAGATTTACTTTTCTTGAGGAACAGGAGCCAAAGAAGTCCCTTCACGGTTGCAACTATTATGTCTACCGACTCTTTTCCAGACAATTTTCAGCTTAATATTCAGTTGAAGATATTACTGTTACTGTCTCTGTGGAGAAAACTGTCAAAGATTGTGAAATACCATGTTGCCCTCCACCCAACAAATCCCCCCAGTGTTTGTAATGACGAGCAGTTCAACCTATCAATTTGGTCATCAGCTTCAAAAACAAGCCTTAACGGGGTTATGGAAAGAGTACAGATGAACACTCCATTCTCCTCGGTAAACATTTGGAGTCGAGCTGAAAGCTTTTCCATTTTAGAGACGGCGAGTCTGCAAGAGAGAAGCACGAACAGGTGTGCACGACTATTATGCCCTTTCCATATTAGCCTGTCTTATAATTTGATGCGATTGAAGACGAGTACTTCCTGCTCCTTGTGTATGTGTTTAGAGGGTGTGTGTATATGTGTGCATGTGCAGGGATGTATGTGTGGAAGCCTGGAGCACAGAAACAGCCTTTGGCCAAATACTCAAACTTAGTTAGTCTTTCTGCTACATGACTGGGGGGGGATCTTCTTTGGGGGGCATTCTTATATACATTAAACACAAGGTAAACACTTGCTTTCTCTCACATATCATCATGAATGAGGGCTCACGTTAAAGATGACAGGACTGATATTTCACCGCACGTCAAATTGATTTTCACTCTAATGGTGAAACAAGCCTAAAAAAAGACCAGGAGCTCACGGCAGAGACGGTCAAAAAGCATGTTCCCGTTCTGGAGTTAAACTCTGTGCACTGACCTTTACAAGAACCAAATTAGATGTAACACTTCATTCTATTCAAAATAATAACCTTAGCCAAAACACGGCAGCTTCTCCTCCTGTCATTCAGCCAATAGACTGCAAAGGAGCACCAAAGCCTCCCCCCCCCCCCCAGGCTCGTAACTGGATGACCACCGTTTGCTGGAGAGTGATTTTTCTGAAAGGCAAACTCTACACATACACTCACAAAACACATCAGCGAGCGCGTCGGGCTAACCACAGGCTGTCTGTGTGGCTGATGCTCCATTGTTTAGTTCCACACAATTACACTCACAATAACCCAGAGCCCCTCAGGTCCCTCGCAGCCAAAAGCTGTGTTCCGTTACACAACATTCAAGGCCTGTTCCAAAAAGCGCCCCGTAATTGGCTGAAATGTAATCAACTTTAACTGAGACCATTAAAGTTTGTTCTAAATTAACCGCTAAATCAGCAAGAGGTGCGAAGTTGAAACCGGCTAAAACTCGCCAGGCTCGAAGCTGTGTCTACCTGGGCCAGCTGCTCAGACACCTCGGGAAGGGGGGGGGGGGAGAAAAAGAGCAGACGTCTGGGAGGTGATGGCACTAGTGAGCCATACCAGACCTTTCTGTCCTCTCTCCTTACTGCCAGTGAGGGGGGACCTTGGACTTTCATGCTCTGACAAACACAGTTAATTGGGGCAAAATGTGGTGCCCTTGGGGCTCCGATGACTTCTGGCTCATTTAATCTGTTCTGCCTTCAACCTGTATCCCCCCCTCCAGCATGGTTTTAGGCGATGACTGGCTCGGGGCTGTGGTGGCCGTAACCTCCTTTGTAGGCTGAGACGACACATAAACGAGAGATTTATTTTTCACTCCCACAGGGCTACTTAAGAAAGCACTTTTTCCCCCCTCTGCTCTAAGGAGAAATGAGAGAAACAAAGATGAGTTGTGAAACAGAAATTAGATGGAGAGGAGGAAATTTGGGTCTGCAGCCACTGGATACCCTCACACCAACATTAGAGTTAATCCTTGTGATATGGAGATCGAGACAGAAAGGGAACTGCAGAAGGGACAAAGAGTACAGAACAAATAAGGAAGACTGTGCAGAAAAAAGGAATATATAAAACGCAAAGAGGGAAAGACAAAGTGATGTGACATAGCAAGACTGAATTTAAGCAAAACTGAAAAATGCAACGCAGCCTGAAAGGGAGCAGTTGTGCGGAGAGAAGGCACTAAAAGACAGAGCTGGGGAGCTAAATTCAGCATGCAGGGCGAGCTCCAGTGAGCAAGAGAGAGTGAGTGTTTAAACAAGTGTTGTGACTCCTACACAGCCCACGCTGCATATCGAGCCGCATCAGTATACCACAGAACAGGTCTAGCGGGTCACCATCAGTAACAGCAGCGGCAGCTGAAAATAGCCTTGTAAGGCTTTGCCGAGTGTCAGCCCGCTGCTTGGACTCCAAAGCAGCAGGTGCTGGCTGGCTGCAAAGCAACAGTGTGGTGTTTCATGCGGAGCTCGAGGGGCTGATGGGAGGTGTGTGTGTGTGTTTGTGTGTAGTGTGCATGTAGGCTAGCGCCAGAGCGAACACAAACAGACAAAAGCAAGAAATTAAGGAGGAGGAAACACAATAAGATCAAAAGAGGGAGATGGAAGGTGGATCAAGTGGAGCAGGAAAATGCAAACACAGAACAATGAACATGCTGTATTATCATGACAGTGTTTGTCTCTGCTGTATGAAAAAACTGCTACACAGAGACGTCTTCATCACCAGGAAGTGCGAAGACAGTTTTGGTTTCGGGGCATATGAATGGAAGGTGGGGAATAAAACATCCTATTGTGCCTAGATGAGCAACGCCTCTAAAAATACAACTGAGTGTATTCTTCAATTATTTTATTTGAGAGCAGTGGTGAGCGGTGTGTGTGTGTGTGTGTGTGGGAGCAGGAGCATGCGTCTTAATGAGGATGACATCACCTGGGAGTACTACATTTAGACGAAGGAGCCCCATGGGTAAACATTTGCACATGACACACGAGCAAAACAACGCATAAATAATATGATCATATAACATGATCATTATTTGGTATGAGATTCCTGTGACAGTGCCTCAGTCTCACATTGTCTCACTGCACACAAAAAATATAGAGTGACACAAAAAAAATACTGGCAATCATAAAGCAGATAAAAAAAAAACAGTCTGAAAATTGTTACAGTTTAATATGCAAATCAAAAATCGGTTTAGACTAAATACTGTGTTGCAGTATGTAGCTGGTCCAGAAACAGACACAATAACTGCCCATTGCTTACTCATTACACTGCAGTGGCAGATAGTTTCCAAATAACAAATGAAAACCTTTTTGTTCTGTTTCTGTGGCTGACTTTTTTCCAACAAGCCCAGCAAATTAAATAACTGTCAGCATTAGTCCTTACTTACAGTAATGGGGAATAGTCACTGCAGTACACTTGTAAAATCATATGTTCACGCTGTATTTCGTTTAGATTTCCTTGTAATTACTTGTCATTTAAAAACTTGGATACTTGCTTCTTTCTGCCATTGCTATGTAATTACCATAGACTGTATAAAATATGGACGTAGTGTCCGTGACGTCACCCATAGGTTTCTGAAGAGCAAAAATGAAGCAAATCGTAGTGCGTAGCCATCTTGGTAGCCTACCTCCGCTTACTCCAAATATGGACAAAGAGGTGGAGCGAGGGTGGAGCTGAGGTGGGTCGAATGAACGCTATTGGCTGAAAAAAAGCCGCTGAAAAAAGCTGCTTTATTCGAAATAATCAAACTAGCTACGGCTAACCAGCTAGGTTAAATGCTAAATAGTGTTGCTAGCCGGCTAACCCCACGACGATCTCTTTCCCAAACTCAGTGACTAGAATTAGCCGGGGTGTCGCCCTTTAGACCATCAGTTCATAGCTGTCAATCAAAGTGGGGCCACTTAGATTGACAGCTATGAATTGTGCATAATGATGTATGCTGTATATTTTAAACAAACGCCTTATAAAAAAATTCGCCCCCCCCAGAGTTGTCATGGAGTAGAAAAACAGCTTATGAGACTAGAGCCATGTTTTGAACCAGGCTGTAAATATGTTTTTTTACTGTCATAAAATCGGACATTTTAACATGGGGCTCAGATGTCATTGACTCCCTTCTGCAGCCTGCTCTAGCGGTTATTCGAGGAACTGCAGCTTTTTTGCACTTCCGCATTGGCTTCATTTTTCAGTGCCGGAGGTTGCCACTTGGTAATTACTCAACCACTAATTCCAGATGTGCAGTCTACATACTCTTTTCAATGCTCTTTTCTTTGGCTGATCTATCACCTCTGGATGCCGTCACGCAGCATCCGACATGAGGCACTTGTGTTGGCTTAAGCTGTTTGCAGCACAATTTGTAGCACCTAAAGTGCCACAGAAAAGATGAAATGCAGTGAATAATTCATCCTAGTTTTTCTTCTCCCCCCCCTGGAGAGAGAGTGGTGCAGCTCCCCATCATGGCCTGGGGCCTTCTCCTCTCTCTGTTGTTATAGCTAAAGTTCTGTGTGTTGCTTCGCAGCTGCGATGGAAGAACATGAAACACAAGCGTCTGCATATTATGGTGTATGTCCATATGCAAATAGAGATTTAGCAATGGAGCAGAAGTAGAGAGGAGAAAGAAGGACAAATCCAAAAAGGGCAAGACAGAAACAAAGGAAGCATGAAATAAAGAAAGGAGTCGTTTTACATTTTGTAGGGCAGCAGTAGAAGGGAGACGGAGATTCATCTCGTCCCACTGAGACCAGGGGCTCAGGATTGTGGCTTACAGTCAAAGGGGGGAGATCTGGTGCTGAAGTCCCACAGCTCTGAAAGGCTAAGGCTCACAAAGCCCTCTCATTTCTGTGGCCTCCGCTTTAACTCAACACCTATACCCTATATTGTATCTGAGCTCTTATACATCAAGCCTTAAACACTGGAAGAAATCGAAGGGAAAAAAAAATTCTCAAAAAGTTTCGGCTCTGCTGGCAGACGGCTGAATTTGACTACTTGAATACATGAGTGTTTCTGAGCCAACCAGACCTTTAAGAGCAGTAAAAGTTGCTCTTGTAATCTGCCAGCATAAGACCTGACACCACTTTCCACATCTCTCTAAGACCAGCCATTAGAAAGATAAGACTGCTCCTTCATATGATGTGGCATTTCAACCACAAACGAGATCGATTTGAATCTGGCTCTAAAAAAGAGACATTTGCAAGCTACAATAGTTTGGTTAATATGAATGGAAAATGGTCTGCTGGCACAATTAGAGCTCGCTCTGCACTGAGGATGAAATAACAAAGACGGCTTAGTGACTCTCGCCATAAACAATCTCCTGCCTCATAAATAAAACTCCTGTATTGCCGCTCTATCTGGAAACAGTAAAGTCGGGTTTCAGCCATCAAGATGGAACCTTTCTATAACGGAGACATACAGTAACGTGTGTGTGGAAGCCCCAAGGCCACACTTTATCCGACAAATTCCATGTCTGTGAGGGACTACAGAGAGAAAAAGCCATGACAGACACAGTGCCCAGAGAAGTCAAGGGAAAGCTCTGGGGGAATGAGATAACAGGTGAACTTCACGGTTCCCACCTGTGGGGACCTTCTCTTGTGTTAGCAATGGCAGAATTGAAACCCCTATGGGGATGGCTCTGTTCCCAGGAGGTCTGGCTGTTTGGAACTATATTGCATTTCACGACTACATGTGGCCATTTCTTACACACACACTGACACATACTACACTCTTCCAGACCATAGACTGTATAAAATATGGACGTAGTGTCCGTGACGTCACCCATAGGTTTCTGAAGAGCAAAAATGAAGCAAATCGTAGTGTGCAGCCATCTTGGTAGCCTACCTCCGGTTACTCCAAATATGGACAAAGAGGTGGAGCGAGGGCGGAGCTGAGGCGGGTCCTATGGGCCGGCTGAATGAACGCTATTGGCTGAAAAAAGCCGCTTTATTCGAAATAATCAAACTAGCTACGGCTAACCAGCTAGGTTAAATGCTAAATATCGTTGCTAGCCGGCTAACCCCACGACGATCTCTTTCCCAAACTCAGTGACTAGAATTAGCCGGGGTGACGCCCTTTAGACCGTCAGTGGCTAGTTGTCAATCAAAGTGGCGCCACTTAGATTGACAGCTATGAATTGTGCATAATGATGTATGCTGTATATTTTAAACGAACGCCTTATAAAAAAATTCGCCCCCCCCCCCAGAGTTGTCATGGAGTAGAAAAACAGCTTATGAGACTAGAGCCATGTTTTGAACCAGGCTGTAAATATGTTTTTTTCTGTCGTAAAATCGGACATTTTAACATGGGGCTCAAATGTAATTGACTCCCTTCTGCAGCCTGCTCTAGCGGTTATTCGAGGAACTGCAGCTTTTTTGCACTTCCGCATTGGCTTCATTTTTCAGCGCCGGAGGTTGCCGCTTGTTCCAGACAGCTTAGAAATAAGACGCCTGCAACACTGCTGCCGCTCTGGTGCCGTCCACATCTCCTTCATTATCACCTGAACCACTTCCTTCACATCTTCTGTCACAGCCTCTATATGAGAGCCTATATTCATAGAGCAAAGTCATGCTTTTATATTCATGCATGATATCTCAAATGAGCCCTGACTGAAAGACACTGGATGCCTTCAAGTGGCCTTTGAAGTGGGAACAAAGAGAATTCCTGCTCTTCTCACCACTGACGCCTTTTCTTCCTTTCTCTCTTTCTTGTTCTCTCTCTCTTTCTTCACGTCCCTAAATAGAACACCTGTAATCACCTATTCCTTTTTAACTCATCTCACCTGTGAAAAAGCACGGGTGGTGCTTCATAACCAGTCACCTCGCTCTTCCCTCAGCTCTTGGCTAAAATACAAGGAGGAGTTTAAACGTGTGAGGCTGAGGAAATCTCACTTTGCCCCTTCTCTGTGACTTTCTCTGCCTGAAGTTGCTCTCTCATTAGAGAGGCTGAGAGGGAAGAGAGGATCCAGGGAGACGGCAAGGTCAAACACGCTGTGGTCTGTGTTACAAATTGGATCGTACAGATGCAAACCGGAAAACACAGATTAACAGCAGCGTGCTGTACATGCACACTAATACAAACAGGTGCAGGGGAAAAGGCCACGACAGACACATGACGCTCACCCCGGGAGAGGTGCAAACACACTGACCTCTTTTCAAGCCTGTGGAGTCGCACCTCTGTGCTGCGAGCTATTTTTAGCCTTCCTCTCCTCAGACAGTTAACCCACAATGCCCTTACATCTCACAAAGCGTATGCCCCTAGTGGGACGTCCTCGGTGTGAGAACAGGATTCATCTTTTCCTAACGGTAAGCACTGTGCTCAAACGAGACACGTGTGTGCAAGTCGAAGGTTAATTTAAACTGATGTGCCTTTCTTTCTGTATGACTGGACTGCACACACAACACTGATGAGGGAACATGTTGTGGGCTTCAGCAAAGCTTCAGCATTAAATGTAATATCAAGAATAATATACTTTTCTGACATGTGTGTGTGATACCACTCCTCAGTTTCCAGGAATGTCTATGTCTATGTGTGTGTGTGTGAGCCTCTTAAAAAATACCAATGATCAAAAGTACATAATATCTGACTGTTAAACATCTCATTCTGAAGCCACTGGTGTTAATAAGCTGCAATAACAGCTTCCACTCTTCTGCTATTAGGCTTTCCACATGATTTTAGAACCTGGCTGCAGGGATTTCTCCCATTTAGCCACAGGAGTAGTGAGGTCGCCCACTACTGTTAGGTGATAAGGCCCTGGCTTCTGTGCAGGACAGTCAGGTATTTCCTCAATATATTAAGGGAAAACAAGTTCTTTATGATTCTGCTTTGTGCACCGGCTTGCTGTCATGCCGAAACAGGAAAGATCCCCAAACTTTTGCCACAAAGTTGGAAGTTGCTTTAAGTGTTATTGTGCTTTGCAAAATTGGAACTAAACCACGAAAGACATCCCCAAGAGAAAAAGTAAACAGAACTATGAGGACAGGGTGGTCCGCATCCTCTTGGCCACATAGTGCGTGGCGAGAATAATTGTGGTATAAGGCATTCTTGCAGTGCATGAGGGCTACTGCTAATAAAACTAATCTTTACTGATATTCAGTCATCTGTCAGAGTCTATAATGTTACATCAGCTGGGATACTTCCAGTCGTACTAAGAAAGCACATGAGCAGTAATGAATTGGTCAGCTGCTTGTCATGTTCCACGTCAGAGCCCGTACTGCTGTCAAAATTTTGCTTAATAATTCATCCCGCTCTCCTCCCGAGACCGCTGTAACCCTGCCTTTATCCTCCACTCATCCTGCCCAGTGTGAGGCGAGAGCCTGCGGCCACACACTGCTCTCTCTGCTCGGTGTCCCACATTGCTGCCCAAGTCTCTTTGTGTTTCTCTGAGCCACTGTCAGTCCTCCCCTCTCGCCTTGCATCAGCCTCTTTATACTGCACTGACAAGATGGGAGAGAGCACTGCTGTTTGACCTTGGCTTGTGTGAGGAGTGTATGGAGGTGTGCATGCCTGCCTGTGCTGTGACTGGGAGAGGAGTGTGGGAAAACTGACATGCTATCTTATGGGAATAAGGATATGCTGTCAAATCACATTCTCTCCAAGTCTGTGCACTACCCCCCCCCCTCCCCCCCCAAAGGATGCCTCCTTTTCATAATGATGTAGGAGATTGCAAAACAAGAATGTGAAGGATGTCAAGAGCAACAAGGATGGAAAAAAAAACTGTCATGTTTTCTCAGAAATTCCTGAATCGTTTCTTTATTACTATTAAGCCATGTTCAAGGAGCCTGGGATGTTTTGAACGCTGGTATAGCCAAAGGTCTTGTATGAAAAATACTGTCTCCAAACATTTTGATATTCATGATGGATGCAGTTATAGTAGATATATGTTTATATATTTATTCATTTAATTCATTTTTTTCATTAAAAAAAAAACAAAGCTACCTTCTAAACTACTGTCTAAAATTGGAGTTTACAGGCATGTGAGCAGCTCTGTGAGGCTCCACTGGCACAGTGGCAAGTTATCAATGCAAAGGGTAAAGTGTTTACTATGTTCAGCAACTAAGCATGTTAGGATGACATTTCCTAATTAGCAGGAAACACTGAGTACAGCTGAGGCTGATGGGAATGTCATTAGTTGTGCACGTAGTTGTTCATAAACCAAAGTATTGGACAAGTTAAAAAGTCAGGGTATCATGAAAGTTCATCCTCTGGGGGACATGAATACAGGTCTATCCATTTGTTTTGGATGGACACACATTTAAATAAAGACCACAAATATTGACCTGCTGGTAACAAAAGTCAAATGAAAGTCATTAGGATTCACTTTTGGGGACCAATGAATGTCTGGCCAAATTGGCAATCCCTCCAATAGCTGTTGACATATTTCAAGTGGTGGACAGACTGACCGTCATTTCTATGAAACCTAAAAAAGACACTTTAACTAAGATTACATGGATCTGAAAATAAAGTTTGGATGGTGAAATATTTTTGTTTTTGTCGTCCCCAAAGTTTCTTGCTGCAGGTGTCAGGTGACTTTTCATATCAGTAAGTACTGTGATTTATGCCCTGTTCTATGTCAGAATTTGGCTACAAATAAATAATGACGAGAAAAAACAACAGTGAGAGAAGCAGCTTAGACAAATAGCTCAAAGTGAAGAATGATCTGTGTTGTTCTTTAAATGATGACTACAAAATTATTTGAATTTCTGGATGTCTTAGGGTTCAACGTATTTTGCCAGAGCCAAGCTCCTGAACTTCAATACCAAAGGCTTTATTTGTTCTGAATGTCTGAACAGCAACATGAAAAGATTTTATAGATATTGTTATGACAAGTTTTATTGTCAAGTTCAACGCTATAATAAAGGCACGGAGAAAATCAGCCCGTGTGTTGAGCTGTGAAAAGTAAAGACATGAATTATGCAATAGAGGAGGAGTATCGGAGAGAGAGAGAGAGAGAGAGAGAGAGAGAGAGAGAGAGGATAACACAAATACACACACACACACACGCACACACACACACACAATTCCTTTCCAAACCCAATTAGGCTCTGTCTGTCTGTTTGATCCATGGCACTGCATGGATGCAAAACCAACACAAACAAAAGCGCTCCTCTGGAGATTACATAACCCGGCATAATGTGAATACCTCTCTCAACTCTCTCTCTCTTCTCTCACCTCTATTTTTCTCTTTCTCTCACTTTTTCTCTCTCCTCTCTTGCTCAGTCTCTGCCATTACCCAGGACCAATACCAAGTACAGGCGTGACTTTTTTTCTTTCCTTGCATTTTAATGCAGCACGGACGGAGACGATCAGAGAAACCGAGAAGAGGAAAATTAAATCATTACTTGATTATAGAGACGAAGTAATAAAACTTAAACTGCATTCGAGCCCCCGCCTCAAAATAAAATAAAATAAAATAAACCCCACAAACTTGCAAGGTAAAAGTATTTTCAGCTACCAAAGCCAAAATTAATTTCCCTCAGGTCATTATAAATGAAATGCAATTCAATAAATCAATGTGGTGTTGAGCTAAGAAAATACCTTTAGTGGTGAGAAGAAGACAGAACGAGAAAACAAGAAGAGAAGAGGCTGAAATGATCTAAAACACTTGTACAATAATAATGCCTTCATCTAACCCAGGAATTGATGCTCCAAGAGAAGAAGCACAGGATGTGGTTGATCTCATATTTATCTGTATTTTAAGCAATATGTTTAAGGTTGAAGGCCATTTGCAAAAAAGTTTCTCGTTGTACTCTGGCCATGATCTTATTATATGGTCAGCTTAGTTCAGTTCAGATCATTACTGTCCCACAAATTGAAATTCTTCTTGCAGTAAGGCAGCATAAAAACCTAACCAGAGACTGAAAATGAGCCTCATCTAGGGGCCCTTCATCTGTTGCATTGCTTGTCTGTATGTAAATATGTATCTGTGTAGTCTCTGCTCACTAAACAAACGGACCCCAGCACTGAAGGTGCAGCATCTGTTGTGACTTGAACCTCAAAGTAACATCACAGCACTGTAGCCCAACACTCAAAAGTCCCCTGGAGGCACGTGTTGAGAAACAATCAAATACCTTGTGATGTGCAGGAGCAACAACCTGGCAACGACCAATCACATTTGATTTGATTCCTTCTGGAAAACGGTAGCTGCTCTGTTTCTCTACTCTAACTAAGCTGCATAAAAGCACTTCAAACAAGCTGAGCGTTCCGGCCAATGGCTTCCTGATGCTCTATAATACAACTTCAATGAGCTTCAAGTAGTGTGAGGCAAAAAAATTGTGATGCATGAAAACATATCTCTCAGGAAATATGCTGCTATTGTGCACCAGCACAGAGGCAACAGGAGGAAGCGACTGCTCACTCAGAGCTGAGGTGGAGCAGTTGTTACCCATTGAATATTAGACAGGCTTCAATGGGCCCCAGCTGGGTTTGCTACTAAATATTTCATGTCAGACATAATACATACTACATTAAACACATATAACATTGCTTATGCTTTGAGAGGTAAAGTGACTGTATATCACCATAAAGAAGATGTAAGTGTCATTAAAGTGTCATTTGGAGCTCCGCCATACTGTTCTCAAAGGCACGTAGGGATTATTAGCATCGCACATGAGTCACCAACCCATCTCCTCTGGTGACCTTTCCCATTCGAAAAACTAATAGTGCCGTAGAATTTCCATGAATCTCATTGTCGGATTGATGCCAATTCACTGCGTCTCAATTTGTCTCCCAGGAGGCTCCTCTCCGCATCCCCGCTACCTTTCCCCTTCCAATATGCCGGTTGATGAATCGTAAGCACTGATAGCCACTGTATCAGTCTCCTGCCTTTCATCATGTGCCCTCTGTGGATTCGCCCATAAGCCAGTCATAAGTCAGTGTTTGTCAACATGCACATCATAAAACATAAAGTCTTCCCCTTCAACAGAGAGAAGGACTGAGAGGCCAATAAAAAGTTTGGTGACTTCGGTGGTGTTGGGAGTGAAAGAGACAGCAGGGTAAAACAAAAAGCAGACGTAAGAGATGAACTATAACAGTGCTTTCTAACAGCACAAATCGATGCATATTTGTTCACAGCTTTTACATACAGTCGCCCACATGGAACAGGAAATATGTTGTATTCAGTGTTATTGCACAGCTACCCACCAACGACAGCAGTGACATCTTTCAGACTGCGTAAGCGGTGAGAGAAAAAAAAAATCAAGCTTAAAGGGCATAACAAGGTTGCCATGCGCTAACATATATGAATATAATCCCACATTTCAATAGGAGACCATTTAGGATTAGTTCAGAACATTTTGCCCCTCAGCGAAAAAAAAAAAAAGTAATCTCTTTTCACCTTCTCGTTTCCATCTCTCGTGTATTTACTCTCCTCTCCCATCCCCTTCCAAAAAGCCACAGCTGGCACGGCCTGACAAAGTGTGGCATTGCCAAATAGTGTTCATTAATGTCACAGACCCACTCTGCATACTGATGGCTAATACCTGTTACTGGGTGTGAAAAGCGTCCAGACTCATTTATAATTACTGATTTACCGATCCTTTGATCGACTCTGACTCTGCACATGAAACAGCCTCCAGCCAAAGCAACTATCCATACCCAGAGCAGGGGGGGTGGGTGGTGGGGGGGGGGCTCAGGGACGGACCGTGATGAAAAGTCTATGATGGTGTGATGCTGAAATGCATTTCTCCATAACTCTGTCTGGCTCCGAGTTCCAGTAATGAGGCCTGCGTGCGATGAGAAGCTGGTTTTGGACAGGAAGCAGGTTGTAGAGAGCATTAACAGCTCGCCTTGTATGCAAAGCTAAGTGATAATAGAAATGGAGTCAGGCTATTTCCTGTCTCCACTCGGGTGTTATTGGAGTAGCAAAGAGCGCCGCTGCTCCCTCTGGATCGGGCTAATTGCAGTATTTGTCAGCGGTTCCATTAGAGAATATTTCATTTCCACACAAGTTATTTTAATGTGCTAGCAAGACTCGGGGAAAGCGTGAGCAGAAAGCTGCTCCACAGATTTCGCCGTAAACAAGGCCGATGAGCTGCTCGAGGCCGAGAGGGCAACGGGAACATGAGTGTCTGATTTACAATTCCCTGGTCTTATGTGCAAGTGTCACTGCACCGAGGTTTTAATTGGTCTGAGGGGGCAAGATCTCACACGATGGACACAGGAGACGGGCAGACTGGCATATGGACTCGCTCACAGACTCACTCCCTGCTTCATCACACACTCGCAAACACACACAGCGTGCACGGACAAAAGCTTGCATTCAAACCAGCAGGACACGTTTCCCGTCAGCTGTTCTATTTTTACACCCTGTTTCCTAATTACAGCTTTTTTTTCTGTCCGTCCACGTGGAGAAGATGGAACCATAAACGGATGAGGAAGTATATAAAAAGTAACAGCCACGCAAACACATAACATACAAAGACACCCGCCCACACAAACACAGGCCAGTGTGACTACTGAGCATCACAGAACTGAGTCTACAATCCGACTGCAGGCAGCCATTAACATCAGCTGCCATCAGGATGAGTTACCACAGGCAGCCAGCAGAGTCTCTTGAAGATGGCCGACGAGGTGGATAAGACGGCAAAAACACACACTTTCCTTATGTCGACCACCTACTCACACGGCCATTTTAAACAAGCCTCTGGTTTGATGTGTTATGAAAGTGTTTGACATCGCAATGGCAGCATGAGACGCAGATGAACAAAGAACGCGTTCAAATCCAAACACAGACTGACGTTTTTGGAGCAACAAGTCACATTTTGGCAGATAAGAAAATTTCAGTTTCACAGTTTTAACCAGCGCTGGTGCATGATTTGCTTTCATGAGATCGCTGGAGCTTGAAAGATTTAGCTGTGTCGCTGCAGGCATGTGACATTCAGTACATGATGTGTTGGGGTAGCTACCCGTTGTAAGCATTTGCTTGATACTCTTTGGTTTAAATCCGGTTGTAGACATTGTACTGTGCATGGTTCGAGATGATGCAAAGGAAGAACGGACTTCATTACAGCTCCAGTAAACCAGGGCAAGCCGGGTTTAGGAATCTAATACTGCATCCTTTTATTGTGGAAAATCATACGGCAACAATATGATACATTATGCAGACCTCGAATAAAGGGATATAGCGGAGAGCAGAGGAGGATCAGCTTTGTTATTAATTACATGTAGATCCATGCTCATAAAGAAGGGCGAGGTCAAGACCGCCTGACCTCCGCTGGCTGGTGTTTGGTGTGAAGCTTCCAGGGGAGACGAGGGAGGGTCAAAGGTAAACGATGGCAGCAACATGAAGGTCAGAATCTGAGACCCCATGTTGAGATTAATCCCATGACCACATCCTCACCATGCACAGACATATGTAGCAACACAGATGCATGCCCGCACATGCAACTATATGCACTTTACAGCATGAGCATCATGTAAACTAGAGATGTTTTCTGATGCTTAAATGGAAGAATTCACTCAGAAAAAAAGTCTTGAGCACAAGCTAATCCATAAGGTTAAACACTGTCCAAAAAATTTTGCATTTATCATAATTCTTCAATAACCGAATCCTCACAAGCTTTTGATCCATATTAGCAGTTGGTCACTTTAATTGTAATCACTATAAGAGGTGACTACTGTAATAATAGGTTTAACTGAGTAGTATTTCTGGGGCCACACACAGCAACATTTGATATATAAATAAAAACTAAATGAGGCCTTTTAAATTTTTTTGTGAATGAACTATGCTCTTTAGAGACAGAAACAAGTCTAACTTCCTGTATAAAGCATCGTCCTCCAAAGAGGATGCAATGTAATGGATGCATAATTAGGTATTGAGGCATACTCTGGGTAAAGGCTACTCTGTGTGACTGTGCCGTGCTGGACGGAGGAGGCAGAGCATCACAAAGGAAGGAAGCACGGAGCTGGAAACACACAGACCCTCAGATGCTACATCTGGAGTCGCCATGGCAACAATTTCCCAAGAGTAAGCCAGCTGACAATCAAGTCGTGTTAAAATGTGCGAGTGTGTGTTTGTGTATATTCCTGTCACCAGGCTGATGGGGCGAGACAGAGTTTAATCTCAGCAGATTAAGTGTGTCTGTGTTTATCATAAGACTCCCATAAAAGACAGTGCGGGATCACAATCAAACAGGATTTACAGGATTTTCACACTAATGACCGGCCTGTGGAGGATAGACAACAGGAAAAGGAAAGACAGAGAGTGAGAGAGGAGGACCAAAGGGTGACAAAGAGGGTCATGGGAGAATTAGAGGTAGAAACTGAAAGAGAGACAGCAGGAGAGAGGCACAGTGCATGGTTTAATTAGAGGGGCTATAAATAACCTGGGGCCTGACATTTGAACATGGAGACCTACTGAATGTCTCTGTGTGTTTTCTGCTAGATGTGCCTGATGTTTGAACACATGCCACCAATTTCTGTGCTTTCCTCCTCCTCCTCCTGTTCCCTCATGTCTCCTTGTCGAGTCTCTCTCTCTCTCCAACTTGTCAATTCTCTTGTCTCTCTCCCACACACACACACACACACGCACACACACACACTCGTCAGTCACATCTCCATATAACCCTTGCTATATATGTACCAGGAGGGAGTGAAAGTGACATATCAAAAACAGGTTTTTCATTAGCTGTCAGGAAGAGGAATGAACACACAGACAGACTTGGCACCCAGTATGATGTCAATACCCCGCCACTTATAGCTCGCTCTGACACCCTGTACCAATCTCATGCACTGAAAAACATATCTGTCACTTTCTGTTGACACCGGAACACAAACTCGGCGAGAGGTTCGGCGACAGGTCTATTACATACTGTACTGTAGGAGAGCTTTTCGGGTCAATGAGTGCAAAACAGAAATATCTTCGCTCGTTCAGTCTGTGTCATTCCTGCGTGTTTTGCTGCTTTTATGTAATTTATGTCTCCTCAATAGTCACCATTTTTGGAGGAAAGTTACAAAAGGAACTGCAGCAACATGAAGAATGGAAAGGAGATGTGAGTCGGAGAGCTGTGAAACAACATTATATGGATGGCTAGGAGGTGGCTTGTGAAAAAAAAAAGGAAGTGGAATAAGTCTTCTGCATGTCAAAAACAAAGAGGAGGAGAAGAAGTGTGAACTGAACACTGCTGATGTGAAGGAGGGGACACAGAGGTTGTTCATCTCAGTCTCAGGAGAGCCTACCTGATTTGCCAGCAATAAGACCAGTCATTACTCACTAAAGCCCAGCGGTAACACTTGTACACCTCCCCCCCCCCCCCCCCCCCCCCCCCCCCCAGCGTCCCTCCATCTCTACTTGTACCCATCCATCCTTGAATGTGTGCACAGGCTGCTAAAAACACACAGAGGTGAGGGAGCGAACGTCGGCCCCAGACACGTATGGACAGATATACGACGGGGCAGAGGACAGGTGATCAATAGAGGAGGAGCGGCGGCGGCGGCCAGATGAGATCACAGCGAGAGAGGAGAGCAAGCAATAGGTCTTTGCGAAGCTGTGGATTCCATTACTTTTAAATAGATTTCGCATAATGTTATTACACATCCAAATCGGCGAAAAGAAAAAGAACTACGCTCGCCTCGATCCATAATCAGTAGCATTTTCATAAAAGTATTTGTTTACTTTCCCTGGAGGGAAATAAAGGAGGAAAAAAGCAATTATTACAGCAGCTTTCAGAATGAATGAGGCGGAACCTGTCTCAAACTTCTGGCTAGCTCTCTTAAGACCATGGTTCTCGCTATCATGCCGTGCTGCATTTCAGCCTGAAAATGTGTGCTTTTGTTGCATGTTGAGCAAATGTTTGAGTGCCTTTGTGAAACTGGCTTGTGAGCGCGTGACTGCGTGTGCTTGTCGAAAAACCTTTTTTCTCATTCAATAGGCTGGTAATAAGGTTTTAGTCTGCCAATATGGTGCAGCCGATAAGCACAAAGGCCAATAATCCATACAAATATTAGCCCAGGTTTCAGAAATGGCTCAGTTGAATGAGAGAATCTGTGTGAGTTGGTGTGTGTGTGTGCTTGTGTGTGTGTGTTGGCGGTCGTGTGTGCATTGTGCATGTTTGCTGACACACTTATTGGACCATTTGGAGAACAAGATTTGTAATCAAAATGAATAAACAACAAAAAAAAATTTATTGAGTGGCTGGCAAATTTCTCTGCTTTGTGCACGTACACGACGAACAAAGACTGAATAAACCAGTGTGCCTCAGATGTACTGGTGTGTGTGTGTGTGTGTGTGTGTGTGTATGTGTGTCAATGTGACACCTGTATTTGGATCAGTGGAGTGTGTGTGGTCATGGAAAAGCAGACCTCATTTCAAAGTTTAACTGGTTTTGACTGAGCTGAGGATGTGTGTGTGCTTGTGTGTATTTGTGCTGTTGTGTACACACTCACACATGTACACACATGTCTCGAAGTGTATGCTGTGTGTGCATGTTGTCTTTTTATTGGTTTGGACTCTTCATGGCTGTTTACTTTACATTTATGAATAACATTTTCTGCATCATTTGTCCACACTGTCTTCCTTCCTGTCGGAGCCATGCTGCATACTTACCCCATAATGACACTACATTACTGACAACCAATCATAATAGTTCATTCTGCAGTCTTGATATACACCTCAAAACAAACTGTTATGCACACATATGTGCAAAAACCAGTGCTTTACCACATTCCATCACCTCTTATACTGCAGGCTGACTGGAAGAATTCTCCTTATCACGAGAAGCCAAACAACCTCTGATTGATATTTGCGCTCATTATTCCTTCAGTGCTGGTCCGAGAGAACACAGAGTCTCTGTAGCCAACAGCCTCGGGAACAACATCTTAATAGAAGATCTTTTCTGCCTCCAGCTATGGACAGCTCAAACCCACTAATTTCATTATAGATCCCCTGAAGGAAATCAATACATTACCAGGTTGAGGTCAATACATTTGCACCTAAAGAATCAATAAGTCACTAACACTGAGCGCAGGAGCCGGTAAGGAAACACACACATGTTGTTTTCTTGGCTTCTTCTCTGTAATCCGTGTGCACAAGCCCGGCAGCTGGCACAGACGAGGCTCGTTTCCTTGAAAAGCAGGTGCATCAGATTTAAAAAACTGCTAAAAAAAAAAAAAAAAAATCAACTTCCGATCCAGTGTGCTTCAAAGTTTGCTCTCAGAAAATGAATGCCGAGCCCAAGGCAGGAGCAGTATTTCAACAGAAGAGAGTAGTATTCTTGAATAAACTGTGGGTGGACAGTGCACTACAACATATTTGTCATGTCTGTTTATACAGTAGTGCTCAATATGGGCAGTGGAAGAAACACTACAGTACAAAGCACAGTAAAAAAAAAAAAAAAAAAATCATTTAATCTCTGCCATGCCGATATTCAAGACGACGCTCGGTATCTGCTAGTGCATCTGACTTTTCTGAAACATTCACCCAGCACACCTCCATTCCTCTTTCTCCATTTCTTTCTCTCAACACATAAACACATTCCAGGCAGAGCATAATAAAGGAAGGGCCTTCTCTCTCTAAAGCCATGCCAAGCCACAGGAGCAGTGCTCAAACTGTGGCCTCCAGGTAGCCACTGTGCTACTGTATTAGTCAGGCCAGATCGCTCTCTGCGCCTGCTAATGTGGGCACTCAGGAAGACTGGACTCTAAAGTAAGTCAGTGGAGCATGGAGGACCCACACACACACACACACACACACACATACACACATATACACATAATAACCCACACATGCATGTTTCTTGGCTATTGTAGCATCTTTGGGCTGAGAGACTTTCTGGGTCAGAGTAATGCAGTTAATTTACCAAGACAGGGAAAAGGCTGTAAGGGAGAACACTAGTGAGCAATACTCCGCACTCCAAAACACACACACACACACACAGACACACACCCTGATGCATAATGTCATACACATTAGTACTCAGGTTGTATGCTGTCGCTTAGTGCTGCCGCTGCTGCTGCTGCAATGACTCATTTGAGCTAATGATTTGTTCCTATATGGAGCTCTTTTAAGAGCTGTTATTGATCTGTCTGTCTATGACCATAGGAGACTGTGAATGGGTTTGTGTGCCTGGCTAAATAAATGTGGCCGACACGAGCGTCATTGTGCCTGCACGCATGACAAACATGTTAAAACAGCAACGCGCCGACACACAGCCATATGCATAAACATGCCTTATGAGGACATTTGTGCACTTTTAAGCTGTGTTTCCTCTTTGAGCATAAATCATCGAGTGGAAAAGACACAAGGGTACAAGGTGTAACAGAATCTGAGTTGGTCTTTAAACATGTTTAGTATTGTGCAAGTTCTATATGTGTGTGTGTGTGTGTGTGTGTGTCCGAGTGTATGTTCGTGTGTGTTATCTGATTTCAGTGCATCAGCATGTCGTGTCCCCAGTGGTCTCAGCTGCCTGTTCGTAATTAGCGTGTATGCAAAGAGTGCAAGAACAGAGATCCCACAGAGACCTAAGTGACAGTGTTGCACCGGCACAGAGGACCCTTGCATTCACAAACACATACACAATCACACATAGATAAATTCACATGCTCGTGCTCAGGACTTATGCGTGTCAATACCGCACACATATGGGCCCGGGTGTCTCTCGGGAGCCATTAGACACACGCGTGATGCGGGTAAACATCGGGACGGAGCAGGGCCAAATTAAACACACTCCAGAGACAGATCACGAAGGCGCTCAGGAGTGGCTGGATGTCCCGAAGCAAAGCCGTGCCTTTTTCCACAGACAAGAGCGGGAAGAATGAATTCCAGATACATGTTAGCACCTCACAACAGGCTCATGATAAATCCCTGCTTCCTTCTGTGACAGGAAGAGCGATTCACCGTGTGTTACATCGGGCGGCAGCACGGCAGCCCGCTCGCCGCCTGCTGCTCCTTCGTGAGTCTCATAGATTACAAAGGTGTTGCTGCCACTGAAACATACCATCTTTGTCCTTGTCATTCCCCTGGAAATTGAGGTGAGGGTTCAACGCTTCCTCGTTAGCCATCGCCGACAGCAGACAGCGGCAGGTGGGGATCTGGTGTATGGCTCATCACACTAACAATACTGATCATGGAGAACGCCCGTTGGCTGGGTTAATGCAGGTTAAATTATCAACATTACAGAGAAGGAAGCTTGACTAATCTCTCAGCTGATGCGATTTCCCATTCTCTTAGAAATGAATGGGAGGTCAAGGTGCAGCGTGTCAGTCCAGTCTCTCAGCAAACAAACAGCGTGTGTGTGTGTGTGCATGCGTGAGAGTGTTCTCTAAAAGCTGCAGGGGCACCGTCTCCTGCAGGAGCTTCGCTGTTCAAACTCTTCATTTTTCATTACTGACCATAAGAAGGGGCATGATTCAATATTATGGTAATAAATTGCTTCCATTCTTAAATATCTCACTCAAGGGAGGAGCGGCGGAGCTTAGATAGGGCACAGTGCCAGAACGTCCCGGTAGCAGCCTCGGCCTACACACACACACACACACACACACACACACAAAGACATCTTGATATATATGTTAAAGGTAGGCTACGTGCTTGTTCATTTTCATACTTTTCTCCATCATTGTAATCCAACCTCACTGGTGACAAACAGCTGACACTAATGATCTTGGCTGTTGGATTAGTTGTTTGGTCCATAAAACACCAGAAACCTGTGAAAAATACTAATTACAATTTCCCAGAGGCCCAAGGTGATGTCAGTCCATTAATGATTCATGTATCGAAACAGTTGCTGATAAATTTTCTGTTGATCATGTAATCCATTAATCCATAATGCAACAGGGTTTCAAAGAGTTTTACCACCCCTTTATGGGAGAAAAACAAAAGCAAACATTAAACCTACTATCTCATCTGTCTTGCAAAAGACCTACCTCAACTTTGACCACACCTTTCTTTGGAATAAGCATTGATTACTAAGAAGTGATTTAGACGTTTTGGCCAAACTGGAGCTTTATTCACAACTGGCCTCTCATTTTCCTTCCCTTTTGAACTACGTTATAACATCATCATCACATGCCCAGATCTCAGCAGTTAACTTGGGGAGTAAAACGTTATCATCCCCAGTAGGAGTAATGGCCAAATCTATAAAAATAACACCCAGGTTTTTTTTCTTTTTAAAAGAGGCTTTTCCTCTAACGCACAGACACACAGCTGCATGCACAGATGTGTTACTATAACATCATAAAGTTCTACACTAAAGTCTCATGCTAATGAATCCCACTGAAACCCCAGCACTTGTAGTTAAGCCTCATTGCCTCACACTGACACTGTTGTGAGTGCTGAAGGGCTCCCTCGCGTCTTCCCTCCCATCTCCGCTCCGTCCCCCCCCCCCCTCCTCTCCCTCCTCACTTCACTCTGTCCATCTCCGGCTCTCTGAGTTATTGTCAGCGCAGACACAGAGCAACGCCGCATCATTAACCGCCTCTCGCAGTACAGTCTACATCCCAGATGCAAAGAACAAGGCTTTTATGTGCCGGCTGATGGACGGTCTAATTCTCTATTAATGGGGGCAACACAGCCTCATTGCTCATTAAAAATGAACGGAGACAAGCTCTCTGCACTGATAATTACACACACACACACCTGGGTACGGCCGACCCTGCCTATTACTGACAACAGTGGGCTCTTAGAGAGACACATGCAGTGAGATGAAGGCAGAGAGGACCAGAGAATAACAAGTCACCAGCACACTGTAGAAGAATGATTCCAGAATAATAGCAATGAAATAATAACAATAAAGTTTGGCTTCCTGGTGTAACAGTCACGCCGTAGTGGGATCAGGCCATTTTAATAAGGCATAATGGAGAGACTCAGTGTTTTCAAGCAATCAAAGCAGTAGGATTTGCTTAATAAAAAGTAAATACAGAGCCTGTTGAGTAAATGAGAGTCCTCACATGAAAAAAACCAAGAGAGTCAATATAAAAAAATCCACCGATTTTTAAGTGGAGTCGTCTGGTAGAGGAGGAAAAACAGAAGATACTGTCAAGAGGTCATGGATACTCTGGCTATGTCAAGCGGGATGTTGCTCTTTGACACAGAAGCATGGAAGAGAAAAGATTAAATATTTAAAAAAAAAGAAAGAAGAAGAGCTGACAGGAGAATACAGCAAACAAGATACCGAAGGCGGACTGAGGCGCTCCAGAGAGAAGTAGTCGAAGAGAAACAGAGCGAACGCGGCGAAGAGACTGGAGGTTAATGATGGCTGTCTTCGCTTCCATAAAACAACTGTACGGGGGTGCCGCCATTATGCTAAAGCAGGCAGGTAATTAACTAAAATGCCTAATTAATTCTAATGAAAGAGAGATGCAGACGAGTGAGGCAGAAATATGAAATGATGGCGGCAAGAGAGGAAGTGACAGCGAGATTAGGAGCGAGAGGGAAAAGTGTGGCGATCACTGAGTCAGGTGCTGGCGAGCACAGCGGCGGGCGGTGGTGGCGGCGGCGGCGGCACGCGTTCAGCCGTGCAAATGTGACGGTTTGTTCAATTACAGCTAATTTATGTTTACACAGGAAAGCGGAAAGAAACCTAAACAGGGCCAAACAGCCTCCAGGGCCAAAGCTATTAAATAAAGCAGCCTTTTTTTATTGATTGACTCGAATATTAAAAGTGCAGCCACCATCAAGACCCCCCTGTTTAACTATGCTCACATTAGAGGCAGAGACACAGTGATAAATTGCCTTGGGATGACGGGAGACGCCTGTTCCCGATTCTCTCAGCGTTCTCCCCACATGACACACTTCCACCCAAGTCTGTTCCCTGGCTAAAAGTGCTGAGCTGAGACTTCTGCTAAATCACAATTAAACAGGCAATCTGCTCAGAGCTCGTAAATAAATCAGCTCAAGAAAAAAACTGCAACCTACCCGGACTCATGCACCAACACAAAGAGCAATTTATCACTGTCCATGCATGTGCATTTTACAATATTCATGTTTTTTTTCTTTTAATTTACAATTATGATTTCGTTGTTTGACCCGTGAGTTACTGGAACTATCAGACATTCCAGACATGTGTTAAATGTAGTTTAACAGCTGAATCATAATAGAGATGTTAAAGCAGAGTGTTTAAATTTAGTTGAGATAAAATGAGAGAATGTTAAAAAAAAACTTCACAAAGAAAAGCAGAGACGAGATAACGCAAGACGTCTTACAAGATAATGGAGGTGAGAACGTGGGACGGTGTGTGTAGCTGCCTATACAGCGCACTATAGTAATACTACAATGTGTATGATAGAAAACACGAGAGAGAGAATCCATTGGTGTTTGAGTGTAACTTTTCCTTGCTGAACACTTTGAGGATCAAACTACTAAGTCTGGTGGTTTTTCTATACTTTTCTTAATGTCAACAAATTCCACAAAAAGCTGACAATGAATTGATTCTGCTGTACGTCTTTGTAGCCAAAGCCTGATATACTGGAGCTTATGTCTCCAGTGTTCTCCAAAAAGGCCTTAATAAAAAAAAAAAAAAAAAAAAAAAAAAATCAATGGGTGACATGTCTCTTCATCATGATGGACATAGGCACTGTTTTGATTCAATCCCACACACACATCGTCCTACAGAACTGAATTAAATCACTTTTGTTAGTAACATCTGAAACTACAGTGCTCAGCTATTTTGGGTAACTATTTAGCCTTTATATATATATATAAATAAGTCATTTTTAGAGATTTATATTGTCAGTACTTAGTGGGTACTTGTAGTAGTTGCTGCAAGAAGCAACAACTGAACAAGCTGTCTTCGGCCTGAGAGTCAGTTTAAAGCACTTATTTTTCTAATTCAGATTCAGGAACACTTTGAAGGACAAAAGAGGGAATCTGGAAACGACTGAGATACGGTGATGAGTCCCATCACAGACAGCAAGCACTGCAGTTAATGACCGGGTCACGACTGGGAAGAGCAATGCTGTTTGTGTGCAGCTGCCGAGGTGATTAAAAAAATCCAAGTTATACTGTTTATTTCAGTGTGTAAATCATGTTAAGGACACTTCTCCACCACCAGCAGTTAGTTTCAGTTAATGTCTCTGCAGATCGAAGCAATGACTGACATTGTTATTTGCTACTTGTGAATCAACATCTTTTATGTGCTCTTCAAATGCCCTTGTTGGATCCATTATCTGGAGTTTTAACATGGTCATTCTTGACTCTGACTGACTAGCAGGGAACTGTGAATCAACTCTGAGTTAACGTTCCCATCCCCTAGGAAGTGTTTTAATAACTTGTAGGTTAAGTGTTTTTTAAGAAGAAACTGTGAGTGACCCAGGAATTATATCAATTTTGTTCTGGTTTGGGTATTTTTGTGGTTTCTTGTAGTTTATTTGCTGTGCTTTCTTAGTTTTATCTCCAGTGTTTTCAGTTTGAGATTGTTTCTTTGTCTTTTTGATCAGGCTTGCTTCAGAGGCTGGGGGCGTGGTCTCAGGTACAGGGGGCGTGGTCTTGAGTGCTGGGGCCTTATCTCTCACACCTGCATCCAATTCCACCTCATCACCTCTGCTTAAATACTCCTCTCATTCTCCTCTCAGGCTGCCAGATCGTTCAGTGTCTTTGTCCATGTCTGTGGTCCAGTTCTCCAGTCTTTCCCTGTCCTTTAGTGCTTCAAGTTTTTCTGGTATCTCCAGTGTGTGTTACTCGTGTTCCCAGTCATTCCTTGGTTTTTCTTCTCTTTGTTCATCTTCATCTACTCCACTGATACCTTCCCCCATGTCTGTGTCTAACTCCTGGGTCCAGTAACCAAAATCCATAACAAATTTAAAGCAAAATCAAGGCCAATGGCTGCATATTTTTAATTTGATTATATAAGGGATTTTGTTGGGAAGCATGAACAGTATATACCATGGTATATAATCTCCAAATTGTTCTTTCTTCTATTTTGTAACTAAGCCCTAACCAAGCTTATAGCAGCTGCCCGAAGCCAATGTGTTTCTGATGTGTCGTTCTCCCTGTGTATTATTGCATCCTTATATTTGTTGTGCTGTTTTCACTGTTTCATAACTGCTTCCAGTAAAAACAAATTCTAACTTCTGCCTTCAACCTTTTACCGGGAGTGTGTTTATCTGGCTACAAAGCTGTGCATCTCCACGCAAAGGGAGGGCAGGCGAGACACAAGAGCCCAGCAGTGCTCGAGGTTACACACCCGCTCTTATGTAATTGATGACTAACCAAGTAAAGCCAGGCAGTGTCCTCCACGGCTGGAGAAGAAGCAGGTGGCTGGATTTCCTCACAAGAAAAAAGGCTTTTGGGGAAATTTAGAGAGGCACTCCTAAACTGGTCTTGTCTTGTGTGTGTCGTCCCTGGTACCAACTGTGATGCGATGTCCACTGACGCCCTGGGCCAGGAAGAGCTTCCTCCTAAATCTGCCTCTCCAAAGAAGAGCTCCCAGAGAAGACAAATAACACCTGTCACTTACAACAGTCCAGCTTAACTGGATCCTTCCGCTGATGCTTTTTGAAATTTAAGGTCACTATGTGATGCCTTTAACGCTCCCAAGGCTTCTCCCTGTGTAAAAGCTGAGGATACAAGTGCAGCATAAACTCCCAGGAAATGTATCTTTGAATTTTACAATGCAAAAACGAAGCTGATTTAGGAAAAAGAAAACATGTTAATGGCAAAACCAGAAGAAAACTGAAAGCAAGTTATTGCCTCATAATAACTTGCTATTTTAAAAGATATGAAAATGGTGTTTTCGGTTGATGAAAACATACATTTCAAGGACGCATAATGCCCCTCTCATTCACCACAACACAGACTTATGAAAATAGTAATTCATGCGATATCAGCTTATCTGAAAACAAAAGCGTTTCACCTCGCCTTGCCACTGCTTCCATTCTGTCTTTGAAGAACGGTAATGACTTCTCTCTCCAGGACTGAAACACTTTGTGAACAACATCATGAAAGAAAGGAAGAGACGTTCTCCATCACAAAAATGACCCCATACAAATTGCAGCAATGCGCAAAAGAGCTCGAAAACCAAAAGATGACAAAAGAAGCCAAAGATGTGAAGAGAGTATTCTGTTCGGTATGACAGTTGTACATCACACACATCTTGTTCCTTTCCGCCACTTTCGGCGTTGGAGGACGAGGACATGCAGAGCAGAATAAATTAGCTTAATGTTCATTCATTTTCCTCACTTTAACAAAAACATCGCCGACTCGAGACACGCGAAGCAGGAGGCGGAAGGTTTTATTTGCTGGATGTGAATTGAGTGAAGGAGCACATGGGCGCGAACACGCACAGACAACACAAATGTATAAAATGAAAAAGATAAAAAATCCAGAATGTGGCGAAACCTCTGTCTGGCTGCAGGGTTCATTTGCCGCGTTGCAGACGTGTGGAAGATGGCTCAGTCCGGCCGCTCCTCTCCGACCCACAACCACGGGCAACACATTCAGGATAATTTGTCATATTCATTATTCCACGGGTCGTGAATACCAAAGAGGGGAGAAGAGAGAGGAAGATGCAGACGGCGAGCCAGGCAGGCAGCCACCACAAAAAGCCCTATTTACCCCATCACACAATCTGTTAGCACTGACAGATTACCCCACATCACCGGGCCCAACATTAGGCTTTGACAGTGCACGCTTCGCACTGCTTCCCTCACAGCCCCTCGCTCTCTCTCTCTCTTTTTTAATGGCCCCCCGGAAATCCAAACAGTTTCATATTTCCATCAGACGAAGATCTGAAGGATTTAACATCAGGTTTGACAGGTAACATAAGTGAGTTATTGAAGATGAGAAGAGGCATTGTGAAGCATCCCGCGATGGAAAAAACAGGTTTTGACGCACGTAACCTTTCCATCTCCGCTTCAGGCTGTAAATAAGCATACAGCAAAAGGATGGGGATCTAAAGTGATCTCAGGCTAACTTCTGCGCCCAGCCTTTTTAAATGAAAGAAAATATGGCGATGAAGCATCACCTGGGGCGCCAAGCTATAAACATCACTGAGCCGGAGCTTTTGTTTTTCCTCACATATCCACATTCCCGAGCGCGTCCGAATGACACAGCCATGAAATGAAACCCATACATTAGATGATGGCAGGTGAAAAGACGAGATGTGGTTACACGTTGGCAACCAATTTCCTTCTCTACCCCGCCACCCATGTTAATGACATCATACCAGAGCCATGTTAATTATCACTTTTACTTTCCATTACTCACGGCCAACCTCCCTCCCCCCTTTCCTCACCCCTCCCGCGCCCTCCGACCTGAGAGACAGGCACCTCCACCTGCTTCATTATGTGTCTTAGCGTGAGACTAGCCTCTCCTGTTTTGCTCGGACTCCCTCCTGGGGCGATCCAATCCTCCCCTCTCCTGATCCCCACTGCTAAAAGTCAGCGGTTCAGGCCTCCCAGGACAGTATCAGGTCTGCTGTCCATCTGTCACGGCGGAGCCTGCCAGAACCACACGTACAGATAGTCGAGTACTGAGCTGCGATGACACAAAGGATCATCGAACCTACCGCAACTGATACTGGGAGGCGGCACACATGAAAGAGAATCTCAAAAATAACCTAGTGAAAAGATAGTGGGATGGCAGCCTATTAAATGAGCTTCTAAAATAACTCCATGTGCTAAACTCCTCCACGCTATAACTGTTCCAAAGAACATATGAAATAAACGTGCCAAACTCTGGCTCAAGATTTTTGCTTTAATAACAGTTCATTTGTATTTTGGGCACATATCGATGAAAGCGCGTGCGTCAACACGGAGCAGTCATCTAATCTGAGATCAAGCAGCCTTGGACAACTCCTCGCTGGTTTCCATGGGGAACAGGATGGAAGGCCGCACTCGAAATCCATCCAGCCTCATCACTCGTTATTCCCTCCCTTCCCTCTTTACACACAAATCATCTCTCAGGTCTACTTCTACTGTATCTCGTCCTTGTTAGTTCCTCTTCTCTGTGGACATCCCAGTTCTCAACATGTTAATACAAGCCTGCATCACTTTAAGCGTCTCACTGGATTACAGCCCTACGAGCTCACATTTCTCATATGTCCATGTCGGTATAATGATGTTATGGCCGTGTAACATGTTAACACAAAAGGAATAAGAACCAAGTAAATCTTATGATGCTTCCCTGGAGATGTGGAAGCCGTCACACAAGGCCAAGCATAGAGTGCAGCCATTCGGTATTCTCCACATAAGCCTGGCGGGGGCTTAAAAAAAACGAGTTTAGATCGAGTCCCGATTGATGACAGGCGAATCAGATGAGTTGTCATTAATGATTCACAGCGGGTCTGGATTAGCTGGAGGTTCCTGGCAGATGAATGAGGCTATTTTCTAGTTGCTCCAAGGTTAGCCAGACCCCAGCGAGCGTGCTCCTGGGGCTACCTCAGTTCCATCATTACAGGCCCCAGCTGCTGGCTAAGTTACTGCTCTCAACCCAAGGCATGCCGTTCGTCCATCTGAAGACGAGAGGGCAAAGAGGAGCGGACACGGAGTGATTTATAAATACTGATGAGAAGTGTGGTATCAGGGTTAAATCTGCAGTAGGCAACAAGTGAGCATACGCAAATGCAAAACCTTTCGCCTCTCTCTCTCTGCTGCCTCGCTCCCACAAACCCACTATTTCAAACAGCAGCAGGAGTCGGCTGCCCTGCAAAACCTCATGGGGTCTAAGTCCTAGGGTGTGCTCTCCACCAAGGTGTTGAGCAATTTTCTGACAATTAATCAAATGATGTGACAATAATTGGCAGACTGAGAGATAATGAAAATGATCCTTAGTCACGGTTCTATTTGAATTACAATGAGAGCTTATCTAATAGGCTTGGCTATGAAAACACAGTAAGCAACATTCATTTCCTGCAGGCATGGTGGATGCAGCACAAACTGACCAAGTCACAAAGAAATTGTCAGAAAAGTGAAGGATGAAAGGATGTTTTGCTTCCTTTGTATATTTACTATAGGAATAACAATTTAAGTTGCTGTGCTGTTCAATGGATAACGGCAGCCATACCGGCAACTTTTAAGTTGTCATTCATTCATTCATTCATTCAAGGACAAAACACATCAATCACCATTTCTTTAAATGTGCAAATGTTGGCCAGCTGGCTTATTTTAAACTGCCATGTTTTGTTGAGATGTTTGAAATATCTAAAGGTTTTCAACCAGATTATGCAAACTGCGAATATTCCATTTCCTCACATTGAGAAAAAAGTGGCGGCACGTTGTTCCATTGCTCCAGCAGCATTAAGTATATGCATCTGGTGAAAACAAATAAGCATTGTCAAACTATTTCTTCAAGGCTTTGAGAAATTGGGATGAGCAATTTTCAGGATCAGACAAAAAAAAAAAAAAAACAATAGACAATGAAAATATTTACTTGCAGACTTATTCCAATTCAAACACTATACATGCCATTGTAGAAGTCAGAACAGGGGCCGGGGGGGGGGGGGGCTATGTTCAGCGCTTTCATCAAGGGCTGCTGAAAGCCAGAACAAACCCTACCCTCCAGGCAACCAGGTATAATACTTTCAACCAAACAGCATTTAATAAAGTGTTCTCATTTTCCCTCCACTGCTTGCACCATCCAAAATCTCTTCTTCATTCATCCATCTTGACCCCTTCTGGGAAATCACAGTTGATCCCTTCTTTCATCACATCCCCACACCTTTAACTCTCCTCCCCCGTTTGTACATTGCCCTTATCCTTTTGAGGCAGACTGGAGAATTCACAATCAATAAAATGGTTATCCATCAACATCCATGTCTTTACTGATCAATCCCAGCCACCTGATCACTTTCCTGCCTCTCTCTCTCCACCCCTTTACCTGCCCTCGTTCCACTTTCACCCATTTGCTTTTCCCATTTGTTGCATTTGTTTGTTCCTCCCTCTGCTCACTTTTGTCGAGTTCCCTCCCTCCATCGGGGCGCTCTTTTTAACGGAGCGCATGGATCAAAGCCGCGAATGAGGTGGGTTAGCCACAGGCATGTAAGCTGACGGCTTATACTCTCCTCCTACCACCCCCTATTAACACACACACAAACACCTGCAACTTCCCACTCAAGAGTCTGACTAAGACTCATGCCCACGTGTACACACAAGCAACACAAACACCAAAGCGAGCACACAGTCATCTATTGTGAATATAGAGCCCATTTCCGCTATATAGGCTAATTCCCCACTCAGATCAGATGTCTGGTGTTCAGTGATGTGGGAGGAAAATAAAGGCGCAGATTTGAGAGTGTGGTAATTCCATTTCCTTTACACTCGATATCTGTGCTCTCAGCAGGGCAGAATGCCACAGGGGTACAATGAATAAAGAGATGTGGAAATAGTCATGAAAAGTGGCTGTTACGTATGCAATGGTACCACTCTGCCACACTTATACTAAGGATATAGTGCGATATGTTTAAGTGAGTGAAAAAGCGAAAAAAAAAAAAAAAAAGAGAAAAATGGTCACATGACTAAAAATGACTGAGATGAAGAATTTCTCAATATCAATGCTTTAAGATGTATTAATGAAACATGTCTGATCAACATTTACCATTTTTGGTAACACTTTATTTGATGCCTAGCTCTGTAACGCATTATAAATGTATTTATAATGCGTTATAATGACATATAATACCCTTTGATCCTTGCAACAAAAATCAGTTAGCAAGGGACCAGCAATCATGAAGTATTATAATACTTGACCTTATTAGCCATTATAAAATGCTCTATAATGTGTTATGCTCATTGTTATATAGCCTTATGATGATTTATGAGTGTTTATAATGATAGTTATACACGTTTATAAGCATATCATAAATATATGTATAATGCATTATCTATGTGGGAATTGTCAGCGAGTTGCCAACAGTTATAATGTATTATAATACCTGACCTTATAAGTGATGATAAAATGCTTTATAGTGTGTTATGATTATTGCTATAAAGCATTATGATCATTTATGAGTGTTTATAACTATAGTTATACAGTGCTATAATGTCATTATAACGCATTATAAATACATTTATAATGCGTTATAGAGATAGGCGTCAAATAAAGTGTTACCCCATTTTTTATTCAAATTTTACTCAAAAGTGGGGGAAAAAATTATGTTTGGTAATAATCTGTTGATAGGTTAACGATCAGTATATGAGCAGAATAGGCCGCGGTCGAGGCTGTGGTCAGTCGGTTTACTGTGTCTGTTAAACACAACAGCCTTGCACCGCTGACCTGTCACTCAAAGCGAGGCGGCGGATGCATCTTGTGTCAACAGAACATATTGGATTTCGCCTGGTGAAAATTACTGGCGTGCTGAGGCAAAAAGCAGGCGGAACAGAGAGAGAAGCGCAGGTACTGTTGTAAGCATTCGCCGCAGGAGCTGGTATGGCTGGTGGGCTAAAACCAGCATTTCACCATTGGAGAATTTTATCATTTTATCAAATGCTTTATGTAATGGCTTTTTAACGATGACCTTGTACTCGCTGTTACCAAGGGGTTTATTTTTAAGCTCTGCACAAACAAGGCTGGGTCGCTTCATGACCTGCGGTGAATACACTCGGTTTCACCCTGTTAAGAAGGAAATAAAATCGAAGAAATGAACAGAAAAGTGAAATCCAGTACAGCTATAACGTACTTTAGGATCGGCTATGTTGATTGCATTTGAAGGAATCTGAATGATATTACGTTTTAGTTCGAATCTCTTTGGACAGGTCTAATCTTTGGAGGCAGCGATGTGAAGATAAAAATGTCAAAAACAAGAAAATGAATGCATCTAGATGTCAGATGTGAAATGAAGTGACAGAGTGTATGTATAAATGACAGCTCATCTATATGTCCATCTAATGGTACCTGAGGGGTGAAGTGCTGTTAAGAGACAGGCTGCACCTCAGGGCTCATTCACATGAACTCATCGAAAAGAGAAACTAAACGGCTCAACTTCAAAAAAAAAAAAAAAAAAAAAGGGACAGAAGCTGCAGAAAAAGTACGAGGGTGTGTGTGAAATGAGGAGAGTCATACAGAGTGGGAAGGTGTTTCAGCGAAAGGAACAATGAAGGTGAGGAGTTGAACCCGTGCAGCTGGAGACCAGATGAAAGAATTGAGATGATACAAATGACATGTCTGTGTTACTCAATCAGCACATTATGAGAACCCCACTCAGTGTGATCTCCCCATAATCTAATCTCTCCAAAAGGTACAACAGCATGTGTTTCCAACCCTCTCTGACTCTCTTTACATAATCAGGGCTACTTGACCTACCATCTCTTACTGCGCCTCCTCACTTACACAACTCTCCCACCTACGACACTCTGCGTCGTTTATGTCCAAGAATCATGGAGCAGAGAGAGAGTGAAACAGAGCTGTAATACTCCAGCATTCAATATATATAGCTGTCTGCTATTTATGAGTAATAGGTGGCAACTTATGAGTAATTCACTGAGTCAAATACACATGCCTGTTCAGAACCTGTAACACAGTTTGTTTAACACCACAAATGGTTTTCTATTGTGTGGTAGGATGTTTTTTTTTTTTTTTTTTTTTATGCCGCAAGGTGGGAAAAAAAAAATCTTTATATGACAAATCTGAAAACATTTCAAATTTGTAGTGGTCTCCCAAATTCTTCACCGTTCTTCACCATTTCACGCTGTTCCCTGTTTTTTTTTTCGCACATCACGCCTCCACACTTTCCACTTATCATCTCGCTTATTGTGTCTTCTCAACACCGACGACGACCCTGATACCAAAAATAGCGCTTTCCACCTCCCACTCGCTTCGTCGGGGACAAGGGCTCATGGAAAGGGGTCAAGGGGGTGAAAGTCGGCCCTCGTCAATCTGGAAGATTCTGTCAGCGGGTTGCCTGCAGCCACTTCTCTGCCAGCGCTGCCCCCCTCCGATGACTCTGCCATGACAACCCCGTACCAATCAAAAGCAGCGTTCTCGTGACCCCACAAGCTACCTGGAGCACCAGTGAAGGTAAGAGACAGACAGACTGATTACACAGCCTGTCTCTAGGTCATTATACAGCCTTGTCTAACCCTGTCTAGCCCTTCATCTTTCTCCTGCTCGTCTTTTCTCACACCCATCCAGCCCCCCCCTTTTCCTGTCCGAGAAGCCTTCGACCCCCATTACATTTTTGGTAAATAACACAGGAGCCCTTTGAGAAGAAGAGCGATGGCAGAGCGGGAGGAAAGCGGGGTGAAGGAAAAGAGAGGGTGTGGAAAAAAAAGGAGGAGAAGTTAACCGAGCCGATCTGAATGGGCTCCAGACTGAATGAATCGGCAGAAAACAGACAGGTGAAGTGAACAGGGAGAGATCGGAGAGGACGTTTGTTAAAAGTCAAAAGGGAAAGAGAGGGAAGGAACGGAGGATGAGGCACCGGAGCATTGTTACATGCACAGATGTAATGTGGTTGGTGTTGGTGGCAGCATCGGGTGGGTGTAGTGTGAGTGCTCTTATCCTCTCTCTTCCTCTATCCAGCCACCTACTGCTATTACAAAATTGTCACCTCTTAACTTGAACTCTGCATACAGGCTGTGAATAATACGCCTTGATCACTTTAAGTTGGAGTAAATGATTCTTTCCTAACATTTTTAGGATTCTTTTGTAAGCATGAAGGCGAAGGGTAATTGCTTCGTAAGGCGGCAAACTGCTGGGATCAGTGTGGCTTTAAGTAACCATATCCGCTGGAAAATTAGTAAATATTATTAGTAATCAGTCGTCGGTTTCATGTTGTGAAGTGAGTGCTCACACTGAGCAAGTCAGCTTTGGCACATTATCCACGTCTTCCTCAATATCGCTGGTGTGAAATTAATTACTCCTGCCGTGAGGGTTGGGTGACGATGCAAAATGATGAAGGGGCTGAATTTTAATGGCAACAAAAGCAAAACGTGTTGCACATGCACAACCCAAAACACACACACAAAAAACATAAATGCACACTTGCAATTTTTTTTTCTTTTGTGGAAATGGTTTGAGTTTAATCAGACTTGTCTTTAATGGGACCAAGTCATCCTTAAATGTTTTTCTTTCACTGGTGCTTTGCTCTATTAAACGTTGCCAGTAATGTCTATAAGTGGCCATATATGTACTGCAAATAGCCATAGTCCAAGGCCTTTGTGTGAGTGTGTGTGTGTGCATTATTGTACACATTTACCTCCATTCCTTCACTGACAGTTCACTCATCATGTCTGTCGCTGCCCGTCCTCTGTGCTGATGAATAATAGATGGTGGCAGTACAGTAAGAATCAGAGACGGAGCAATAATAGATGAACGTTTCTCGCTGCCATTCGTTCTTTATATGAACGTCAGCGCTATCTCCATGCCTGTCTGCTCCTTTCAGCAACAATGCAACTCCGTCAACGTCCTGTGCATCTTTCATGTGCCTCTCTGGACGACGTCATTTTTTTCCACAATTCTCATCTCCCCCACGTCTTCGAAATAATAATGCATGAGATGAAAACTCACACGTGTGTCTCTGACAGGTGTTTCACTCAGCTGCAGTAATAATCACATATTGGACTCTACTGCCTTGACCTGAAGCAGTAAAGGGCTCTTCAGCCTCTGACAGCTGAATTGCTACAGGGTCCTGCCGTCTTTACGGCTGCTGCTGAGACTGTCGCTGTGGAAAAATGACTAACACAGGTTGGATTCATAAGCAAAAAAACTAGTCCTAGCCTTTAAAAATGACATTGCAATTGTGATAACTTGTCGTCATTTCTGCATTTCATTTTCACTGGAAAAACATAAAACTAATGGTGATGTTATGTCTCTGTGGACTCCATTGAGGAGGTGGGTGAGAGGAGGATGTTAGCCAAGCTGACATCTATCATGGACAACCCCTCTCACCCCCTGCATGAGACTGTGGGAGCTTTAAGCAGCTCCTTCAGCAACAGACTGAGACTCCCACCCTGCAAGAAGGAGCGCTACCGCAGGTCTTTCATACCAACTGCAATAAGACTTTTTAACACCTCATTATAGTTAACAACTGCATTTAAGAGATGACTGCATTTTCTCTGCATCTTCTCTGCTGCACACTGTAAATAATGTAATATCTTTTCAGTGCAATAACATAGAAATTTCTGTGCAATAGCATTATAGCATCTTTATTCTCATATGAATATAGAATGTCTATTACTTCTGGATGCCAAAGACAAGGAAAACATGTAACATAGTGTAAATACTTTACCTCACTTGTCACTTTATTGTCTCTATGCCACTTATTGTTTCTTGTTTTTTTATTACTGCCTTATTTTTTAACTAGCCACTTTCTGGTATTTATTTTTGAGTTACTGTTTACTGTTTGTTACTGCTGCTGTGACAAGTAAATTTCCCCTAAGGGGGATCAATAGTTATCTTATCTTATCTTATGTCATTTAAACATCATTTGTAAGGCTGTGGCATCTCTGTTGCACCACAACACTTCACTCATGATGATTTTGAGATTACAGATTGTGCTTTCGATAATATTTCCATTACTGTTCAGCCCCTGTGTTCAGCAACAGTTACATGGTCTGGCTCTAAGGTTTGTATGTTGTCTCTTTGTATGCACACGCTGAAAAGAAACCCGCAGTAACATCCTCCCATATATGCAGAGAACACTGAGGTGAGACTATTGATTTTGTTGGAAAAGAGGAGGTTGATAACAGATGTGTGAATTTGTCATCCAGGGGAGAGCCTCAGAGGGAAATGGCCAGTGCAATCATCAGCAGAGAGGAGCCTGTGGGGAGGCATTCGTGCACATAAACACTCGCATACACTTCTTTATAAAGACACAAAGGAGAGGAGGCGCGAAACAAAAGATATGAAGGAAAACAAATGGGAAGCCCAGGACTAATGGGCCAAGGAGCAGACGTCCAATTTGTCTCAGGCGCACACCAAGCCAAACCTAAACCAAAAGCTGACAAACGGACCTTGAGAAAGCCAAGAGCCATTTGGGGTAACAGCTGGTTTCTGTCTATGCTTCACAAAAGGCGGCGTCATACACGGCCATGTGGATGACAATCTGACCGTGATAAACAGTCACGCTGTTCAATTAGAGCAACAACAGGTGTCGCGTGTAGACGGAGGGCATGAAAAGTGAGTCACTGTGTATTAATCTGATGCAGCATGAGAGAAAAGCTTGATTGACTCCTCTTTGCTCTTGAAGAGAAAAGGGAGGAATGGATAAAGAGAGACGCGCCCTCGCAAGGCTTTTATCAGGTCACCTCAGTAATTAAGCGCATGCAGCTGTGGTTAGGAGAGAGAGAGAGAGACATAAACAGCGATAACGAAACAGATGGAGACTCATTTTTGGGGCAAATTTGAGATTAGGATATATTGAAAATGGAGGAAGAGGGATCTTAACACGCCACCGCTGATCCTCTTAGGTGGGAATCTCTGCTGCTGCGGCTCTGAATGTGTGTGCGTGTGTGTGTGTGTGTTACAGCTATAGCCAACACATAATTCTCATTTACAGCCTAAGGTTGCTATGGAAACACAAATAGACAAATAGCCAGGCAGCACATGACATGTTTAAAAATATGACGCCGAAGAAAAAAAAAAAGCATGGTAACACTTCATCTTTGTGTGTGCTCGACTTGTGTGTGTGTGTGTTGGAATACACTGCATGTTGGTGTGTGAGGAGTTGTGCCCTATAGATGTGAAGGGGGTGGGGGAGGCGACAGGAGGAGAGGGATGTGTTGAGAAAGAGGAGACAATAGGAGGGAGGGGTGGCGGTGGAGAGGGAGGGCCTGATGATGGGAGTGTGGATGGGTTCTATTTTTAGCCTGCATGTGTGATATATGCCAATAGATGTTCAAAGCACGGAGTAAGAGAGGCTTGGGCAGGCTGTGATACAACTGCTCTGTGCATTTTCATAACATTTGAAAGTCAACACTGCAATACCAACTTTGTCTGGTATCATTACTAACATAATTATAGGCCATATTTCAGATGGGCGACTGGAGATAACTGTTGCCCCCAATATTTTCTTCCCCTGCCAAGAGGAGAAGGTGCCGAAAGCCTCCATAAAACCAAGTAAATTGAATGTGCTGAAATTAAATTGAGTGCACTATGGAAGCAGCAGAGAGAAAAAAAAATTCATATCATAATGAAATCAAATCAGGATTATATCCATAAAGCCATTCAATCACTCGTTAATCCCAAAATGATTGGGCTTTGGAAGAAAAGACGCGGAGCTGTACACACACATTTACACACACACACACACACACACACACACACACACACACACACACACCAGAGATGGATTAAGTGACATCAATCAATAAATCCCAATCATGGAGCAATATCAAAACATCCCAACAGTAACAGATCCAGACATTTTCTCAAACACCATGCTAAACACAATAAATCGGTCCAGAGGGCGGGACGCTGCCGAGCGACAGCGAACAGAAAGTCAGATCTGTTTTGACCAAATTGTGGCTTCCTTTGTCCGCGATACATCTTTTGTTTGTGACGCTGCAGTGCAGGGGCCACAATCACTTATTGGATTATATGGCTATCACATCAATCACCCCGTGCTGCGACTGGCCTCCACTTACCAAAGCATTTATCTGATCATCCTCTCATAAATGGCCTGATGAATTGCACAGTCCTCTGACTTTGGTCTAATCATAATTGCATCTGTCTCCAATGGGGACTGTCTCTTGTCCCTTTCTGTCTCCGTGTCTCTGAATCATTCTCTGGAGGGGGTCATGCACAAACAACAGTACAGTGCTTGACTGGCAGGGGCAGGCAAAAAATTATCAGGGTCCTTTGTAAGTAATGCATCATCGCAATTTTAATATTCAAAGCATGACATTAAATAACAAAACTAATGGTCTACAGCTGCGCCGGCGGCTCTGTGAGGCTGTGCTAAGGCATCAGCATATTAACATACTCTGGCACAGACTGACGATGCTAACCTGCTTGTGTTTAACACGTATCCTGTTCACCGGCTGAGAGTGATGGGACTGGAATTTGTAAACACAGGTATTTGATCATTAAGTTTCACCTGGAAGGAAAAAGTTAAGGGATCATCAGTTCATCCTGTATCGAACTTCATGTCTCTAAAAACACAGATGGATCGCTCATGGTAGCACTCGGGGAACAGCCAAGAGTTCGCCACTGCCATTAAGATTAATCCTCTGGGAACCATGAATGTCTGAATTAAAATGTCATCACTATCCAACACCTGCTGGAATATTTCAGGCTTGACCAATGCTGTGCAACGATCAAGCAACATTGCCATCCATAGAGCCATGCTGCTGCAAATATGAAAATATGATGTATATTATTTATATGCATTATATATTTATATTTTAGGCACTGGCCCTCTGTATGCATATGAAGACAGGCCTCAAACCAAATATGAGGCCCTCAGGTCTTGTTGGGCTGACTTGCAGACCTCTAGTATAATCACTGCTGCCTTGTTTAGTTTATTAATTTAGTACCCACACCAGTGGGGGGGTACATGAAGAGTAGGAGGCAATCATGGCCAAGAAAACTAAAAATAGCATTAACAAACCCTCAGAGTACAACAATAATACCTGTGGTGAAAAAACAATAAGCACAGGTGAAAGAAAGTGAAGCTTTACTTTATCTGGGTATGAATAAAGAATGAGATGCAAACAGTAAAATCAAGTGGAACACAAACAGCAACACAAACATCATCTGATATTGTGGTAAAACACAAACCATTTGATAATCTGTGATGGCGGGCAAACAATGACTAGTTAGGCCAACAAGCGTCTGCACACTGAGTCTGAAGCTCATAAATTACATGCTTTTTTCCCTCCACAATCTTGAAACAGCAGTAATTTCTGCAGAGTCTGCAGCACACACTTTGAATCTGCACTTGCTTTATCTTTGCATATAAACACACATAAAACAAACGTCCTTATACATACACACCCAGACAGACACAGGTACACATGCACATACACACATTTGGAACGGTAAAGCCCTCAAAAGCAGCCATCTGTGAATTTCTAAAAGTGTTTGGCCAGGTTCTTGGTGTCAGTCTGCTTGTCCATGGGGCCTGGCTCAAATCTGTTACTGTTTCCCAGCATGCCTTCTGTATGGAACACACATCAATGACCTCACGGCTGGAGACTGGAGCACAGGCCAAGTTCACGACTAAGAGCTGCTCTACAGGAAAAGGAAAGACACACACAGGCACACACACAAGCAATTTTCTATCTCTGCTCTTCCATAAAAACTTCAGTTCTAAAAACTTTACTCCCCTGACTATATTTCTGCTTCAGTATCTCTCTCTCCTGGTTTGATAGCCAGTGGACTCTTCAACCTCATCTCGGCAACTTTTTTGTTTCTCAACGCTCCCTTTGCATCCTCTCTGTTTCTGTCTCATGGAAAGGACAGGGCACACTGGTCAAACTCACTAATGATGAACAACAATGTGAAGAAACAAGACATCTAACATTTACAAGTCTCAGAGGAAGGTGTAAGCGCCGCTCGAGCTGTCTGGAGAAGCCGTGGGAGGGAAACAGGTAACAAAGAAAGTTGAAATGTGCGATTCACAATCCAACCTCTGCTAATTATAGCAGCCCGGGCCTCATCTGCATCTGTTTAAAAGTCACAGCTCTCCCACGGTACAGCTCAAACGCAACCGACGCAGAGGCACCGTCTCCGCACTTCTGGAGCCGTGTGATGTGTCTCTTCTGTCACTCAGCGTCTAAATTGCTCTTCTCTCTTGGCAATTTGGCTCATGCATACATACATTCAAATCATAGACTGTATAAAATATGGACGTAGTGTCCGTGACGTCCCCCATAGGTTTCTGAAGAGCAAAAATGAAGCAAATCATAGTGCGTAGCCATCTTGGTAGCCTACCTCCGGTTACTCCAAATGGACAAAGAGGTGGAGCGAGGGCGGAGCTGAGGCGGGTCCTATGGGCCGGCTGAATGAACGCTATTGACTGAAAAAAGCCGCTTTATTCGAAATAATCAAACTAGCTACGGCTAACCAGCTAGGTTAAATGCTAAATATTGTTGCTAGCCGGCTAACCCTACGACGATCTCTTTCCCAAACTCAGTGACTAGAATTAGCCGGGGTGACGCCCTTTAGACCGTCAGTGGCTAGTTGTCAATCAAAGTGGCGCCACTTAGATTGACAGCTATGAATTGTGCATAATGATGTATGCTATATATTTTAAACGAACGCCTTATAAAAAAATTCGGCCCCCCTCCCCGCCCCCAGAGTTGTCATGGAAAACAGCTTATGAGACTAGAGCCATGTTTTGAACCAGGCTGTAAATATGTTTTTTTCTGTCTTAAATCAGACATTTTAACATGGGGCTCAAATGTAATTGACTCCCTTCTGCAGCCTGCTCTAGTGGTTATTCGAGGAACTGCAGCTTTTTTGCACTTCCGCATTGGCTTCATTTTTCAGCGCCGGAGGTTGCCGCTTGATTCAAATCAGGCGTGAACAGGGAGGAGCTGACGGAGGTAGGGAGGGGGAGAGCGTCCAGAAGTGCATACGGCCGCAACATGCACACGGGCCAAGGGGAACTATTGGAAAGCTGTTGCTCCACTTACGGCCACCTGCTGCCAGCCTGCTCCACCTGGCCTGGGAACATTCATTATGGTCCAAAACACTTGACCACAACATCCATCACCTCAGTCTGATCTATATCCACCCATTAGGCTGCCGCTATCATCACCGTCCAACACTGATTAGGCACAATGGTAATGTGAGCGGATGGGAACCTGGATAACACAGATGAATCCCTCAGGATGATGCTGCTGTTTTAGTCATGCAGACAACTCATTCAGCATGCAAAGCGTTGGCTGGAGAGGAAGGAGACTGACACAACTGTAAACTAAAAGGAGAGTGGAATATTAATTTTCTCATGATGGGCAGCAGGGATAAACATCTCTTTGAAATCCATAAACTACCCTAACATGTTCTCAAAGCTAATGAGCAATGTCAGACTGCTTCCTTGAGATGGTAATAAGGAAATAATGTTGGAAATAGAAGCATGACATTTTCATTACTATCATGTGACCACTCCACCTCAATCAGCTACCAGAAAAAGAATTCACCCGCTGCAATTTCACAGTATTTTTTGGTCTTCAGCAAATGACACGACAGAACCGGCAAAACCTTGAAGAAGCTGTGTGATCTGCATAAAGCAGACGCTTCATGTTTATTCCCATCTTATCAGTCACAGACCAATACTGCTGGGGTTATATTTTTATGATGGACAATATTACCCTATTTCACTCTGGCGTGCCTAGAGGAAAATCTTTTATAGAGCCAATTCTGACATATAAAGATAAGGGACAAAGTGGGGAAAATTGCATGCTGGGATTTTTTTTTCCAAAGCAAAGTTGGCCTATGGATAAGTTCAAATCGGACACAAGTCTCTATTTTCTGCATGAAATTGTTGTGTAATTGCAGATTCACATCCAGTTTTTTCAAGAGCCTGAAGAATTTTTTATCAAGAACATTCTTTGGGTTTATGTTCTTAAACTCCCTTAAATCGTATCAGCAGATGTAAGTAAAGAAATGTTAGAAAGAAAATGATTAAACATTAGCAATGTAAAAGAATAAAAGCAACCGTAGAGTGACTGTTTCCACTGGTCATGTGACCCATTGTCATCATAGCAGTCCCTTCATGTTAGATTCTTCCTTGTAGTACTGCCATTAAACCTAAGAGAGATTCTGAGTTACCAAACACTGGATCCTGCTTTTTCCTACTGTGCCTTATCAGCTTGGAGCCCCTTTAGAAAGGCACAGTTAATTCTCATTGTTCCAGAGCAGCAAAGGGAATTTTCTGAACTAATTCTATTGAAGTCGAGGCTCCGCTGAGTGTTTTCCCACTCATTACCAAGAATGCTCTGAAATGTGACAACCTGCTGAAAAGTGATTAAGTCATTGCTTTATTTGTATTTTTTTAATGTATTTCATAGAAGCCGAGATCAGACAAATGGGCCTTATATGTCCTCGTGTTTCATCCCTCTCCTCCTCATCACTGGCTTTTATAGTATTTATAATGAACCGCAGATAATTTTCTCTTTCACCTCACACACATGCTGGGCAGATGAGATTCCCCTGCTGTGTGTCTACACATGCCCAAGGCTATTGAGCGCAAACTGATAAATTAATTGTAATATAGCCTGGTTTGAATGGATGTTGTGCCTGTTCATTGCAGCAAAGCGGGTTCAAAGTCATGTGTATGTGTGTGTGTGTGTGAGAGAGAGTAGGCTTCTTGTAGAGCTTTGCAAAGCACAAGTTTGTAAGGAAATATCTCACTTTTAAAAAGACATAATGAAGTCTAAAGGACTTTAAAAAATTTTGTTTGTAGGTGGAGAGAAAAGAGAAGTGAGAGGCACAGACAGTGTGAAGTGTTAAGATGCAGTGTTATAAAGGGAAACAGAGGAAGAAAAGAGATGAGAGAGCTGATAGAAGTGAGATTGCATTTAAGATTACATGCACAATTTAGATTTTTTTTAGACTTTGAGCCTAAATTAAATCTCATACCATTTATCTGTAAAAATGACACCTAAACTAAAATGATTAAATGATACAAAATGAATAATGTGGTTTTAAAAAGATCCTGGGTAAAAAAAAAAAAAAAGTAATATCAGGTTTAGAGACTCTAAATAACATTGCAGATTAGATTCTCAATGAAACTTCAGACGATTTATTCCAGGCTGTGACTTCATACCTTTAACAAATGTGCAGCCAGTAAATACAAATTACCTTTGAGTGGAGGCTGAATGTTATAACCCCATTTCCTCACACTCATAACTGCCCACTATATGTGTGTTTCACAGCATCGTATTTCCAGGATGGATCTCTTCTATATTACACTCTGCATCTGGACGTGGAGGTTATGTCCGATCTAACAAGCCTCTGCAGAGAAACAAAATCAATTTGCTCACGCTGCGCCTGTGTTCAATTGTCCCTCACGTGTAAGATTGAAGTGTATTGTTTATGTATGCGACACCAAGGTTATGGACCGTCTCCTGTCAACAGCTAAAGCGCTTTCCTTATAGAGCGTTCAGCATGATTTGCTACCCACAGTAAACTGATAGCTTCAATGATTCCTTCGCCTTGAGAAGTGATTCCAAATCTGCTTTGCATATCAGCTGAAAAGTGGATGGACTTACGAGCGCTCCGCTTTGAGCAGGTCATTGACGTGGTGTTAATTCAACGCTAATACGATTAAAACATAATGCAGATTGTCTCCTGTGAAATGAGGCTGGTGAAAATCCTTTGAGGAGAGTTCTTATTGAGCGGCAGCAGACCATGGCCTCTCGCTCCTCACGGGGCACAGAGGTAGAAGACGAGTTACTCACGAGAGGGGTTTGGAAAATGAATTAATATTGCCACCAGTCAACCTTTGAAGGGAAAAAAAAGGCTTACTGAAATCTATTAATGGTGTTAGTCCATGACTTGACTTTTATGCTCTTCGCAGTGCTTGGCGCTGTCAGATGGCACATGGCAGGGTTAATCCCTCAGCATGGGTAATCCCCCAAAGACATTTGGATCAAAAAAAAAGTTGATTCCAAGCTTTGTGAAGGACACGTCCTACGTCCATGGGATGACACGAGAATGACCACAGATAGAGAGAGAGAGAGAGAGAGAGAGCTCCAATACAACAGTATCATTTTTTTCTAACCATTAAGTGAGAAGTATTTTTTCAATAAACTGCAGAAAATCAAATGTCATGGCGAAGAAAAATCGTCCTAAGTGAAGCCTGTCAGGGTGGAGAGGAGAAGAGAGGAGAGGACAACCCACACATGCATAGACACACATGCGCTAAAGTAGAGGGAACAGCTCCAGAGACAAGCATTAATCCACACAGATTTAGTGTAGCAGAACAATTGCTTTTGTCACCCTGGGTAATCAGCACAGAACACAGTTTATGAATTACAGTAGCATGTGTGTGTGAGAGGGTGAGCGAGTGAAAATGCATGTATGTCAGCACACGAGCGAGAGCACACACACACACACACAAAAAAAAAAAAAAATGGAACAATGACGTCTACCTGTTCAAAAGCCTCGGCTGCGCGTTGGGGAAGATTAATCAGAGCCATTCAGACAGCGTTTATCACGTTCTCTACAGGGAAATGAGAGGCGATTTATTTCTATAACTTGGCCTACATATATGGAGAACTATCACTCACATTCACTTCAGCCCCCATTATCCACTCCGTAATGAGCATGTCTGCCCAGTAGACACAATGCTGTCTAATCCATAATTGTTTACATTCTGGTGTTTGCTCTCAGCCAACTAAATCAAGGGCCACTCCAATAAAACGACTACAACAATGCATTACTAAGTGATGGCATAATCACGCTCTTAAATCAGCCTTTTATTTATGCAGTATATTGAAATCCAACCGGGGAAGAGGTTTTATGCTACATAAAACAGGTAGGGTACATGCACTTTAAGGCTCATCATTTACCTTTTTCTATTAAAAGATAATAAAAAGTACTGTTTAGCAATGCAGTCATGTTTGAATGTTGTGTAGTTTGTGTAATTGCTTTGAGGGATTCTGGCATTTAATCAGCACCTTGTTTGCATTTTCCTCTCAGTTTTCTGAGAGGAAGCATAAACCTCGCTAAGTGTCACTTATTTTTTTTGGGCATTTGTGCATTTATTTGGCAGTGGAAAAGAAACCAACCTGTGATGAGGAGGGCAAGGGGGGTGACATGCAACAAAGGTTCTCTGCAGGAACTGAACTGGGGATTATGATCATTATTATAATTATGATGACAGGAATGCACTGGGTTAAGAAATGCTACAGGTATAATGTTGACCAAGTTCATCTTCTTGGTTTGGGACAAATACATTTTGACCTCATGGTGGTGAAAAGTCAGGGGTTTACCAAAGTCACTAGGCTTCATCCTCTGGGGACCATGAATGTCTGTACAAGTCTATGGCAATCCATCCAATAGTTGAGACGTGTATGTCTGAATCAAAGTGGCGTACAGACTGACGAAGCATCACTGGCATCAGTCACATTGACAGCAGGGTTAGAAATGGACAAAAAGCCAAGCCATGAGCCTTAATGTGTTTGCGCAGACACGTCCACCTCATTACTTCACTTACTCCACAAACTGAAGTCAAAATGCTGCAGGAAATGATAAGAAGGGGTTGGAGCTTCGGTGTGGTAGGTTTGCTTTCACCGTGCGTCTTCAGAGCCACTCAGTGGGCAGCAGCCATCAGTTGTCCAGGATGCTGCTAAACGCCCTGGAAACTGATAATCACTGACTCATTTTCAGGCTCCTCACTGAGAGCCCACTGGTAATTGAATTGGAGGAGTGGGCACAAGTGTAGTAGGCTTGGAAGGACCGTAGCTGAAGGCAATCAGCTGTGACAGACAGCGAGAGCGAGACAGGGTGGGAGGGAGGGAGGGAGGAAGAGAGAGACAGTTTCTATAATGAAATGTTCACACATATGACACACAGGTTGTTTTTTTCCGTTAACACCTTGAGCATCACTCCAATCACTTTAGTCCAGTTAGTTGAGACGAAGTTAGCGAGGACACAGCGTCCTATGGCGGGGCAGCATTTGCACGCAAGGCACGTCAATAATGAAAAAAGGGGGTGGCAAATACAAAATCACATGCTTGAAAGACCTCACCGAAAAGACCCTCCCTGTCAATTACCCTTCACAGTCACATTGGCCACAACAAACTCCCCCCCCCTTGGCTGACAGGTGGCCAGGTAAATGCATTTTGCAAAAGCTTGAAAGGCTTGGCACTCGATATCCCTTTTCAAAAAATGGGCAACCATCCAGATCTCTGCATGAAAAGAGGGTAAAATACATACCAACAACAAAACAGGGGGGGCTGAGCGAGCATCTAGCAGAGCTGAAAAGAGTCATTTCAGTGGTAGATTTTGGAAGGCAGACTGGGGCGCGGTATTGACTTGTGTGACCTCGAACACAAAAACACAAGCAGCAGGTACCAGCTCTACTAGCTACTACTGCCTCTTTTTGATGTGTTTAATCTGGTCTTATTTATCCTCCATATAGAGGTTATTGATTGTTTGCAGATTTCTTTAAAGGCTCTTGGACCAATTTTCAACTGCTGATAAAATGGAACATTGTTCAGCGGCTGTTGCAATCAAGGACAAACAAAGGTTATGGTAAGGTCCTGTTACTGCTGCTAAGCCAAGTAAGACCAGTCCTTTAATTCATCACTTGAAACTGCTAATTTGCAAAGCAGGATCAAAAGTACCCAAGAAGAAGTCCAACTAATGGATGGATCGCCATGAAATTTTGAACAGATATTCATGATCCCCAGAGAATGAACCCTACTGCCTCTGCCCATCAATCCATCATCAGGTCAAACCTTTCATTTATCTTCTGAATATCTCAACATCCACTTCACAGATTGGCACATAAATTCGTAAAGACAGACATTCAAGGGCCCCAGATGATGAATCTTAATGACTTTGGTGGATCTCTTAAGAATGAAATATCGTGACAGTTGTTGAATGAAATGCCATGAAATTTGGTGCAGATGTTCATCTCCCCTTCAGGATTAATTGTTAGTAACTTTGGCGATTCAGGGCCAACAATCTTTCGTTGTCATGGTTATGTGGTTGTACTCCACTACCACCCATATAAATAAGTGTCCAACTATTTAACTATTTGAAGATATAGAACAGTTAAAAAAATACTTCCTAATTCCAACAACTGATGCTGATAAAAATGATGGTTTTAGTCTAAATTTGACTCCATCAGTGCTTGTGTTATTTTAAACAGTTCTGTTGTACTAAATAAGCATCCAAATTCAGGCACACCATTCAAAACACACAGATTAGATTTTTGATATCTGACTCCATGCTCCATTGTGTCTGACCACCAGGTAATGGACACAATGCCTCCAGTCAGTAATCGAAGCAGTTGTAAGTTACATTCACCAGTATGAGCCGAACATGAAAATACTTTTGAGTTATTGCCGTGTACCTGGAAATCGCAGACCTGGAAAATTACTTTAGTGATTTTTCTGCCTTTATAGCAACCTCGATATCACGCAATCAGCAGTCACAGACATAAAATTAAATGTGGAGGCGCATAATTACTTTAGCGAGGTACACCGAGTTACTGAGCAGGAATATACAAAACATGTAAACATATGCCTTCACAGTGGGACGCAAACACACACTGTAAACATTACTTCAACATAGGCATGCCCACACACACAGCCTCAGGATATAGTTCAGAAGAAAACAGGGTTAGGGAAGGAAAGAAGGGAAGGTTAGAGGTAGAGGATGAAAGAGAAGTTGTCGAGAGAAACAAGAAGTCAGCCCTGTCAGTCTGTAATTACAACTTATCAAAAGCGAAAATCATTAAGATGGATGAAAGAAGTAGAGCTGTGGTATTTTAGATCCATCCCATTAGTAGGAAAAAACATCTTAGACTTGACTCCAGGCTGATGTGGCCTAAGCTGTGTTTTGAGCTGAATGCTCTTAGTATGCAACGTTAGAGCTGGGAAATAAATGAATAAAATATCAATACTGTGATATAAAATTCGATATGTGTTTTGGATGATATGTGGATTTTGCCAATCATAACATCAAAACATCCCTTCAAACATTTAGGCTGTGTTTTTGACATATTTGAGTGGCTCAGTTACAAAAATATGTAAAAATGACATTTAATGTGATGGAAGATTTTATCCACATTTCCAACCATTAGCATTAATCTACGACTAAAGTTGGCAGATATTAATTCATTAGCTTCGGATGAGCTGTATCATATCATTAACTTAAGTCTTGGACAAGTGCAATTTTTGGCGTGTTGGTAAAGTCAATAGGATTCGCCATCTAGAGACAATAAATGTCTTCACCAAATTTTATCCAACTGGGAAGATTTCAGCCCGGAGCCAACAACAGACTGACTGACCGACCTCTGACCGTCCAGCGAGCCACGCCGGAGACACAGAGAGAGAGGAAGAGACTAAGGTGAGAGGGGTGAAAATGGACTGATATTTCATTTTTCTGACCTGTTTTCTGGTGCTTTTTTTCTTTTTAACAGCTGTGGAAAGGAGAATGGGGTCAAAGGGCTGGGTGAGAGGCGGTAACATGGAGCACTCATTTTGTCTCTTTACTCTGGAAGAGAGACTGAAGTAGAGGAGTGTGAGGGCGAGAAAAGACAAACCGAGGGAGTACAACAGCTGGAAGGTGAAAGTTGAGATTCACCTTTACCATGTTGCGCATATCGCCGTCTTTTTTTTTCAATATCAGTGAGTTCAGATGGAGGTCAGTGTTCTATAGAAAACGTCTTGAGGATGCACGTGTTACTGAAGCTTTTTAATACACTTCCTCTGGTTTAACTCTCCAGCCAGCAAGAGAGGACAAAGATATAATACACAAATACATTTTTAATATCCTCAGGAAACAGAAAAAGAAATGTGGATAATCCGTTAAGTCCATTATATTATGAATTTGGATTTCTGTTATGCTGTGGTGTTGGGTTTCACCGCTGTCAGTGTGGGTAAGGAGAAGTAATTAATCCATAATTCATGACAAGCCCCAAAATATTAAAATTAAGTTCCAAAAGCCTTTCCAGTCTCTTAACCGTTATTTAAAGTTTGCAGACTTGGCTGGATTTCTGCCAAAAAGCCTATTGTGTCATAGTTTTTATTGGCTATTTGCTGTTGTAAAAAGAAAAAGATGAAGAAGACGAGAAAAAAAAAAAACAAGGCTGTGCAAGGCTGCAGACAGAAAAAGGCCACTTGACGATATCATCCGGAAGAGAAATTGTTGAGCCATGACTTTCTGTCCATTAAAAGGTGCTGTGCTCTATTTTTACACAGGCTCCACACACCATCATGTTATTAACGTGTGATCTGTATGTGGATGATGACATCTGATCTGTGCATTCAAAATATGTCTTTATGTGCTTATCCAGATGTCCAGACACAAAGTGCATGTAAATGTCAGGTGTAAATGGAGCACTAGACGTAATTACATGCTCAATGCTTTGATTGACATATTGTGATAAGCAGTAGATGCTGCTCTAGGTTGGTTCCTTAATGTAAAGCAACAGTTGTATTCTACAGAAAGGAAGTCATTTAACAGTAAAGAAGCATGGTTATGTTTCATTTAGACTGAAAGCTAGACCACAAGTTTAAGCACACATCGTGACATCGTGCACCTCGAACACTTAGGGTCAGCTAATCACTCGGATCATCGCCCTGCTTCAACAAGTCTGCCTTAACTCGAAATGATGGTGCAGTCTAAATTATGAATACCGAGGAGTAATGTAAGCCGCTCTGGATGAGAGTGTCTGCCAAATGCCGGGACTGTAAATGTAAATGTTGCTTGGAATATATCCATATATCAACCCCATGAGTAAATCCCTTGAAAACCCATGATAATAACTCTTACTATTTCCATGAATAATTAATCTCGAGGTAATGATGAAATTGAGAATATTGAAGGGATTTTTTATTTGGTTCGGTGTACGCACTGGAGTACACACAAAGTAGAATATTTGCATTTCAATATACATGGTTTATAAAGGTGAATGCTCTAATCTGACGTTTCTTACATGTTGCATTTACATGATAGAGCCATAAATCCTGCCAATCCATGCCTGCCATGCACTCATGATCTCCTGCCATTACTCTCCAAATAAGTCGTAATTGATATGAGTGCAGGTCAACATGCCACTGGATCCTGACCTTAAACAGAAAAGGTTACGAACAGATCTGGAACTACATCATCACGGACAGATTACTTCCTTAACCGCTCTCATAAATCCAACATAAAGGGGTCAGTGACACCACATTTAGGTGCTATCTTTCACTCATACTCTCATCACCAATTCTAATTAGTAGCACCGACAATGGCCGCCACATTTCTCACCACTGCCTGAATCAATATTCGCTCATCTGCATTGATCATCGTTTTTCACAAGCTGTTGGCTCAGAAACAAACGCTCTATAAATCAGAGCTCGGCGACAATGAGTTGTGGGAGAGGGCGCGAAAACACATGAAACAAAGTGAGCACAAGCAGGCGCTTACAAAGGGCGGACGACGAACATCCTCTACGTGCAAAAGCCGTGCACCACAGCAAACAGCAGCGCGTGCGAAAGGTCTCGTGTCTGGAGACAGAGAGCGGCGCATTGATCTTGGAGGAGCTGTGATCAAAGGAAGCTGGCCTTTGATAAGGATATTAATCATACTCTGGCATGGCTATGCTAATGACTACAACAGAACCGAACGCTCCGGCTCTCGTCAATACGTGCAGCCTAATGAGTCCGCAAAGATGACAAGGTGCATGCAGAGCAGAGGACGTGCACACGTTGTGAGAGAGCACTGGAACTAGTTCTTTGTTGCAATTTATTTTTTTAATATCATTTACTGTATCAGTTTGCAGCCGTGTAACTTGAGTACAAGACACAAATTATGTAACAAAAGCCTCAGTAGCATTAGTGAAGATGATGATTTTTAGCAGAGGAGACAAGCTTGGTGTGAAATTTTCGAGAAAATGATCAACCATTTTAAACACATTTGTTTTAAATGAAGCGCTTCTTACTGCGATGCATACAACTTGTCTGGTTTTAAATGACAAAATTAAAAGAAAACAATGGATATGCAATGATGGAGGGAGTTGGAAAGAAGAGGGCAAGTCAAGCAATCACCTGCAAAATCCTATATTCAACTGTCCCAAGTTCCCAGACATGGAAACGATGTCAACATTTTCAGATCTGCCAAAAAAGCTCTGATTGGTCGACTGTTTCTCGAAGCATCACGCATTCAAAACTATAGGAATCGCTGAACGTGTCGGTGCTGTTCAGAGGTCTGGAACCGGGCGATGGTGGTTTAACAGCGTAATAGCTCCCACAGCCAGGAGTGGCATATACGTCAGCTATAACAGCTCAGTGTAGTGCTACCCCGGCTTCCTCAATCAGCCACAAGAGCCTCATTATATAGGCCTAGTGGACCCTTTTGAGTCTCAAGAGCCGGCTGATGGCAGTGACCGGTGCCGACGGGCGGTGGTTTCGACAATGGGAATTGGAACCCCCCTGTCACTGTCTGGCTTACAGCAGAGCGAGGGTTTTTCGGGTAAGCTGCTCCTGAGATTCAAAACGCCAGTGGGCATCTTTATAGCACACTTTCACAAGTTTCCCTTCATTAGATAAAAGTGAAAATCAGCACAGAGAAGAAGAAGAAGTGAAACGATTAGAGGCTCAACTGAGATAATATATTAGACAATTATTAAAATGTAAGCCATTAAAGCATTTTGTCCCAGCGCTGAACATAAACAAAAAGTAATTCTCTAACCAGATCGTGATGAATAAACGTAATAAAAAACAAAAGACAAAATTCTACAGAGATGATTGCAAACTTAACTGCTGAACTGGGATCACGCTCACGGACAATTAATTACAATTTTTTTATTAGCTTATAGTGTCTCTTCCACTGTGGACGTGAATAAAGACGTCAACAACGTGAAGTCTATACAGACCTTTAATGAAAAGTGGTTTAACAATTGTCTCTCTCTCACACACAAAAACACACCCTCCTCCACAGCCAGACAACAGCTTATAATACAGGTTCAACCAAATATGACGCTCAAAGTTATTATCACTCAAAAGGTCAAAATCAATTTGTTTAACAACCTGGGGAACAAAATCCCTCACAGGTCCTATTGTCTAAATATCTGTGATTTAGCTAAAGCCTCGGCAGTGTGTGCCTGCCTGCCTGCCTGCCCCTCATTTGCAGGATTTGGGCTAAGCTGTTTAGCTCTGCTATAGAGTGAGCACAGGGCTCTGAGGATTGCAGTGTTGGTTGGTGGCTTTCTAACTTGCATGGGTGGTTAAACCGCCTTTTGTCCAGTTGGTCATGCGGAGCAGCGCAGCCTCAAGGGTCCCCTTTTTTGGGGGGGGGATTTCAGACCCTTATCTTGTTTGTACCAAAGCCAGTTTATACCAAAATATGTCTGCTGCAATTTTGTCTTGCTGTAATCCGCTTTGGATACAACTAAGAAGTCAGATGCAATAAATAGATGTCCGCTTGTGTCTTTTTCTCTGTGCCTAATTTTCGGCCTCTCTCGTCAGACCAGGCTCCATTTCCGCTCTCTTCTGACACGCTGGTGTAACTGAAGAAACTCCCATTTCAAAAAGGGGAAATAGGAGAGTTGCAATTCAAAAAGCTATTCACCTGGTGTTTTGTTGCCCATTGCTGTAGGTGGATTATGGATTCAGATTAAGGCTGGATTACTAGTTTAGTTTAAATCTAAATGTAACGCCAATTTTTACAAAATTTCTGGAAAATTTATTTCAATTTCAGCAATTTTCAGGAGTCAGTTCATCAAGTAGAAGGCGGCGCCAATTCTCCAGTCGGCTGCGATTATGCCACTGTAGAAGAAGATGGTGCAACAAGATGACATAATTAAATGAGCACTAGTCAAACCTCAAAACAGTGACAAGCAATGTAGTAAACATTATGGACATATGGCATTTATAATTGTTTCATGTATTAATGTGCTGAACATTACAGTCGTCTCTTTGCTCTGATGCTTTAATTACATCATCATTTACTTACCAAGACTGATTCCATTGATAGAATAGATAGTCAAACTTTTCCACCTTAGCCAAAACAATTTGCTGAGATTTTTTTTATGTGCAAAATGAAAATGCACAAAAAAGGCTGGATGGATTGTCAGACAAACCAAAAGCCACAGCAACCAACCAGCATTTATGTGCTGCTGTGTGTCATGGTGCTGATAAAAAACAGGTGTGTGCATGTAAACACTAAAACCTCACATGCAACAATTCGACACACGCATGGACACAGCCAAAAAAGAAAATCGCACACACACAGTATTTCTCCGAGTGCAGCACAGACACCGGGGCTAAAGCTCCCAAGTTAGCAGTAAATTAAACATGAGAGTGCAGATGATATGAGTATCTCCACCAGGAGAACAAAGCAGAACACACTCTCGACAGCACAACACTAAGCCCTGAGGCACCTAGACAGGAAGACAAGAAGTCAAGGAAAACATCGTCTGTGGGAACTGGCTTTCATCTTATTTAGTCAGATGAGTATAAATTGCTGCACAGCAGACAGTCGAGATACTCTTCCACGGATTTCAATGCAAGTCGGTGAAGGGAAAAAAAGAGGAAAAACATCAAACAAAGATGGTGCTTGAGAATCTGAGATCACACTCGCTGGAAGACCCTGTGATACACACTTATGTCCACTGGAAGAAAAAACCAACATACAGCTGCTTTTAACATGCGCACGAATGCAAATACACAGAAATATTTGTCTTTGTGTGTTCATACATGCACAAAGGCAAACGTCGCGTGTGCGTATATGGTTTGGTTTGTGTGTGTTTATGACGCAAAACCGAGAGCAGAGACCGGAATGTCAGGCAGGTTTACATTAGTCAGCAGATGCAGTGGGCCACATCATTAGTCACTCTGACACCCACTTCTGGCCCCTGCTTTATTGATGAGGCCAAGCTCAACAACTACCCTTCCTCTTAATACACACACACACACACACACACACACACACACCTCTTCCACAATCCTACTGTAAAAGCAACAGGAGATCAGTTTTGCGTCTCAGGTCTCACTTCAATGGGAATAAACAGACACCATATGAGAGGCTGAGGAAAAAATGAACAGGCAATACCAACGCCGTTTTCCACAATTCATGCTGCCGTTCATCTGTCCGCCGACCAGACAGCCGATCCCGAATCGAACATCTGCTCGACACCAGATCTTCTCGGCAGGTTGTGAATGGCAGGACACGATAACAGGGTGCCAAGTGTGTCACAGCAATGAGCTCAGAGCCATTTATGGCCTTCCATGACTCTGACATTTAGCAGGATGCTGCAATTTGTCAGCCTCTCAGTCTGACTCACACATCCACAACAGGGGACTCTCATGAAAAACATTACCATTAGGCCTAATAGTGCCGCATCACAGAACTGTGTCTCTGTGTGTGTGTGTGTGCAAGCAGTGTAACATTAATGATACAGTATGCACGGTTCCCTCCACTCCCATGAAACGACAGGTGGAAATAATGTGTGGATCAAAATGCTCTTCTTGTAAAACTCAATCAAAGCCAATTCATGACCCCGTAAAAGTAAACAAGAGCAACATGCATGGGCAACAGGTTAATTAGACATTCAGGGAACAATGAAAACATGTATGCCTTTTGAACTCACGTATTAATAACAATAATTATCCCTGCTTATTGGAAAAAAAAACAAAAAAAACTAAACCACTCACTCGCGTCTTAAAATGGAGAGCATTGTGATATTGTGCATCGGAGCCTTTGTAGCAGGAGGCACTTAATTTTCAAGGCCAGCAACTAGTGTAACTCACAAAGAGTGAGTGGAGGAGGAGGAAGGGGAGGAGGAGGAGGGGGGAGAGGGAGGGCTCTCAAAATGCGAAGTCACTGTTTCAGTTCATTCTGAGCTGAAAGAGCACTGCTGCTAACCACAGGGCAAGTTGGAGAGAGAAGTAATGGTATAATCCATGATTCTCCATTTCCTCACCAATGTTTGTTTCACCAAGATGCTTTCAACTTTCACCTTCTCTCTCTCTCTCTCTCTCTCCATCTATTTCTATTATCTGTGATGTAAAAAGGGCGTGCAACGGCACAGCCATTACTGCGAGAGAACATCTTGAAGGCTGCTCGTCCCCAGAAGAATACCGCCAGTTGTAAAAAAAAAAAAAAAAAAACACTGTCTGATGAAAAGTGCAATGTCTCTCTCATTATGAGTAAAGTTTGTAAAGCACATGTTGGAAAAGGCGTCAATGACCTCTGAGGCTGTTGGAGGTTTTTGGGGTCGCAAAAAAGTCAGACGCACATTCGAGTCAGATCGTAATCAAACATTTTCTCACACTTAATAAACTGCAAATACACATGTACACACACACACACACACACACACATACACACACACAGCACTCGCAACCAGATAAAAGAGGTGTCTGCTCTTACCCGAGCGTTGTCATAGTAACGATGGTGTACCAGAAGGAGGCTGGGATGCTGGTGAATTTGCTGGAGCTTGAACCCTTCTCTGCGTAGAACATGACGGTAGCAAAGATAATTATGGCCATAGTGAGGGAGAAGAGCAGGAAGCCCAGCTCCGAGGCACAGCTCTTCAGCGTGTAGCCCAGGATGCGCAGGCCCTGCGAGTGACGGGAGAACTTAAAGATACGGAACACGCGGAAAACCCGGAGCGTCACAAAAGCCCCGCTCACGTCCTCGTTGTCAGTCATCACCAGGCCGATGTAGTAGGGCAAGATGGCCACCACGTCGATGATGCTCATGACGGACCTCATGAAGCGGTAGCGGCTGGGCGCGGCGAACAGGCGCATCAGGTACTCCACGGTGAAGATCATGACGCAGGCCGTGTCCATGCAGAAAAAGGCCACGGTGTAGCGCTCGCCGCACGGCACTTCCTTCTGGTTGGGCGCCGAGCCGCAGGGCACCGTCTCCACCACGTTGGTGATGACGGAGACGGCGATGAAGAAGCCGGTGACGTAGTAGAAAACCAGGGCCATGGTGGAGGTGTGGGGGTTCTCGAAAGCCCGCCACATGGTCTCCCTGAAGGTCATGTTGGGCAGCTTAGCGTCCTTGTTGTCCTCCTGGTCGTCCATCAGACGCTCCGCGTTCTCCCTCTTCCTATCCTTGTACTCTTCGTAGCAGCAGTCGCCGATGATCTCTGGGACGATGCCAAAGAACGCCAGCTCCTCGTCATAGGAGGAGATGCACTCGTAGCGTGGGTAGTGGAGCTTGCCCGTGCGGTAGAAGTTGAGAACGCTGCGGAACACGTCGGGGTCCCGGTCGAAGAAATACTCTTTGGTCTCCTCGTTGTAGAAGAACTCCTTCTCGGAGCTCCCCAGCAGGGTGTCCGGGTAGCGGTCCAGAGTGTTCCTCCAGGTCTGGAAGCGCCGCCCGCTGACGTTGAGAATGATCAGCTCGTCTTGCCGCTTGTTCTTCTCAGTGGGGGCCACGGGCATGGGCAGGTTGGCCACGGGCATCCAGCCGATGGCCGCCGCCCGGGCAAAGGGAAGCCATGCCGCTACTCCCGCCGCCATGCTGTGTCCGGCTTGGGGCGTAGGGGGGAACAAGTCCAGCACCTTCACAACCAGCTTGACTTCAGCTCATTCACCATCTGAGGGGGGAGAAGAGATTGTGAGGAAGGAGCTGTTTTGTCAATGATGGGGGAGGAAGAGGGGAAGAAATTAAAATAAACGAGATGTTGGAAAAAGGAAAGTGAGGAAAAGTGAGGAAAAAGTAAACCAGTCAAAAAAGGAAAGGAAAGGAAGAACTCATATCAACACAAGGCAGTTGAGCTGAGACAGCAAAAAAGTATCTCAAATGGAAACACAATCTAACCTCACACTCAAAGTGCACAATTAAAATACATATATACATAAGCTTTAAAATGATTACAGGGTCATACTGCAGTTTCCTCTAAGCATCATCTTCCCTATAATTACTTTAAGACAGTATTTCTCACATCCTCTCTATTGAATTAAGAAGCATCCTTCAAAGGACCACAGCTGAAAAAACAGAAGCAAAGCAACAGCATCATTTTGTAGTTTTTTTTTTTTTAAATAAAGATACACATTTATAAGGCATCAGTCTTAAGATTGAGATGAAAGATAAAGAGATCCCCAAAAACCTGTTGAGCTAGAAAACCAGAAGATGCATCTTTCACTGGCTGCAAATCAAATGAAAGCAGCGCAGGATTAAATTCAAGGCTGATTCTGAACATAATATTCTGGATGACAAATTGGCTGTTATTGCTCCACAGGGACGGAGGAGAGGCGACAAGCAGGGGTTGACAAACTAAACACAGCTTTCACCCTCGATCACAACTCACCGATTCAAAATCCTCCATCCAAAAGAAACCTTCTTCTTCCGCAGCAGTGGAGTTACAAGTCGGAGGCTTATTTCTGAAAGCGTGTCTGAGGGACCGCGAGAGAGAGAGAGAGAGAGAGAGAGAGAAGGTACCAGGAAAAGAAGTTCGAGAGGCGCGTGTGGCTGAGGTGAAAGCGGAAAAGTACCGGAGCTCTGCCGGTTTCATTCAGTTTCCATCCTGCGGAGGGGGAGGAATGATGAGAGGAGTCCGAGGAGCAGGAGACCGTGTTGGGTTGGCTTTTCGGGATGAGTGGTGGGAAGAGACGGAGGAGGAGGAGGAGGAGGAGGAGGAGCAGCGCTCTCTCTCTCTCTCTCTCTCTCTCTCTCTCTCTCTCTCTCTCTGCAGGGCGGATTGTAGACCTGCAGTTCCAGGATCAGGACTCTGAAGGATGTGCAGAAACTGGGTTACTCACTGATTAGGAAAAAAAAGAAAGAAAGAAAAAAAAGATACATCCCCCCGTCATCACTCAAAATTCATTGACTGAAGGGTTTCCTCTAGTGAGCCAATCTTATGTCCACATATCAAAGGCAGCTGCTCAAACATGCCACCAGGGGCGCAGCTGAGGATTCAAGAGTCCCTGAATGTGGATCACTTTGGGCACCTTTTGTTTTTAACTACACCTGTGATTTTTTGTTTTTTTGTTTTTTTGTCATTTGGGGGCAGCAGAAACAACTTGTGAGCACTCACATGTTATCATTTTTTTTTTAAAGTTAACATAGCAGACCTTTTGATAAAAGGTTGGTGAAGATTCCCAATTCATCCAATTCTATAATTTCATTTAGCAGATGCTTTTATCCAAAGCAACATACATCTGAGAGATACATTCACATGCCGATGGAACAGCCATTGGGAGCAATTTGGAGTTGAGTATCTTGCCCAAGGACACGTTAACACGAAGACTACAAGGGCCAGGAATTGAACCATCAAACTTCCGACTGATTAACCACTGCTCCACCTCCACAGCCGCCATCGAGGTCACTGTATTGAAATTAGGGTTGGATCGACGGCAGATCGATTGTAGATGCTTGAAGACATTTAATTTTCAAAAAAGATTTATTTGCTGATGCAGCAGTTGTAAAACAACATCAACATTCATTTGGAGGTCACCAGTCAGAAAATCGAAGGTTCAATCCCTCTTTATAATCTACCACATGCTGCAAATGCTTGCTTGTAAAGTGGTTTGAGAGGTCGGTAAGATTAGAAAATTACAATATAACATAAAATATTAACAGAATAAATCCATTTCATTTGGTGAATTTAAGTCAAATATTCTCTCTCTTTTCGCACCGTTTTGGTCTCCTGAGGGAAATATCTGCCCTAATGCAGCTAAATGCTCCACTTTGTTCACCAAAAGCTGTGTCTGTCTGCCATTTGGTGCTGAAAATGTGATTGTTAAGTGGATTTTTAAATGATGCTATGAACCGTGAGAGTGAACAAAAATAGTGAAGTTAAGATGAATAATGAGCTGAAACTCGCTCGAAAGCACCATAAAGCTGTCAGGAGTTGCAGATTCAGGCGATAATTCTCTCTATCATCATTATGAGTGACCCCTTTCACATTGTCATTGTTTTCAAATTGTCAGTCGATATGTTTGAAGCCATTTCAGATGCTCCCCTGGGTATTTTTCTTGACCCTTCTTAACTGTGGACTCCCCCAGAGTCCTCTAGAGGAGACGTTATCACACGTCCACAATGTTTGACCCAATCCAAAAAAGGACCAGCGTAAAACCTACTCAAACCCAATGTACATGAATCAATTTGCATCAACGAGAGACCCGATCCGAACGGACCAGAGGATAATTAGATCTGATCCAAAACGCGGTCGACCTGAACAGATAATAGTGGATGAACACTGGTATCAGTTAACAAGCAGCTGCAGCCGAAAAAAGAGCAGCAGTTTGATTCTAACGCTGTAGGAATTAATGTAATGTCAAAATTGGATTAATTTGTTTACATGCTTTAAAGACTAATAGAAATAATTAAAAGTCCTATTTTCACTGCCAGCTCCAACAGTAAAACATTCTGCACTCAACTGGGAGAGACAGTCAAATAATTATAATTTTCCAACCAATTTAATATCTGTGAAGCAAATTCCCAAATGTAATTGTCAATTTAGAGTATAAATATTTTACATATGCTATTAATTTTGACAAATATTTTAGTCACTATGACACACCATGTGATCAACGGGCAGTAGGTTTTCTGTGGCAATAAAGCCACATCCTACCTTACCTGATTCGACTTTGGTCTAATTTAGATCTGACTTGAATCCTGTGACCAAGTCTCAGATTTCAGTTGATCTATAGATTCTAGAGGCAACACCTTTCAAAGACATATTACACAGTGCACATAAATCATATTAATGGAGGGCATGGACCTCACAAACCAGAAAGAGAGCCACAATAAAAAAGGGCATAAAATAATATTTTGGTGTATTTCTCCAGAGAGTCTGAGCTACAGTAGATCTCGACCCTCTATGTTTTTTGTTTGCTTTCTTTCCTGGGGATCTGGTTGTCTATGGAGTCTGGTAGTCATCTCTGTAAGTTTATTCATGAAAGCAAACCTGTATAGTCTATGTAATTCCTCTGAACAGGTGGTTTATCCTCATACTGTACTGAGTTAGTAAAGTTATTCTGATGAGTCTGACTTTTTCACTGCTTTACTAAAACATGTCAATCAAGTTTGGAATATGTGATGCAACCATCGATGTTAACGCTCACGACTAGGGGGGAGAATAATTTGTACGAGTGCACGGTCATTTATATTCAGACTCAGAGACTGTCAATGTCTCCGTCCCCACATTATTCAATGTTTTGCAGAACAATGTGCAGCCCTAATTGAGACAACGGGGATCATATCTCTCCAATACATATGGTCCAGTGGAATATCAATAGGGTCAGGGCAGCCAGCTCACACACACACACACACACACAGATACTGCAACATGTATGGTTATTTTATTGCACTTACAGATATACATGACCGCAGTATGACAAAACAATACTTCTGCACACACCATGAAATCACTCTGTGAGCTTTATAGACCCTTGTTTGAAAATGACAAATTGCTTGTGATTGTTATTTAGACACGGCTACACACATTCGCACACCCACACACACACACTTGTTTATGCCTCTGCGCCTTTGTATCGCTATCCTCAGAAACGTCGGCACAATTAAGTCCCTGACCGTAAACTGGCCCCTTGATAAAATACGAAATGGCCAAAACGACCTCATCTTGTGAAAAATGTCCTCGGCTCCTTAAACTCAGACAGGCTGTCACAAGAATGGAAGTTCAAGAAAACACACGCGCACGATCATACGGACACACACCGCACAAAGACTGGCCTTTTCAACCGATGAGTCTGTGAGCGATTCCAATAATTCAAATGTCAGTGAATAACAAGGTGGGTTGAATTTCATGGTCAACTGCCCTCTCTAATTATCTGAAGACACTACAGTGACATTAAAATTCTAAATCCTCTGGCGGTGCCTCGAGAAATAAACTACTCGTGTTTCAGTGACAAAACTTTGGAGGATTAGTTGAGTAAATATGTTCATTTAATGGTGGTCCTGAGGGAGGAAAGTGAAAAATCATCCCTAGTAGTGAGACAGCAACTTCTCAGTCTGCCAGTCTTCTCGATGACCTTGCAAATTAACATATGCATATTCAGCCTTCATGACCTTCCTCAAGTAGATTTGAAATAATAGTTTGACATTTGGGAAATAAGCTTATTCAATTTACATTGATAGTACTGTCATGTCTGTAAGCTAGAAGGTGAAGTTTTAGTCAACAGTTTACATTTATTACATTTATTAAACTTTTTTTTTTTTTTTTACCTTTGAACTGAGACTCCTGACTTGAGCTGGCTCCAGTTTCATAGTTTTATATATGAGAGCGATGTCCATCTTCTCTTGAGCAACAAAGAGAATAAACAGTTTTCCCAAAATGTTAAACCATTACTTGAAGCTTATTCCTCACTGTCTCTCAGACTCACATATATTCTGAATATTCTTGTTCCACCTCGTCTTTGAAGCTGTGTGATGAGTGCAACTGAGTGAAACGTTTAAACCAAACTTCTGGAAATATTTGAGATATTTAGGTGCCCTAAATTTAGCCTGACAGGTTTGTCTGGGAACTCGGCTGGAAGTCAAAATGAAATTCTGTGGGTTTGAATAAAGTTTGGACAAACAGCATAATGTCATCTAAGGCCTGCTAAGGGTTTAAAAGAGAAACAGTGCTGCTAATAGGATGAGGAAATGAAGTGAGTTTTTGTATACTGAAAGAAGACAGAATAAAGCAAACTAATGCACTTATAATAAGAAAATTACACATGATTGTTAGATATCCTGTAAAAGCACTTATTTGCATGGAAATTATGAAAGGAAATTACAACATTGTCAGATTTTTTATTTGCTTTTTGAAGAAGAGAATATGTCGGGAATTAATAAAAGACTAATTCTGCATTCACATGGATTCACCTTCAACTATTCTATTATATCTATTAATTTATCCAAGTATTCTTGTGAAGCATGTAGCTAAAATGTAACTTTCTCTTAACATTCATCTCTTAAATTCCCTCCAAAGACGAGGTCATTCATTCATTTTCAACATAGATAGTGAAAGGAGAACTGCTTTTCTCCATTGTTGTTGCACTGAATATAACATCCCATTGTTGCTGTTGTGGAGGACAGCAAAAAGTTAAAATACTTTAACTTTGGATGGCATTGCTGTCTCCTGTTACTATCACTGGTATCTTCGCCTAATTTTCCTGGCCTTCTCTCATTCACACAAATAATATCCAATTTGCTGTCCACCACCTGCGTGAATCGATATGAATGCTGCACGAGTGATTATAGGTCATCATTTATTTTGCAATGTTTAGTGAGAATTCTAGATTTGCACATTAATCATGAGTAAGTTCTTTATAGAATCATCAACCAGGGTGACTTTTCATTCATTTAACACAAATATAGGCTGCGTCGCCACACACTCAACAGGTGCATGGATCTTAGTGTGAAGCCCTCTGATCTTTCATTCTTTATTTTAATGTATGTCATATTTTAATATATATCATGTTGAACATATGTGAGTGATTGTGACATTTAATCAGACAATGTTGTTTATAACCAGATGCTGTCTGTGTGCATCTGTGTCTTACAGTGACTCTTAACCTCCCCTGCGAAAGATGTTACTTAAAGGGTCTCTGGTGGCCCCCAAAGAGCAAACAGCTCTGAACTAATGAGCACAGTTTACTGATAGAAATGCTGAGGTAAAACTAACAATTAATTTGCCTCTTTCTATTGCTCTCGCTGCTGTTATCTCAATACCTCTGCTGACTGCTGATGGCCACCTCAAGGCTGCCACCCTCACACACACACACACACACACACGCGCACACACACACACACACACACACACACACACACACGCACAGCAATAAAGCAAATACTGCATTTTCGATACAGTTTTCCTTGTCTACGCTGTCTTAACACGAGTAAACACAGAGGCTTTTGTTTTAGACATTTCCATCATTGTGCATTTGTTTGTTTCCTTGAGTTCAATTTCTCATAAATTCCCCACAACCTGCCTTCTTAGTTTGTCTAATCCCCATTAGATGTCTGAAATCTTCCTTTGGGGATTTATTCTCTCACTGTGGTGGAGTTTATCCTCGCTGTGCCAAACACTGACTTGGCAGCCCCTCTGTCTACTGTTCGGGGAGGCAGTCAGTGACACAGGGGGGGTTATAGATGTGCTCTTGGCCCCCTTCCAACACACAAAGAGACTAAGACAGCAGATCCCGCACCCAGTCCAACCCTGTAAAATATCACACTCTCTCTACCCATGCCCAAACTGAGTTGGCTCTCACCAAGGGAGCGGGGGGAGCAGCGTTGCCAGAGCGGGGCTCTGTGTACAACCTCAAATCACCCTTTGATTCGACTTTATACCACTGTGCTTATTTCAGGAAAGCAGCAATATAAAGCACTGCTGGGTTCTCTCACTTGTCATTCAGGTAAGGTGAGTTGAAAATTAGTTGTAGCTCAAAGATAAAAAAAGGACAAAACCCAATTAAAATGTAATTATTCCTCCATTGTAAGGAGTGTGTGACACTAGTGAAATCAGTTCCACCGGGGTCATGTTTATGTTATGGAAGAGCCAACAGTGAGTTTGCAGTGAGCAAACAGGCTGGAGGATCATTTTCACCCTCAGACAGGGATGCTGGGAGAAAAAGCCCTGAAACTCACCTCTGACTCTCTCCTCCCAATTTTCTCTTTCATCAGTCTGCACCTCAGGGCAGAGCAATCACAGGTGTAAAGAGGTCATTGATATTCTGGACATATACTGTACCATACTGTCTCCCAAAGGCAGTGGAAAATATGGCCAAAATCCTATCTTTTTTTTTCACCTACATTACTGTGCATATTTCAGCGTCACACATATTTGCTTTTTAATCTAGCTTTGTTTGCCAGTTATGCTGATGAAGTGGTCTTTGGGGAAGGCCGCTCATTTGAAACCGAACAGTTTAAGAACCTACACAAAGACAGGTTTGTGTATCCCCCCATGCAGGAAAATTAATTATAGCATAATCTCCTGTTGATAAGTAGAACAGGCGACTGGTTGGTAGCATCGTTTTTTCCTTTTCTGTCAGTGCTTCAAAAGAGTAACGTGACGTCTTCTTTTTTTATTCGGAGTCTGCCTTACAGTCTGCAGACTTTAACTGCTGACATTGAGAAAAGAAGAAGAGCATCTTTAATTGATTTTGAAGTGTTGCTCACAGAGCATTATGTGCCATCCCATTAAAGTGTGATGAGTGCATTATAATGAAATCAGAACATGATTTAAAGTGCTTCACAGATATGGCTTTAGGCATCTATGAGAACATTAAAGACCATGAGTTCATCTCTACAGGTCTGCATTGGGGCCTGCATCTGTTTTTCATACTGAGAATCTACAGCAAGGAAATTACTTCATTTATCCATCATTTGTCTATCACTTACAGAGATCAGGGCTTCTGTGGCAGGAGGCCAAGCAGGACAGCTAAGACCTCCTCTTCCCCAGAAGCCTCATCAGGTACAGCCACAGATGGGAGATGTAATCCCTCAGCATGCCTCAAGTCTAAATGGGGTTTTCTTCCCACTTACCCGCGACTGACAGACCTTGAAAGGGCAAGCACACTGTGTGAGAACCACCTCAGGAGTGTTGGTTCAGCCTTTACTAACCGTGCATCGTCTGCATCACTGCAGCGCACCTGAACAGTAGAAAACACCAGACCTACCTTTTCCAACCGGTGTAAGTGTTACCCTTCAAATGAATGGTCTTGGAGGAAGAGCTCCAACTTACCTACAACAGCAACAACAACTCCAGACTATATAATAAAATCCTTAAATAGTGAAAGGTCACGTTGACAATGCTTGACAATTTGCCTCACGTTTCCACATTCACACATTGGCTACTGTGCAGGCCGCTGGCTGTTGGGAGCATTATGGGGTGGCACAAAGATACTTGATCGAACCACCAACCTTATGACTAGTAGACGTCCCAATCTACTTCCAGAGCAACAGCCAGAAATTGACACAGAAGTTGAAGCCTGAAATTTGACCCCAATGCCACTGAAGGCAGAAGGAGATCAAGGGGCAAGAGAGTTCTCCTATGAAGTGCAACTTTTTAACCTAACCCTCACTTAACCAAATACAAATCCACGGATGAATGGAGGAGGAGGATAGCATTATTATACTAATGAAAATGCAAAGAATTGACATAGACATTTGTGCTTGGCAGTAATGCAGATTCAATGCATTTTAAATTATTCACTTTTCCAGGATTGAATGTTATCACTCTCTTCCAGAGAGAATTGCACACTCTAAATTTGCCATCCACCTGTCAGGACCCGAACGCCACATTTACATTGAACAGATACACTTTTCCTTTAATTACTCACAGTCGCAGCTGAATGCAGAGCCAAGGGGACACACACTGAGTGTAACCTTTTCAGAGCAACACACACACACACACACACACAGCCATACAACAGCATACTTTTACTTTACAAGGCCAGGAATGAAATACAAAAGGATGTTTTTACCAGCTTCAATCTAAACACCTTTCATGGATCATCAACACTAATGTTTTGTTGGGATGAATATTGGAAAAAAAGTAGATATATATTTCAAAACAGACTGTATAAAGTTAAGTGGTACTGCCACAATACTGGAGCTCTGACGTATTTGTGTTTACTATGTCTCTGCAAATATTTGCCAGTACTGTAATATCAGAGTGAACAGGTGAATCTGTGATCTGACCACTAGTTGTGCTTTGTTTGTTTTACTGTGAGCTGTGCCAGCTGGGTGCCTCCAGGGACACTGGCCTAAGCCTTTGATTCACTGTATGTATCTCAACCACTATAGGATGGATCACCATGAAATTTAGTGCAGTAATTCATCAGATTCAGATATTTATTAGTGTCCCCGTAGGGCAATTTGTGTTGCAGCAAGTACAGACATGTAACATGTAAAAACATAAAAACATGTAGGAGACATATGATAAAAAATCTAAAAGGGAAGGATAATACAGTGTGCTAAAAAACAGCATCGGTAACAATGATTCACGTAGCCCAAACAAGTGAGGGAAAGTGCAAACAGTGCATACAGAGCAAATAACAATCAGTCTCTGCTGATATCAATGGCACCACATGGAGATAGGAAACCTGCCTATAAGAAGCCACAGAATACCCGTTAATCAGGTACGACTCCTCCTACCCTGTCCTAAATTCAACAGGGAAATGGCTGTGGGGACGAAGGAGTGTTTGTACCTGTTGCTTCTCATATGGGGAAGTCTAAGCCGGGGGCCAGAAGGCAGAAACTGGAACTCATAATGTAAAGGGTGGGAGCTGTCAGTAAGAATGGCATTGGCCTTTCTGATTATCTGTCTATTAAACAGATCCGACAGTGTGCACTGTTGTACTCCCTGAAACTTATTGCTTGTATTTATCAGTCTGCACAGTGCATTTTTTTGACCTTATGTTGAGGTTGCCAAACCAGCAGAGAAGAGAGAAGGTCATCACAGATTCGATATATGATCTATAGAATAAGATCATCAGAGATTTGTCGATCTGAAATTTGGACATTTTCCACAGACGGGACAGTCGTTACTGGCCTTTTTTTGTGGGCTCTCTGAGTGGCAAGTAAAATTTAGCTTGTTATGTACTGTACTGTACTGTATTCATATATCTAAAATGAACAAACTGCTTCAGCTGCAATTCAATGTTAATGGATTAATGCAATGTAATTGAGCCTGACAAAGCTGAGTGATGATGCATCAGTCATTATGAGGATAAACAGCTTCAATTTACAGTACATGGTGCCAAGGATGTGCAATAATTCTGCGACAGCTACTGTACATGTGGAGCAATATTGGATGCTTGAGAAGAAAACTGATATTGATGTATTGACCAATATTGAGCGAGATCTTACAATTGAAAAATGTGAAGGATGGAGCATGTAATGGCGCCACTGTTTCTAAATTACCTCAAACATAGCTTTTTTTGTAGAGTGATTTCTCTTTACTTCAGCTGACATATACGTCAATACCAATATGCCTGCGATATATATAATAAGATAATATCAGCTGATTTCTCGGTAAGATTCACAATCAAAGAGGTGACGAAATTCTGAACACCGCCAACGTCAACGCAAACACACAAGCGTGCACGCGTGGATTTATTCCTTCTGCGTAACTAAAACTTCCAGTCAGACCAAGGTGAAAAGAGCATTATGTTTCTCCACTCTTCTCCATTCGTTGTCTCTGTGACTCATCTCTAATGCTTCTAAGTGAGATTAATAGAGCGTTCAGTTCTCATTCCAGTGGCTCCTGTGCATCCAATTACGCAACATACGCAATCAAACACGGCAAATATCAGGGATCACGTGGAAGGGAGATCCATCAGACAGAGGAACAAAAGCAGAATATGGTGCTTTGAGTCTGTCTTCAGCGGCTTTGCCAATCCACATAGTCATTAACTGCGCACAACAAAATAGCAATTCGCTGTTTTTGCCTAATTAAACCAATCTCTTTTCAAGGGTGATTGTCTTCTTTTTAATTTGTATTAGGAGTTGGGAATCTTCTCGGATGATTACTTAAATACCTGGAACTTCACTACATCCTAATGGTGATGATGAGAAGTAATCATTGAAGGTTAATAAGGGTGCACAGCACTAATCAGGGCGGGTCTGTCTGGTAGAGTGGTTGCTGCCTCCTGGCCTTTTATTATCAATGCCAGCGAGGAAAGGAGACTCAAACTCAAGAAATTTCAAAGGCAAAAGGCAGAACAGAATAACATGTTAAGCAAAGCCGATCATTTGTGTAATTAATTTTATACTAATAACATGACTGAACCTTTTTGGCCTCCAGTGCGTTATTCAGTAAATAGACATATTCCAGCTGCCTGTTACTCTTTGAACACACCATGCTCCTTATCTCTTCAAAACAGGGAAAGGCAAATTCAGTTCTGACAAGTGGATGATGATGGACGGATAAAAAAAAGTTATTTTTTCCTCAGGTTCTCTCTATGTATGCATCACTAGGGGATTTTACTGTGTACCTTATAGTGTTTCCAATCACCCCTTCCTAAGACCTGAGGGTCAACACATGCTGTTATCACTCTCACAAGTGTTGGAGTTTCTTCCTTCCACTTCTCATTCATGTCTCCACTTCTTCTCACTTCGATCTTTGGTCCGCCGGGGATTAACAGAAAGGGCCTGTAAGACACGACAAAATAATGAAAGGCACAAAAACAGTGCTGCCATTGCAACCTCTGTCACACATGTGAGCGCGAGAACACATTAAAGATGGTCCGTCGGGACAAAGGTAGGCCATGTCACATACACACACACACACAAAAGGGGAAGAAAAAAAGAGCTCTTGTGTAAGACAGCCTTCTGCCACTGGGGTTGGAGCCACTCAGCGGGTTTGCTAATGTGAGCAGTGACTTTGACGAGATTCAGGGAGAGCTGGCTGTCCTTTTGTAGTAGAGGAGAGATGCTGATGACTGTTAAGGATAGGAGCAGACAGAGTAATGGTCTGGGGTGATGGTGAGAGGCTTGGCACTGTTCACGCCGTCACTTTCAGGTGGGAAGACGGGGCCAACGCTGATGCAGTCACCCCAGCCTCACCGCCCTGAAGGACACAGGCATAGGTGTGTGGATCTGTGTGAATGCAACATATGCATCACGTGCTGTGTTTCATGTGGGCAAACATAAATTGGTGGTAACAAACTGTTGACATGTGTGGGCACATTCATACGTGCATATTTGCGAATATGGGTTATATAGGGTGGACATAACTGAATTATTCAAATGTGAGCGTGTGTGTTTTCACTAAGGTTTTTTGTGTGTGCACGATGCAGTGCTTTGAGATTGCGCCTCTCTCTATGCATATGCATTACTCATTATTTTCCATACATAGCTAATATGGCGGAACATAACCCTGCCATGAGTGATCTGCGGACTAATGAATACATTACATTCAATATGGGTAATTCAAGTGGGAATACTGGCCGGGGAAAATGATTCTATTTTAGTATATGCATTCTGAGTAATTTTTACACTTTAATGGAGAGGACAATGCCAATGTCAAAACCCATCAATCAAATTCCAGTGTGCCCTCTCTGAGGAAGTGAACTCACTTTCTTGGCAAAGTGAAAGCCTGGCTCACTCGCTGTGTTACTCTTAATCTACAAAGAGACAGACAGACAGACAGATAGATAGATAGATGTTGTATGTGACCCATTTCTCCATGTGTCTGGACATCCATGGCCACATGTGACATCTGTCCCACCAGCTGATTGGCTCAGGGCCGTCTCAGGGTGTGTCCAGGTCTGTGTAGTTCATTGGGGATCGGTTCTATTTGCAGCCCCACTTTGCAGGAGCGGTAGTTAGGTTCAAGCCTGAGGGAGAAGGGATATTGGCTCAGTATTGTGGCTGTCTGCTCTGAATATGGTAATATCAAAAAGCATATGGAAAGTCACATCCTGCTCCACTTATAGAAAGTTGCGGCGACCTCAAATATAGTGCTAATAAAGTATTTAAACCCTCAGACCCGAAATTGTAATTAATAAGATGTTGGAGGAATCATTCAAGGACATATTGGAGGATGACAAGTTACAATCTATTTCAGATTAGTTTCTACTAATCTGTTATTCAGGAGGTCTGTTTATGAATTCAGCATCCAAGGTGATAGGAACCCTGCACCAATCTCATCAGAGACACCTGGTTCAATATCCTATTGATGCTGCATTACTTAACTCGCCGTGTACGCCTCATTTGCTGTCGTAACTTCCTCATACACTTAAACATTTCCTGCCATTCCCACTGCGCACCCCCGAGGTCCAGATCTGTGCATGGAGAGCATCCTAATCCCTCTTATCCTACAGCAAATATACTTTATCACATCTGTGCATGTTAGCAATTAGAGCAGGTTGTGTCAGACTTTGCCGAAAGGAGAGTTGGGGATTTGGAGGGGTCTAATTAAGAGAACAGAGTAAACTACCCCTGGCCCAGCCGGTGCACAGCCTCAGCCCTCCCTGCTCTCATCTGGCTCATTTTCATTATCAGCAATAAAGAGGTGCTGTGTGAACAGAATACATCAATCCTGGTGCAGATAATTGCCACCAAACATGCAAACTGGTTGCAAAGGACAGATAGAAAGCGAGATATGTCAGAATCAGTTACAGGGGCAAAGATGAAGAGGAGGCTAAACATGACAGGCAGCAATGTTCATTAATTCATTAGACAAAGTAAAAAATTGGAACTGGGTTTGTCAAACAAGAGTTTCCCCAGTGAGCACATGACTGACATGGACGCTTGTACAGGCCTGTCCCAAAATTATTCATCTGCTTGCTGCTTAATTAACTGGCTCTCTATTTCTACCACTTAAAGGACAGTTTTGCATTTTATTGTCTTAAAACAATACTCAAATTCTCATTTTGTATTTTAAATGTTTCTCCAGTTCAAAGTAGTCACAAAGAGACTCTGAGAGCAATTTCAATGCAGGATGGGGAATGAAATCCACAACCCTCGCTCTTTTTAAAAATGCGTTCAAAAGCTCAGCTAATGTGAGGCTTCAAAATCGGAGTTAGTCAAAACAAGTGAGTATATTCCAAAGTTTCTTTTTAATACAAAATTAGCTCTTTGTGTTACTGTCTGTGGCTCGGTAAGAAAACACTGTCTGCTGAAGCACAAAGGGGGGATTTTGTACTGAAAAGTTTGTTCTGCAGAAAGGGAAGGATATCTTCATTGCCACTGTGAACAAGAGGAACAGTCACAGCAACCGGTAACTCTTTAAATGGAAATGGCAATGTGAGAATCCCATTAAGATTGAAATGAAAAAATGCGAACCTGCCCATCTTCTTCTCATCATCCGAGAGTTATTTTCCTCCTCGTCATGCTCATAGCTGTCTTATTTCCTCTGACCTTGTTGTTATCCCCGACCTCTTTTCAATTTTTTACTCCTACTCCAGTTTTAACCAGTGCTTTCCTATCCCCTTCTTTCTCTTCTTTCTCTGGCTTCACTCCAGTTGTGACAACAAAAAGCCTCCTTGCAGTCTGAGGAGAACCTTCTGCGAAGATGCTCAGAGAGAAGTGGCTTTCAGTCAAACCGAGAAGAAGGAGTCAAGCTGAAAAGTTTAGATATATCGACGGACTGGATTCACTTGGATACAGAGGAAAAGAGAAATATGTTCTTTCACCTCAGTTTGTGTCAAGATAACAATTGTACATGCAACAGGGTTACTATCATTTTTGGGCTATCAGAAATAATTAATTCACCTCAGGACAGCACACCTCGCAAAGGAAAAGATTGCTAGCCAATTTATTAATTTAGACTCATTAAATATACTAAACTGTCAATTTGAAACCCCAATTAAAACAAATTTAATAACAACCAAAATTACCATATCAAAAGCTGGTAAAGGTTGAAAGGTTTTGCAGTTCTGAATAGCCTGATGTTGGCATCATTTGCTCGCGTGCAACATTAAATATGCAATCTAACTAAATGAACTTAACAAAAAAATAACAAAAAAAAAACAAAGGCTGTGTATGTGTTTGTGTGTGTGAGAGTTCTGTATGTTTCTTTGTTCTGCTTATACAAGCATGAACACAAATATTAGTCAGAATAAAAAGAAAGGGTTTGAAGACAGAGCTTTAAGTTTCCTCTGTGTGTTATGTTTAAAGCCAACTCAATGCATATGATCTGTTTAAGATAATGGTACCATGTAACAAAAGAGGAGAAAACACAGAAAATGAATTGAATTGAACTTGAATTGGACAAAGCTGAACTGAACTGAATTTGAATTTAATTTGTTTTGAATTCATTTGTCTTGTATATGTTATTATTTTTTTCATAAGCAAAGTTGTTTATGTTCAAGGTAAATGGTCTCTGATTCTTTCTTTATAATGTTATCCCACTCCTTTGAACCTAGAACTGCTCCAAATAGCTTTACAGTTGTATTGGTGATACAAGTGCAACATAGAGGTAAAAATCTGTGTGTCAGAACATCACATCGCTCAAAACAACAGATGGAAGCTGACTGAGATTTGAGAGTTCATCAATCCAGCTCCAGTTGTACCTAAAAAATAATGAACTTTTTTTAATCAAAAAAATTATCTCAAAAGTTGCAGATTAAGACTTCCATATATTGCTCCACTGTCCTACACAGATGGTATTTCCATCTCTCTGTAGCATCTGTTAATCCCCTCTACTTAATGCAAATAATTTATCAGCATATGAACAATTAGCTATGACCTTATTAGAGATTCAGCTCATTCATTTGTTCTTTGTAACTGACAGGCAGCCTCAGCTAATCTAACATCTGTTCTATAATTGATTACATCCATTGTATAATTCAAAACTTTCTATAAACTTATTTAACATCCAATTCCAACAGTGAAATGGATATTACAACTCTAGATACATTTTCCTGCTCCAGTCCTAAATGAAATAGGAATGGTGAAAAGAAGTATAATTTGTAGACGCGTTACCCTTTTTGATTGATTTTCAATCTTTTTTTTCCTCTGCACACAAAGAGAAATTGGACGAAAGGAAAGGCAGCGTGTGATTCAGAATTTAAAAAGCCCCTTCGATGTTCAGTGGTGGTACTGTCCACCCTGTGGCCCCCCCAGTAATTTGGTAATGGAGAGTCCCAGGACAGGGAGAACTGGACTGTACTCAAGGCAGATGAATCCATTTATAATGAGATGTAATCTCATTTAGTCTGTGGCATATGGTTTGGTTTGCCGGGCTGCCATTGTGGTCTTGCTGAAAATGCACTTCTGGTCCAAAACCCTGTAAAGAGTGGAGCTCAGTGCTTTCAAGAGGCTCTTCTGAAGCCTTATTACCATAAATCAGACATGCATGAAAAAAAGATTCAACATCACTACAGAGCATCCTTGGATTTCTGCTGTTTGCTGATTCAGTGTTTCGCCACATTAGCTGTGTGATAGAGGGACACAAGAGATAATGCTGCCAAATAGTGGTCCACTCGAGGAATTTTCTTTTTAGTAAGGATGCAGTAATGTAGCCTCAATACAGCAGAAAGGGAAAAAAATCTAGATGAGTATTTTGGACTATTGCTTCTTATTCTCTGTAGCGTCTACACCTGAGCATAGCTGTCACAAAAATCAAAATGACAAAAGCAATCTTACTTGGATCATTCTTTTGACAGCTTTTCTGCAGTTAATTTTGTTTCTTTTTCTTCCATTACTTCAAAAATCAGATGAGAGCATTCTCCTGATAGCGACTCCAGGAATGCTACCTGCATCAGACGCCATTTGAGAAGACGCCTCCTCTTCTGCAGGCCGGGCTTAGCATAACGAGAGCGTGCGATATGGAGTTATTGATCACCTCTGTCAGACCGAGGCTGGAATTCACAGGGGCTTATCCTCCATTCATTATGTCAATGATTAAGATGTGTCAGCCAGTCTTAGATCCTCACCACATGGATGAAAAGTGATGATGGAGATGACGGGCGCTCTGAATGCTGATACGTCTCTCTCTCTCTCTCTCTCTCTCTCTCTCTCTCTCTCTTGCTCTCTTCCTCTTCAAAATTAAGACATTCTGCACAGAAACGCCCGGAATCAGTGACACAGCCATTGATCTATTTGTGGTATGTAGTGTATGTATTTTCAGAACTAAAATGGGCTACAGACCATGAAACAGCTGTGTCTTGACCTGCTAGAGATATTTGTGTGTGTGTGTGTGTGTGTGTGGGTTTGCGTCTGTTTGTTTCTGCCTTGTCACACAGTAATTACAAAATGCACCTGATCCACTTCCCTATCGAAGAAGAAAAAAAAGCATCACCATTGAGAGTGAAGGAAACATTTAATCTGCTTTTCATCAGCTCCTTTTATACCTGTCTGCTCGGCTGAGTTCTGACTGCAGCGAAAAGATGATCAAAGTCAGCGAGGAGAGTGTGATTAGCATCCCCGGTCCAAGTGATTAGAACATTGTAGGTTGATTAATAATCACTCGATTCGCCCTTTGCTGCAGAGCAGACACACTCGTTCTCTGCAATATCAAAGGCAAGACTCTGTCAAACAATGCACCATTGTTCTTTTTGCCATATTGAAGCACAAACTGCACACGCTCGCACATAAGGCTGCAGCTCTGCTTTGATGCAAAATGTTCAAACTGAATGTGTGAAGTTTGAACACCTGCATGAACAACTCTCACATTGTACAACGCGACCACCGCCAGCACTGTCTTCTAAGCCCCGCTGTACATAATTTACATTCTGTGTAAACCCTTTTCCTCGACATCACTGCTGCTGCCACTCGCGCTGATAGCGTAGGTATACACAGAAACCCACAGAGAAGCAATCAGAAAGCAGCGCCAACGATCTGCCAAGACATTCTGGGACGCTCATCAAAATAAGGAATTAATTAGGCCGTCCAAAAGCACATATAGCCTATAGAGCGTACATGCTCTCAATTCCCATTTCATTGGAAATCGATAGCAGGCGGCCCATCTAAGTAGAAACTGCTGTTTACTCAGAGGCTGATTTTGCCGGAGCTGTCATAGTTTGTTGATTTAGCCTAGCCGTGTGTGTGTGTGTGTCAAAAACAGAAAGACAGAAGGGGAGACAGAGAAACAGAGAGCAGAGAAAGACGGAGGGAGGAGAAGTGTTGGAGCTTACAGCTGGACACCGGCTGACCAAGCATGTTCGTCCACAGCTGGTGGCTGTCGACAGCTCACTATTCCATTTCACATGAACCCATCAATTAACCACAGGCTGGTAGAGTTTTGCTCCAAAATGAGCCATCCGTGTTTTTTTGGGAGGAAAATACATTAGCGAATTATCTCAAAGTCACGGTTAAATAGCCGACTTATGAACCTTTTTTTTTGACCTCTTAAACCCACTTCCCCTCACGATGAGTTCTGCATGAAGATATCTCGCCTCTGCTTGACTCAATTGAAATAAAGTACAGGTCACATATTTCTGTGGCCTAGTCAGGATGTAAAAAAAAAAAAAAAAAAAAAAAAAAAAATTCAAACCTGACAGTCGGTGGGTTGTTTGCTTTTCTTGCCAGGACACTGTCAATCAAATGTGGTGAAACAAGACAAGAATAACAACATCATTTTAGCGAGAGCCACAATATGATACATGTTTACAGTGAAGTGATAAAGTCGTTGCTGTTGTAATTACAATGGGAGTAAATGTTAGTTTCCTCTTTCAGTCTGACAAATGATGTCCTGTCTTGGGCAGGAGGGGAAGACTTGTTGGATCCAACCACAGTTTTTGTTTTATTACAAAGCAATATCTCAATACAAGGTGCATGTCTATGAATTGTGAGTTCAATCATAGAGTGATTTTACTTTCCTGGGCTTATTCATAAAATAATATATAGAGACCAGTTTATTTATTTATTTTTTTTATTTTACAAGGTTCAGTTTATTTTACAAATCATTTTAAAATACAAATACAATTTACAATATACAGTAGGCATGATCTTGTAAAAAAAAGGTCACCCCAGAAGCTTCTGTAGCTTGTAAGCGGGGGCCCAGAAGCACAAAAACAACAATATAGTAAATCATAACAACAACAATTCCTATTTCTAACCTATCATCTAACCTAACCCTAACTCTAAGGTGATTTCATCAGCACAAAAAGTCTATGGTTCGACATAAACAATGACACAAATATCAACACATCAGACACAGGTACATGAGACAAAAAACAGCAAGCTGAGCTTGATTTAGACATAATTTAACAGCAATTTTTGTTGTAATCTTTTTTTTTAAAATAGACAGTGGTGCAGACTCTTTAATCATGCTCTCAACCTCATTCCAAGTCTGTGGTCCTTTACTGGTCACACTAAGACTTGTACATTTTAGTTTCCGTCTCTTTCCCTTTATAAGCTGTTTCCTCTCGTGTTGTATTCATGGGTGGGTAAAAAAAATTGGGATAAGATGGCAGAGTCTGTCATTGAGTCTAAATGCTACATCATACATCACACAGAGAATACAAAAGTAGTGTTTCATTAAAGAACAGCAAAGATCATGGAAAAGAGGATAGTTTGTTAGTCTACTCTTGTGAGCCTCCGATTGGAAACCATTGGTTTTAATAACAGCATTGTACTTGTACTGTATGTAAGTATAAATACGAGGTTGATGAGCATCTCCTGTCCCACGTCGAGTGTCTCATCAGCAGCTAAATGTGACCCATCTGTTGCCCCTGCTGATATGGAAAAACTATTAACGTTGACCTATATGTGAACTGGATTGAGCACTTACTCATTCTGTTCTTGCAATCACAGTAATGATAGGACATATGCAAATCAGAGCTGGAGACATCATCATCTGTTCGCGGTGAGGTCATGTCACCGTGTGTTTAATTGCGTGTATTGATTCGCTCAGAAATACCAGTGTGGATTTACAAAGGACATTTCTGCTCCCAGGAGTCGCCTCCTCTCCTCCAGAACATCCTCCTTCACCTCTCACCCCTCTCCTCTCCCGCTGTCATTTCTCCCCCTTATTCATCCCTCACCTTCCGATCCATTTCCGAGCGTCTCTTTTAATTCGCGATTCCCTTTCAGCTCTCCTTCCACATCTTGAGTCTTTTTTTTTTTTTTATCCTGCACATCATCCTGCTCTCTCAGCTTGATCTGCTTCCCAAACCTCTCAACAATCTTCCTCCAATTCTGCCTTCATCTGTCGCCTTCCCCTCTCCCGCGTCGCCTCACCCTCCCTTCATCTCTCCGCTCTCGCTGCCTTCATTCACCTTAAGCCGCAGTTAATGATGAATGAGACGTACCTCCCTCGGGCTCAGACCTGGGTAGCTCTGCGGGATAGCGGTCAGCTACCCAAAGGACGTTTGGGCCTAATTCCTTATTCATGGGCTGCATCCACACCGGTGCTGCTGGTCCTCTGAATCTCCAGAGACCCATCATTCTCATGACACCCTATTTTCAAAATTAACGCTTTTTTCCCTTAAAGCAATTTCTCCCTAGTTTCTCAAGTTATTTCTCCTTCCTTCACCACATGCTGCTACTCAGCGAGGGAGATATTTTTTGGTGCATATTTCTCCCACCAAAGCCTATTTAAGATAGTGATACCTTCCCTCCTGCCTTCAATCCCCTTTGTCGCTCTGCAGATCTATCTGGGAATACGTATTAGCATTTCCACAATACGGCAAAGAGAAGCAGCCAAAGAAATTTAAATGCTGCTATGCAGAGTCTTAAACACATTAGGGCCCTGTTCAGTTGCAGAAGTATAATCCACGTTCATTCATAGACTGGTCTTACATTTTACGCATAGTGCAGTTGCCACATATTCTCCTAAGTTAAATTAAGTGTTAAAATCCTTCCCCATTTGAAGGATTATTTAGGAACATGAAACAATTTTAGACTTAGAGTTATTATGGGATTTTTTTTTTCCATCTCTTTGTACTTTTCAAAAAGAGAGAGCTTATATATATCTTTATTCTGACTGCTCTGGTAGCAAAATGCAGGCTTCCTTTCCAGCACCATTTCCTGAAAAAAAAAAAAAAAAATTACACAACAATCACAGAGCAATCACTTCCAGCAGCTCTTTCTCTGGAGGAGCGTGAGGTAATCCAAGCAAGAGTGTCAGTGGTTCAACCGAAAATAGGAGGATTCACAGGAAATACTGCAAGTGGCTGCTATCAGGGACACAGTGCCCTCCTTTCAGCGAGAGAGTTGAATCGGCGGCATGAAAATGAGAGGTGCAAATGTGTGAGGGAGAACAGAGAGAGCTTTTATGAGCCCGTGTTCCGACAGTTGTCCTGTTCGGGCGTCGGTGTCCGTCTCATAATTAATGCAGTCTCTTCTGCATTGAGTTTAATGCGATCGCATGTGGGTCAAATCCCAAGACTCCAGTGTGAAACAGTGGCCTGCCAAACACAGTTTTACTGAACGCTTGTCAGCACTCATCCACACACACACACACATTCTAATGCACACAACATTGAAATAGATTGCATCATGCTCTGCTTGTGTACGAGTGGGAGAATATTCATGCGCTCATGTGGTGTTTTCCTTATAAAGGCGTGATGAATGCGGCTCGTCGGGTTCAGTGGCGGCGGCGGCGGCAGAGCAGGAATGAAAGAGGGAAGAGACAGAGAGAGAGAGAGAGAGAGAGAGAGAGAGAGAGAGAGAGGAGGGAAACAGGAGGCAGGATGTTGCTTCGCTCCCCTCAAAGCCTTGGGCCACATTGATCAGTCCATTCTTCTCCTCACATGAATATTGAGCATTAGTCACGGTTCATGAACAAAGAGGCCGAACGCGCTGGATTAGGCTGTAAGAGACACGGATGCTGTCAGTGTATAAGTCTGAAGCAAGAAGTTTTCTGGTGGCTTGAAACGCAACTTATCAATGAAATTGTTACTCTTCATATCAGTGATCATTGTGATTGTGCCTTGTAATATGAGTAGGTTTTATATATGTTATGATGTGTTGTTGATAGAACATGGTGATGTTGGTCAATGGAACATTCATAGTTCCCAGATGATGCATCCTACTAACTATGGCAATCTGACTTTTCATCTAGCGTCATCATCAGGTCTAACACTTTGGTTTATGAGCAAATACCTGCAAACTAATAACATTCCCATCAGCCTTGGCTGTATGAAGCCCAGCCTTACAGAGGTGCAACAAAACAAGGTTGGACATCATTTGTTTTTGTGGGATGTGTGTAGAAAGGGTTTTATCAACTCACCCCAGAGACAAATGCTGAGAAACACAATCATAATCATTAGGGATGAGCCGGATACTCGTTTCAGACGAGTATCCGTTACGGATAAAGCATGTTTGACGAATACGATTATGATACGAATAAAATCCATCAATATTTGTGCTCGTGCTGAAGGAAAATCCTCATTGTGGAACTGACTGTCTTCGCGCTCTGTGATTGGCCAGTCACACACAGCGCCCGCCCCTCCCTACACAGACACGTCTCTGCCATAGACTGTATGCTCTCTGCACGTCTCTCCCAACATACATCTTGTGCATTTGACAAGACAGAGCTGAAAACGGCCCACGTCGCGTCGGTAAATGCCTCCGCTCCCATCCGATTTTTTTTTTTTTTTTTAACCGTCTGCTTGCTCTTAGTTTGGCTGGTGATATGAAGTCAGTTGTAAAACTTTGCTCGTACTGAATATTTTTATTGTATGTGGCTGCATGCTGACACTTTCTCTCTGCAGTTCATGAAAATAATATTATAAATATTATGGAGATATTCTGTATATAGGCTTTGAATGCAGTAGATTAGCGACTTCTGATCAATCCATATCAATTTCAGACTTAAAATAATGTACAGTTTTAAGCCTCACCCATTTCTGCACTCACTTCCGGTTTAGGCCCCGCCCACTCCGAATACGGATACAGATACAGATAATGTAGATGGTTAAACAGATACAGATAGTGGTGTACTCGCTCATCCCTAATAAACATGCTTGATGCAGACAAATAGTGCAGTATGAGACAACCTTACCCATACATGCACTTGTTGAACTTCATCCCCACTGTATGGAAATGCTACACACACACACACACACACACACACAGAAAAATGCACAAGGTTTCCGCAGTGATAAATTGAAGCTTGACAGTCTCGTTCTCAATGTTGCTCAACACAGTCTTGGCTCTCCGCAGCACAGGCAGTTTGACACAGATGAATACACATGCATCAGAGTAACGCTACTGATCCAAGTCTGGATTCATTTTCCGGGCAGAGTCTGTGTTCCTTTTTTTTTTGCAGTTACATCTTCTTTAATTTTATTGCAGTATTTATCACCCACACACTTTGGAATTAAATAACTTTTGGCCACATCTCAAAATTCGAACTTTTTATTCCTTTCAGGGGAGGAACATAACTTCTTTTAAAGGGTGCTCAGCTGCTCCTGGCATCCAACTCTTTCTTGTTACACAATTCAGAAGCTGACTCATTAACTCAAAAAGACTCATAAAGTATTATTATTTCAACTTCCTTGTCATCTTCCTCTACCACCTGTCTGTCTCTCTATCTCTTCCTTCAAGCTTCTATAGCGGCGGCTATCCAACGCCAGGCAATGGCGGTATCATTTATTTAAGGCTGCCATATTCAAAGCTGAATGCATGCATAATGAATGACTCTTATCGTAAAGAATCGTAGCGCAGGCTGGTTTTTCCCCACAGAGAACCGAGGGCTGCTGTGTTTCTTCTCCCTGCCAGGAAGCTTAAGTGTCTCTGTCAGTCTGAGCCAGGCAGCGAAACGTCTCTCTCGACAATATTTACATCTTATGACACGTAGCTACGCCCACATTTCCTGCTTGCTTGACCCCTGGATCATTCTTATATGTTTTATTCATCTCTGCTGTCACATGAATGTTTTATCGAGGCGTCCGGATGAAGCTTTCATTCTTTCGAGCCGCACACTCTTCACTGTAAATATACAAGAATGAGTGCCGATCACACGCTGCTTCAGTGGGTGTGTTCTTGGATTATCAGCTCATTGCCTTTAAGTATCAAATTAATTGCAGAATCATTGTGTATATTCCCCCCGGGGGGTAGAGAGATTTAATTAGATATTCAATCTAAATGGCTAACCAAAATGAAATATTCATGACTTAACATAGAAATTCCTTTGATGTCCTTTGGCAGTGTTCCGTTTCATATCAAGCGAACATTTATTGATAAAGAAAATATCACATACTCAGGTTTGGCAGTGCTGCCTGGAATTTCCCCAGTCTCTTTGGAGATATATTGAGTTTAAGCACTTATCTTAGATCGTATCTGTTACAGGATGTAAAATTTTAAAGAAACGCCTCGGCATAAATTCTGTTTGCATCACGTCTATGAAGGTTAAGTGACTTTAAAGGTGCATTAAAGGAAGAGAAGATTGACACCTCTCTCATATCTGTCTGGTAAATATTTTGAGTGTAATTGTGCTGAAATGTTTCCCAACTTTTTGTACTTATAAGTTGCAAAAGGTGCAAAAGGCAATATAAAACGTTAAAGCTACCTTAAGATGCTTCTTGGTCACTAGGGGGCAGAAAAACAAGCACTTCAGCTTATCAAGATGTTAACAATCAGCTTCTTAGACAGAGCAATATCATCATCCCACTGGAGTCCTGCCGAGTGATTTTTTTCCCTGGCCAGCTGACAAATGTAAATCCAACTTCACATTTTAACTTAAAGATGTGGAGTCGAGTCGACAAACTTTCACTTGAGTAGAATTTGAGTAAGTAACAGAATATTTCATCAGGTCTTTCCACCCCCTAGTGCTTCATAATAAATCTTGAAATATGTTATTCATAAAATGCTCATGTACTGTATGCTTACAGGAATAGAAAATGTCTCGACCGTGCAAAGCCTGCCTGCTGCAGTGGTGTTATACTGCAGCAGAATTAATGGAAGGGAAAAGTTCTGTTCTGTCCCATCCTGTCAGCGCTCAAGGTGAAAGACATGTTTTTCCACCTGACTGGACTGGACCTTGTGGGTTGGTGTCTCTTTCGCCGGCCCATACACTAGAGATTTCATCCCCCCTCTGGAGATTTCACCATTATCATTGCTTTATATGGGGAGGATAGCACCCAGCCCCCGTGGGTTCTCCCAGACTCAGCTCACTGTGTTAAGACTTTAAACTGTCTGCAGCCCTCCTGAGACAGAGGCGCCGTGCTTGGCTGGGCAAGGTCTCTTACCTGGCAGAGCCCTGGTCAAAAATTAAACTGCAATAAAGTTGTGTCTGAAGGTCTAAAGGGGAGTAAACTCATGGCGGCTCAGGGAGGACAGAGGAAGGCGTTTACTCTCAAATGCATCACAGTGTGGTGCTTCATCATCATAAAGCACTGCAAACTGCATATAGATATACCATTGTAATGAAAGGGATTTAGGAAAGATTAAGGGCTTAAAACTTCAGTGTTTCCCAGAAGTGTGTCCATTCAAATTAGGTCAGTGGTATTTTAAGGATTATAATAAGATGACAGTAGGTTAAGACTTTAGAATTTAAATATACTCTTATTAATTCCCTGTCAGGGTTTCATTTTTTCCCTCACCATTGTTGTGCTTTACCAATCTTTTGTGGTTCATGTTGCTGAGCATAGTTGCTTGGAAAAGCATTAGAACATGACTGACATTGGCGCTTAACAAACAACAACAAAAATATACTGTAAATAATCTCATAAATTTGTTAATATCTTTTTTAAGCCTGTATTATTTGTTCTTTCTTACTATTTAACTGCTTTGCTGTGCTGCTGTGCAACGTGAATTTCCCCACTGTGGGATGAATATAGGTTTATGTTATCTTAAAAAAATGTCCTAAACCTTAAATATAAAACATAGCTATTATCAAATTTGCTCAATTTCAACAAAAAAAGTCACTTTCTTTCAAAACAGTAGTTTACAAAAGTCAATTCATGATGGAAAAAAATGACACCAATCCTGCAGATTTAATTCTTTCAACAGCATCAAACAGGAATATACCTCCGGGAACTCTGTACATCAAAGGTTCAGCTCGGGGTGAACCCAAACAATACTCTGAAAGCTGCTGAAAGCTTCACAGAGCTGCACACCAGACTGTTGATTCTCAGTGGGATCAGCACAACCAGCAACACTGTCAGAACTCCTCTGTACAGACACATCTTTAAACAACCACTGTTGTTAAAAAGATATAACATTTTCAATTTAAAACACCTCAAAATGATGACACCTATGTTATACATCTTGTGATTATGTGCTTAAATTATCCCAGTTGTTTCCAACAATGTTCAAACCCAGACAAATCCATCATTTAATCATGGTAACTGTGTGTTTCATCTGGTCATAAAATGCATCATATCCCCATTATCCCCCCTAGTTACTATAACTTTAGTTTTGACTTCTAGTAATGCTATGGAGTTTTGTTTCACACAGTTCCACTGATCAACAGGTGGAGGTAACACAGCAAGGCAACAATGCTGGATTTAAAATAGTTTAAAAATTGGCTTTGAAAATGTTAAATGAGGAAGGTAAATCATTAGTTTGTTAGAAATCAATCAAGGATACGCACAATGTATTTCAATGAGTAACACCAAATGGAAATGTAACTTTGGTTTGTTTGCAAGAAAAATCCACTCACCCAACCCACTGACTATTTCTACACCCCCCCAAAAAAACATAATGCTGATTACATACAGTAAGCAGAGTAATATTTTAATATGCAAGTACAACTTAATTGTCTTAATATGATTATTTTAACTTGGAATACAATAAATAATATATATGATATAAAATAATGTATGGTAAAGGAATGCAGTATGTAATGTATTGTTCAAAGTCTGTGCCTGCAGTAATATGTCACTATAAATTTGAGTTTTACATCTTATGACCCTTATGTTCGTAATCAGTGCATCTTTGCCAAAATGTAGGAAAAGACCTTTGAAGTCACACACGCACACACACACACACATACACACACATGACCTTTCACAATACAGTGCATTGCTCCAGGTCCTGGACAGCACTGTGCATTTACGTCACTCTCTATAGCTCCATGGACCTCACAGTCCCCCCCTGTGAAGCTCTCAGGAGAGAAACACACACACACACACACACACACACACACACACACACACACACACACACATGCACACACATGCGCACATCCTGGCCTGCAGAGAGACATCTGGAGCAAGAACATCAGAGTGATGCCACTGAAGACTGAGCACCCAGGTCTGTGCCACATGCACATTCATATGCACGTGGACACGGCACAAAAAACACACACACACACACACCTACAATCACGTACAAGGTTTGAAATGTGCTCTGCAGGCAGTTCGCGATGAGGTCAAAACAATTATAATAATCATACAGGGACGTCTCTCAAGACTTTTGCAGGAGAGCTAAAAGGTGGACTGAGTGTCCACGGGGACGCTCAAGGTCAAGTTTAAGTGTGTGAGAGTGTGTGGAAGAAGTTCCACGCTGTTGATGAGTTCAAATAGAAATTACTCCAATGCAAGCACCAGTCTGATTAGACATTCAGAACGCTTCCAGGTTCGGTGATAGCAACCTGTCTTTCTCTACTAAACCACATGAATAAGTAGATGACGACCATTATACTTTGTGATGATACATTAAGGGCGCACGCTCTTTGTTCATAATCATTTGCTAATCCACCAGAAATCACAGCAAACGTCAACCTCTGTCTGCTTCATACCATCAGCAATAATTTCATAACTGCTCATACAGTAAATAACACAACACCGGCTAATCAATATAGCTGCACAACACAAATTAACTGTAGTCATTGGAATAATTCATCCGAGTTAATTAAACTTGATTCCCCTCTGTATTCTTGTTAAAACTAATTAAACGCGGTGGTAACTGACATTTTCTAAGTCTGTCAGGAGATCTGGTTCGATATAGTGGCAATTAAAGTGACAAGCCACAGTGAAGCAGCTTTGAAGTCGAGCTCAGCTTTAACACTGACGGCGGCTGTAATGGTAAATTGTTTTGTGCTTTACTAACTAGCCGCCTGTCTCGTGTTTCAAAGTCTCGCTTTTTGAAGCCGCTGCACGTGAAGTCTCCCTGTGTGCAAATACGTCGTTTTAGTCATTAGCCATTAGTATTATACAACATCATGCAGAGCTGCTCCTTTAAGGGTTTAATCTGTGGATCTTCATTCCGCCAGTCCTTTGTGTGTTTTTTGAATGGCAGGCTATTGTTTGTGTCTAATATCCTAACATTCCACACACCCAGGTCCAATGGAGCTTTATGACATGTCTCCAGTGCATTGAAAAATGGGTTTCTTATCATGAAATTACACAAATACAGAGTGATGTCCTTCACTTGTCTCCCTCCGTTCTCCCGCTCTGAATGCCTGCACCTTTCAGCCTGATAAGACTTGAAGAATTATCATGGCGGGATTCGAGATGTCCAGACTTTTTGTCTCACCATAATGTTCCTGTCAAAAAAAAAAATCTGCTTTTCAAGAGTAAAAAAAAAATCATCTAATACCTTTTTGGAAACCAGACTGTATAATCTGATGAACAGATTTTTGTGCCACTTTAATCAAATCAAGAAAAAACAAGGAAACTAAAGCAACAATATTTTATGCGACCTCTAAATGACAGTGGCTCTGTTTGTAAAGGTTGTACATCCTACTCTCTCTACTTCTATGATTCCAGGGTGAGGCCACTCTGTGCACTGAAATCTGCACCAACCTGTGCAATGCTCAGTCAAGTGTATAGTTTTGGGGTGACCAAAGGGACACATGAGCCTCCCAGTAGTTGAAGTTAAAGCAAGCAGCAGTGACTCTCAAATGAATGACAACAGCCTGAGAGATATCTGTGCATTAAGTTTGAGCAGCTGCTCCAGAAAGAGTGCCAGGACCCTCCAGCAAGAGGGGGCTACAGCCTGCAGTCAGACTGAGAAGACCCATTCATAAAGTACTCATGAGGTGGAATAAACTAAGTAATGAATAATCTTGTGGGGGGGGGAGCAGGGGTGCCCAGTTGTTTCTCTCTGTTTGCTCATACTAAGCGATACTTGATGGATGCTGACTGTGGCTAAGGTCACAGGTTGATATTCAAACACGGAGGTTAAAGCTGGGAAAAGTTGCCACCCTAGCATGACGCCACAGGAGGCTGCAAATAGTCCGCTGTCGGTGAGTTCTGGGTGCCAGCAGGGGAGCGATCAGACTCAGCATGTGGCCTTTAAAGCAGGTCTTTTGAGATTGCCGAGCCAGGGCATGGAGAAAGCAATGCTGTTGTTGGGAAACGCTGATCACTTTTCAGCCCTGTGGTGATGCTTATCCTAAAAAACTGACCACTGATGAATACACAAGGAGAAGTCACTGTTTGGAAGTCTCTGCAAGAAAGCATCTGAATTTGTTACCATAGTCTCCTTGAGGCCTTTTTTTTTTAGACAGACTTGTGTTGCAGACAATCTAATGGAGAGTGTGTCTGCCTTTAATCAACCATATGCTGAGAATCACAAACAAGATTCAGCTCCGGATTACTTCAGCGGGGATAACAATACCTGATTCACTTTGAAGAGGAGATATTTTATTCCTTTACAAGGCCCTGTAATGGAGTCTGTGTGTGTTCGACGTGATTCTTCAGCTCAGAAGAGAAGCGCTGAAAGGTCTGAAATGTGAATGTGTTGAGTGTCCAGATGAAGAAGCGTGGCTTTGACTGAGGACTCTTTTGAATCAAGCTCTCGGGACGCAACTCTTCAGAAGCTTGTCTGAGAGAAACACTCCAATAAAGAGCTACTTGGAACAAAAAATGTGCCAGTTTAAATTATGTGAGAATGAGAAGCGAGAATATATCAAATTTTCTGAGTATTTTCAACATGACTCCAGGATATTTCTTCTCATTACTACGCCGCTGGGAGCTCAGTACTCCCCCAAACAACTGCAAACATCCACAAACTTGTTCAAGCCCTGATTACAATTATCAGCCAGCTTTGGTACTACTTCAAATGTGGGACATCACTTATTACATAATTTATGTCCTGTGTAGGCTGAAGCTTTCATTGTGGGCACTGAGGCCTAAGTGAGAATGCTGCCCCCCCCCCCCCAGACACTGATCTGTTTCCCAGTTTTACAGTTTTCACTTTGATGTAAACACTAGGAGCGAGGCAGAAGGGTACGCTGACCACTGCCCAAGGGCCTCATGCATCCAACCCACTCATGACATCAGGGTGTAATAAGTGAGTGGGCATTCATTCTCTTTCAGGTGCATGAGGGTCAGTCTGCGGGCAAAACACAGGTTTTCCATTACGCCCTGACGGAGCTGGTGTCGCCTGCGGTCGGATATTAGGGAAGTGGGAGTCCTATCTGTCACAATGCAGGTCTCACAACACTCAGCTGGCCCAATACTGTCAGCCATGAGAGGAGAACTGACCCAAAAAAATGATGGTGGGGAAGAGGTCTGAGATAGGGAGTGTGGCACGGAGAAAATTGCCTGATTTTTTATTTTCGCTTTGTAGAAAGAAGGTTGCAATGAAAGGGGGCTGAGAGACCAAACAAAAGTCTCACAAGAATGAAAGTCAGTTCAGCCTCAGGGCTCGGTTTTTGCTAGAAAAGAACTAGTCTGGAGATGTGGCATCCAACCAGAAGAAAAAAGTGTTCACAATGGTCACTCTCACAGCTGGGGTGAAAATTTGGCCGTCAAACAGAGAGGCGAGACTCGATAATAGTATAAATATGGGGATAAAGGAGCGGACAGCCTCACCTGGAAGACAGTCATGTCGCACTTGTTTATTTACACAAAAGACATAAATCGTTAAAAATAGAAAAAAGAGCATGAGACAGAGCTGTCTCTCTCAGTGGGTGTGCTTGTCTGAGTGTCAGTTTTGTTCATCCAGCCATTGGACCAGCACTTCTACTGGAGCATACTGGTCCTTAATTCAGTCCTATAAACCCCAGCTTGTTAAAGGGTTGCACAGTTTTCCATTACACCCAAAGTCAGACCACTCATATGTGCCTTTTTATTTCAGTGTATAGAGAATGGTGACCTTATGTTTTAAAACTGCATTGCAGTTGGATCCACTGTTTCAGGAACAGGCTTCCACATACAGCGTTTGTATTCTTAAGAGGTGGCAGCACACTGTGATTGTGTTCACTACAGAAACAGATTGAACTGTTATTGTTCTGACAATAAATACAGGTTAAGAGGAACATATGCTATATAGCCTAAACTACACTCGGTTTGTTTATTAGGTACACCCAGGTACAACTAATGTAGTCTAATACAGCAGCCCTGCAATCAATTCTACCTGCATGAAAGTTACAATGCTCCGTTTTTGTTTAAACTCTTTTCGAGAGGTGTTGATTCAATTGGCGCCGTTGAATTGTGTTGGGTTATAATGAGAGCTGTTTCTGCTCTCTCTACACTTCTCACCAGAATGTAATACAGGTCAACAACACCACGATCACCACCATGAAATTGAATCAACACCCTTTTAAAACAGTTTCAACCAAAAAAGAAAAAAAAGCGAACATTATGATCTTCCTGCAAGGGAGCATTTATTGCAGGGCTGTAATAGACCGAGTTGATTTTATCTAGGTGTACCTAATACCTTTGCAGATGAGCACAGACATTAATCACTATATTTACCACTTCTAGCAGAATCAGACCATCTCTGTCCACTTAAGGCCAGAAATGTCCATCAAGGGCCATTGCAGGCCATTACAGCTTGAACAAGCTGGCTTGTATAAACGAGTAAATTATGTTCAATCTGATGAGTCTAGTACACATTGTTCACATGTAAAACTCTGCACACTGTTCTCATCAAATATAGACAAATATGAGTAGACATATATAAATTATGTCCCTGGTAAAGATGTTTACGTAACCACATCGGCCTACTCACAACCTCTTTACGTCCCGATTTGAACATGTACAATCCTCTGCAGTAACAGCATAGTGAAGTAGAAAATGAGATGACGGCAGCGATGTGTTTCCACAGGGTGAACCGGCAGACCCTGCTTGCTCATCCAGGCCACGATGTTAGGTCAAAAATAAGGCAGAGAAACAGTTGAGCACTAATGACTACAAGAACTGTTGAGTGTTCTCCGCAGGCTCACGCTGCGTGTTCCTGCGTACATGTGTGAGTGTTTGTATTTTAACTCAAGTGCACGTGGGTTGCCAGCGACTGTTCGTTGTAGGTGGTGCCTTCAGAGGTTCAGTAGCAGTCACTTGGTTTAAAGGGGTCAATGCAATCACGAGTGATTATCTGAAACTTTTCAGGCAGTTAATAGGATCTTTTTAGAAAGTCTAGGTGATGTTCTTAAATTTAGTACACTTGTTAAGAGTAGTGTTTTGAATGTGGAGTGGAGCAGTGTGGCAGATTAATTAAGCTTTTGTTGGTGCAAAAAAGACCTATGAATAGATGACCATGATAAGCATTTTAAATGATTTGCAATTAGATTGGATTTTGACTGTCTACAAGATACATTACACTAAATCTTTTTTTTTTTAAATTTCTTTTTATTGTGCGTAATAATCATACATTCTACATACAACTGGTACATAATTACTTAGTTTTTTCCTTTTTTCCTAATGCAAAAAAAATAATCTTTGAATTAAACATGTCAATCAGTAGTTAGATAAATAAGTAATAAATAAGAGAATATATAACCAAAATTAATAACGAGAAGAAAAAAAAAATACAAAAAAAAAATTTTTTTGTATTTTTTTTCTACACAAAATCTTATGCTGACTTTGTATTGTTTATATAGAAGTACAGATTTTACATGAAGCCCAGTTATTCATTTGAAAAGCACAAGGGCATCCATGTATGTACATGAACATATACATGTGCCCCTGGGCTTGTGTGTATATGTTTTCCAGCACATAAGGACATTCGAGTTTGAAATGAAAGGAACGTGATTAAATCCAGTAAAACACAGTGAAGTGCATTGAAGTGGCAGTTTTCTGTCAGAAAGCATAATTCATTGTTTTCCTGGATCCGACTATTCTCTGAGACAGGTGTTGTCAGTTTCGAGCCACGGCCTGCAGAAACACACAGCATAAGACGACGTAGTGAGAAAGTGTGATAGTGAGAATCTATTTGTCTGTTTAGCCAATTTTTTTCAAACCTCTCAACCAGACCATAAAAACCGTTCATTATTCCAGTCCCTGATCTCACTGTGCGACCAGCGGCCGCCTACTGTTTGACTTGCTCAAACGTTTTCTGAAGTTGATTCAACCTTTGTGAGAAAACTGCCTTTGTCCGAAGCCTGCTGGGCGACTTTGTACAATGTGAGCGATGTCCGAGTGTGTAACATGAAGCCAAGCTGAGAAGCAAACATAGCCGACTGATCCAGCTCTCAATCGGGGATTGACTTCTCTTTTTCCATCTCATCAATCCTACCATGCCTCTGTCGCACCACCCTTTAATCCCGTCTCCTCATTCCACTCCGGCAGAATAAATCAGACTAGAGAGATAGGTACTCACCCAAATAATCAAACGGCTCATGAGATTTTGCACTAGGCAATTTAGGCTGGATCTGTTACAATAGCTACACGCTGACATTGGTTTGACTTTCTTGAAGAGAGAGAGAAATAGGTTCCACCGCTGAAGACACATTTCTCAGTGTCAGGACTGCGTACACACAGGACTCTGCAAAGCTTGTCACACCAAATTAGGTATGCACCACAACACATCAGATTATCATAACACATAACCCTGATTGTTAATATACGTGTGGGATATGGAGCATAATTACATATCAGATCAGAACTGGTCATGTTTTCCTAACCCTCTCCACAGAGTTGATAATTAGTTTAATTTTCAATGTTCTCTGCTCTTTGTCAATGGGGACACGACGAGGGGAAAAGCACAGTAAAAAAAAAAAGTACATAATGTATGCAAATGGTAACCAGCTTGTTGTTAGGGGGACAATGCATGGAGAAATTCTCTGTGGGTGTTCATGTGTGGTCCCAGTCTGTGAGAGCTGGTGACAGACCTAAAGACAAGCTGGAACCTTCAATGAAGTGACAAACCACACATAATTACTGTTATCAGCAATACACACCGAAAATAAAGAGAGAGACAATAAATGAAGTGATAGATTCTTTGTGTAGACTCCAGCCAGAACACAAATTCTTGCATGTTCCTGCCACCAATACAGACATTTATCAGTAAAAAGTGCTTTGATTATGCTGCAATCGCCCCAGAAAAGGGAACAACAAGGAGAAAAAACTGCAAAATTTGGTGAGCTAGTCCATGGACAGATGAACTTCAGCTGAACTGTAGCTCTCCACTAAAACCTTATGCATCATAAAATAGCTAATAACCACTTTCACTCACAACACATCAAACTAGTTGCTGGCTGTAGAGATGTCATAGAAGCTATTAGTGGGATTGTCATCAAATTTTGTAGCGACATTCGTTGTCCCCAGATGATGAATCCAACAAATTACTGCCATCATCATCCAATAATTTGCCTTATAGTTAAATACTTGCAAAACAATTCAGCCTCAGCTATAACTTGTGTTTAGTGCTATTACTTGTTTCTAAATATTAATCATGTTTATAACAGTTGTAATGAAAAAGACTAGCAGCATTAAAGTTGAAGTGACGGTGGGCTGGATGAATTTACTGTAGTGCCTCTCTTGGAAAATCACCTCTATGTGTTAACCTACTTGTCTATGAGCATGCTTATAATAACAGTATATGCTTCTGCTGTTTAAAGTGCAGCAGACAGGATACAGCAAACTCACCGAAGACCAGTTTTAGTGGCAACAAGAAATCAGCAGCCATTCCTTCTAAGCCTATGTTATTCAGTCTGCTGCCAGCTTCTCCATTTTCCTCTTAACAGCACTTGCAACACTGCCCATTTCTCTCCATATGCTGCCTTTGATTACACACACACCCACACACACACACACACACACACACACACACACACACACACACCACCACACATGCCGACAAGTGACACAGCTCCCAGCTGTTTTTGTGCAAAGTGGATGTGAACAATGGTCCAACCCCCGATTTTCCAGCCATTTTTATCCATTCTATTTTGGGACTTCACTCATGAGAATACGCTGATTAGTTTCCACCTTCAGAAAAAAAAAAAAAGAACCCAAACAAAACAAATTTAATCAGTTGAAAAAGCTGCAAGTGTGTCTCAAGTGAGCTCTGTCAGTAATGTGTAAACATGCTATAGTCATCAACATCATCATCGTCATCATCACTGCTTGTGCTGTCACCATAACTCTCATCATCATTATCACCTCTCCATGAGCCATTACATCATTATCTCTCCACCTTTATACGTGCTGTACAGTTAGGGCGTGTGTGCGATGGTGCCTGTGTCGTCTGATTGAGATTTATGACCAGGGAAGCAATGATTATGACTCCATTACGCAGGGACCGACTGCAGGTACATGTCACACTAACTTTCCACATGTTCACTGTATGAGCCTGCATAAATGAACGAGCGCCCTTCCACTCTGAGCCACCTGTCATTTAGAGACAGGATAACAGATGGTGTCTGTTGTTTGTGCCTGTTCTACGGCAGATGCAGCAATCCTGAAGTTGAGGTAATGGTCTGCTGGCAGCAGAGAGCAGTAGCTTTATGGTTTCATATATTCTTTTATGCAATGATTTCATGCAGGTAAACACAGCTCATGAAGATCAATGTAAGATTATGTGCAAACTAAAATTAAAGCAGCAATAAATACCACATCATATGCAAAAGAACATCACGTCCACTGGAGACCACTGGTGGGCTTCTGGCTGTCTGACCCAAGGATGCAGACCACTGATAGGAAATAACAGATTTTTTTAAAATTATGATTATGATTATTTACTGAATTAGCCTCTTCAACACAATACAAAATAGTGGAATAATATTATGTTTCCAACATAGTCCATTCGTGTCTATATGATAAATTCAATCTGTCAGTGAAAAGACAGAAGTGTTCATATTTCCCCTTATTCAGGTTATACACAGGAATTAATATGGTACTTGCATTGTTAATGAGACTTTGAACAATATTGAAGCAAATGCATTCAGCTGCATGACTAATCTGGTTACACTGTCTTTAATATCTGTACACGTCATTAACATGTATACGTGCCAAGATAATCAAGCCTTCCTGGCAGAAACACACTAGTGTCATATAGGCCTGCTGGCATGTGGCTGCTTTAACTGACAGTTCTGCTTCATTGTGACCAACAGGATCAAACTGCTTGCATGTAGTTCTCACATCTATTTCACTGCCTCAGTCTTCGCTGCCTGTGATGACAACTTATTCAAGGGGGGCTTTGTTTGATGTGACGCGGTCTGATCGCTGGTGTCAATTCCCACGAGCGAAGCTTTGAGTATCTCAGTGCTGAGCATAGGTCTCGAGGGGCAGTGGAGCAGCTGGAAATGCACAGCCTGTCGGGCCTTTTCTGCTCTGAGATATCGGCTCCATTGAAACCACTGCGAGTCCTCTCAGAGCTGTGACTCGCTGCTGCTGTGTCATGACAGTGACTTGGTGGGTTTGCTGCCAGCTCTTGCCCCACCTTAGCTTTGGAGGAGGCCTGTGTGTTAAAAAAAAAGTGAGACTTTTGGATTCTGGATGACATCTGGGAAATCCAATTAACATCACTGACATTACACCGTATGCGCATAAAGGCAAACTTTCAGCAATTAGCTGTTCTTTTTTTGCTTGGCTTGGCTAGTTGGTCAGGGAGTGGGAGACCTAATCCATCTGGCAGCGCAGTCAGCAAAGACGACGGACAACCTGGGGCTGTTTGGCATGGTCCTGTCCCAGCTTGTGCTCGGCAGAAGCTCTGTTTAATCTGACAACCTTGACTTTGCATCTCGTGGCTAAACTCATTAAGACTGTTGTGACCACTGCAAAAATTGTGTCACGGCCCTGTCCACTGTCTAAATGTAGCATATGTGGTAAGTAAGATCTGATCATCATCTCCAGCTCCCTTGACACTAAACGGCTCTGCCCTCGCTTGCCCATCGAGTCATTAGTGTCATTATTCACACGTGGAGTCTTTCACTGAAATGTTCAGGAGCATGTCCTGCATGGGGTCCTGTGATTGAAATTAAAGGAAGTTGTACATCCCACCTCAAGAGCTAGTAATATTTCAGGAAAAGTGCTGGTACATCAATCACGTAATTTACTGGGAGCTATGTTTTAATGAGGCTATTCTCACCTTCGCTCTGCCCCAGGAAGGGAAGAAACAACATTTTTACCTGGTCACATAGAAGGTTATCTTTGGCTCTTCAGGGGCTCTTCTTTTCATAAACACAGATGATTGGTGAACCACCTCTGTTTGAGTCCACAATTGCTGTTTGAGTCGGTTGACATTATTACAAGGCAAAGAACAAAGTCCACAGAGCGGGGAGGCTGGGGTAGTTGGATGGATCAATAAAAGCAGAAATTAACTCAGCTGACAACTTCCTGTTTCTAACCAACAGTCAGTGCTGATGTGTTTTTAACCATGACCACAATCATTCCCTGTCATTAAGCACAATTATCAATGTATGACAAATGTCCCCTAAACCTAACCAAACCTTAAAGAGAAGCATAATAAACCTTAAACGGATATATTTTCTTGAGGCTTTGACAAATGCTCAGAACAGAAAACACAGAAAACCCACCAACATCTGGCTTCAGTGGGAGAGGGTCCAAACAGCATTCATTCCCGGGTTAAATGGCTCCGCAGCTGCTGGACACGTCTGGGTGTATTTCCTGGTGAGCTCAAGAACTTTTAATGTAGATGGTAGCTGTAGAATGTGGATGATACAACACTTGTGCTTTCTCGCAGCGTTTCAACACTCGACACTGTGAGACTGAGAACACTGGCTGCATTAGTCATACTTCTGAACCTCGGTGCTTGTCAGTCATAACAAGAAGTTAGCTATTAATGAATGAGGAAGGATCAGACCCTGACTTGACGCATTTGTATGCACGATGGCAGCTGATCTTTGTGTGGCAAATTGTCGGCGTGAACTTACTTAAGGCCTTCAACACCTGTTATGCCCCCCCCCCATGTGTCTATTTGTGCACACATGAGTTACTGTGACTGTTGACTGGATGAAGAATGCAACTTTATTGATGGGTTACAAGTCACATGGTTGAGACAGCACAGCTTGATTGGCTGAGGAAATGCTTGCAAATATAACTACAATGAGGAAACTAATTAAAATTTTACACTAATAAATTAGATTAGAAGTTTGGGCATGTCCACCTGTGATCATGCAATATTCATATATAAGGGTATGGATGATATGAATATTCTATATATCCAAAAACAAAGTTGATGGTTTGACAATAATACTGTGTGCACTGATTTGTTAAATAGTGTAATTGATAATCCTTCATGTATCAATGTCCTGGCAAATATATTGGAGTGGGAGTAATATGTCATCGGTATTATTGTGGCCAAATGTTCAGTTTACTTTCTGCATTCAATTCTTTCGGTAATGATTAAGTCACAGAACTAACGTTTCTCCCATCATCTATCATCTTTTACTTTAATAATTCAGCATGGTCAAATTAGAATGTATGTATCGGCCGTGAATTAAACATGAGCAGTAATTTGTGCAGGAAATGGAACCTGATTTGCCAAGGTATGTAGTGACATCCAAATGTATGACTAAATGACTCACCAAAGCAGATTTGAGAAATAGCTGCAAAAACACATGAAATATGCATGATAGGAGGGATATTATTAGATCACAGATGTTCTATTCAGTCTACACAAAGGTAACCCACAGTAACCACCAGAGAACCAGCGCTCGCACCAACCTTGCTCAGTCAGTGTTAGTTAGCCAACAGCCGGCGAAGGAGCTGCAGAAATGCGATCGCTGATGGGATGCGAAGGTGTGTTTCTGAAAATTATTTATGGCCCTTTCAACTTGTATGTTTGATCTGAACAATGCCCTGACAGATTTATTCAGTTGTAAAATCTCTGGTTTTAGGGGGGGAGGCCGGAGCAACTGTTGAAAGTTAATCTTTCAGTAGCCTCTTGGTGGAGATGAGAGAGAGAGCAGCTTTAAACTTGCAGCGTGGAAGGTTTTTATCACAGCGTGAACGCTCGCCTCGTTTTGAACTATCACGCTAATTGTGAGCTTAGGACCGAAAATTAAGTGAAGCAGGCAGTTTCACCCACAGGATATGATGCAGTCTTCCTGACAATCTGTTCCGAATCTGAACACACTTTTATCTCCTCTCCTCTCTCTCTCTCTCCTCCCTCTATCCTCTCTCTCTCTCTTTCTCTCTCTCTCCTCCCTCTATCCTCTCTCTCTCTCTCTCTCCTTCCTCTATCCTCTCTCTCTCTCTTTCTCTCTCTCTCTCTCTCTCCTCCCTCTATCCTCTCTCTCTCTCTTTCTCACTCTCTCTCTCTCCTCTCTCTATCCTCTCTCTCTCTCTTTCTCTCTCTCTCTCTCTCTCTCTCCTCCCTCTATCCTCTCTCTCTCTCCTGAATATCTACAGATTATTTTTCACACTATTTAAGATATCACCTACAACAGCAGAGGTTTTTTTTTTTTTTGATCAACAATAAGCAATCCCTTTAAAATGCAACCCTACTGGCTTTCCCATTAGAAGTGAAGGAAATAAATCAGACGAGAGGGAGTATCGATTGTGTTCTTTTGTAAACTAAATGAGCAGTCTTTATCTCAGCGAGCGAATACAGCTGAATTATGTCAAATGTTATTGAATTGTTTATTTGTGGTTTCTGGCTTTATTCTTAACAGTGCTGCAAGTGAATTTGTTCTTTAATTATGTTAACGGATGGTTTCTGGCTGTGCAACACAGACTGGGCATCTGACATTTCAATCGTTGTGATCCATACAGAATGTTATACTACCTTTAAATTAATGGTTAATGCGCCATGGCAACCCCCGAATGCGCTCGCTCTGGCTGAATAAAAACACTAACAGAGGCTGTAAATGACTACAAATACATTTTAAACCTGAGGCTAAATGTAGGAAAAACAACACTCTGTTATGCTAAGTAATGAACGGTGACCTCGCTCTCTGCCACCTATCATCAACAATGTCTGGCATGCTTGAGTGAAGCACCGCTAACGAGCCTGCTTTCCAACAGGTCAGGAAACAAATCTGCACGGGTGTGTGTGATGACTGAGTAAGAGCAAAAAAACCAAATCCACTCGACCAGAAATGGTGATGGTGCTTTAGTGAAAAATATAGTTTGTGCGTGTGTGTGAACCAGTGTGTGTAATAGATAACAGGGTTCAACAGAGTGCGATGGACCCTCTTCTCAGCTGTCAGGAGACGAAATGGAAGCAGCTGAAGCTCCAGTCGTGGTCAGCTCAGGTCATATTGGCTCTATCACCCCTCAGTGGACATCTCAAACAGTGTAACTTCTATATCATACACTGTGTCTATTCTCTATCATATGAGGAATATACTGTATGATGACATGTTTAGTGGAATTATTTAAGTCTGAATAAGTTACTTTCTAAACAGTACATTGACAGTAGGTTGATTTTAAAACCTCTCCCAATCCAAGCATAAAATTTTGTTTGACTTTGCAGATATGTTTTTTGGGATCATGGTATTCTTTTACAGTATTAATACATATTAGAATGGCAAGTAGCCAAAACATTAAATAAAAGATAAATCCGGAGGCACATCCTGCTTTTGATTTTTGGAATCATTAGTTCAGTCAGCCAACTGATATTGAATAAATTTATTCTAACAGCATGTGAAAGCTGTTCATGTCTGGCATCTAGTTGGCCGGCCTTGAGACTCCGTGGAAGCTGAGCATGAAGAAGAATGGGGAGTGACAGTAATTAACTTCTTCCCGATGAGAAGCTACAGGTGGGCGCCGAGGTGGAGGTGGTGCTTATGAAAAGCTAAATATGCTGAATTAAACTTCATTTGCAAATGAACACTGAGGTAGGAGAGACAGTGGGCAGAGCATTGTCAGCTTAAATCGATTGTATATTTTAGTTGCAGGGAGTTGAGGATGCAATTTCAAGTTCAGTCAGTCAAATGAATTATGTGAATGTAGAAGAACAGCCTTGATGTTTGGTTTGTATGCCTCGCTCGCTATAATGTCAAATACAGCACAGCAGGGGCTGAGGAGTGATAATAACTTATCCCCTTGGGAAACACTGGGTGTACAGGTGGATGCTGTGGTGCAGGTGGAGCTTTGAAAATAACATATGAACAGCAGCAAGTGACAGTATAGCTCTCGAAAGAGTAGTGTGGCAGCAAGACTGTATCGGAAAAAAAAGACTGTCGTCCGGAGAACGATGGTTGTTTCAGTGAAGGCCAAGAAAGAACATATGTTGAATTTCAAGTGACAAATTCCTTTAGTATAGAAAGCCAGAAAAATGATTGTCACTCCTTTGCTGCACAGAGAGTAAAGGAGGCTGATGTTATAGAGCAACACAGTCAACAAAGAGGTCAGGGTGAACTGATGGGTCAACAAACTGTTGGACTCTGATACACTTTTTGCTTCCAATCTCCTCCTGACAGTCATCACTCATTTCTTTTAACCCTGAACATCAGACCATCAAAGCTTAGTGTATTCACATATATACCTCAGTGTTATTTATATGTCTCTATGCATGTACATTACTCTACACTTTACTGCTTTTTTACACCTTGTCTCAGTACTTGTACTCTGCAATGACAACAAACTTAGTCTAATCTAATCTAATTTCTACCCAAATCGTATTGTTTTATTAGAACTTAACCCTTAACCAAACCGCTTCCATTCAGAATGCATCCAAGGAAGTCTATGTGTTCCTCCAATGCCGGTTCATGCATATTCGATACGCACCTAGGAACCTTTTGCAAGCATTTGTTTCTTGGGGGACCGTTCAAATTCGAAACTACATCTGAATATTATATACATACATTAGATATACATGCATTATATGCATTTGGTGTGCTAGAGTAAAATTAACAATCTCCACTTAATTTAGCATCTGCTTGAAAGCAAAAGCACAAATTATTTATTTTTTAATATAATTTTATATAAATTCGGGCATCAAAGGGTTAAACCGTAATCTTTCCATAACCCTAAACAGCTTGTTTTTGTGCCCAAACCTTAACTGTAGCTGTGTAACGGCTTTATTTTATCAGCAGAGACTTGTAGCTGTCCTGCCCACAGTGGTGTCAGATCACAAAATGCTGATATGTGTTGTTCTGTAGAGCAAGTACAAACAGCATATTTTGCTGTATAACGTGGAGGACTTGTCGACCAAAAGGCTGAGCAGAGCACTGACGGCTTAAGTATACCATTGCATTGAGTAGACAGCATGTGTCGCAGCGAGAGTGTAGCTGCAGACTCAAGTTGACTGCCCAAACTAACTCACAGGCTTCGCTTCATTGGTTGAATTATCTGCTCGAAGTGGCTTGTAGACTTTGTTGCATGCAGACAGTTCTCATTATAAACTTTTGAACACTCAACAGTGTGTAATATTTTATATGAGTGAGGGTGTTGAGCGTGGTGTTGCAGTAATAAGTAATGATCACATTTGGTCAAACAGTACAGGAGTGAAATAGCAGGTAAAATGAGCAATGCAGATATTTTGCAGACGTCACTTTTTCATGACTTGACATGCTAAGAGGCGAAAAAAAAATGAGGGTAGTGTGAATGGGATCCAACACCACTGCAGTTTGGATGAAATATCTGTAGCTTAAAGCCTTATGTCTCCGGCAGCCATGACAAATGAATAACTCTAATCATATGTCTCCCGACTCTGAGACTCATGAATCATTCCGCATGAACAGATTAATAGCTCATAAATCTTATGAGGAACATTATATCTCTGCAATTAGAGCAGTCGAGCTGCAGCATAAGCCTCATGGTATATTCAAAATGTTTGGTGAATATTAAAGTGAATGGACGAGCCAGGAATACAGATCTGTGTGCGGGGAGAAAGTGACTCTCACTCCAGAAATACATCACAATACTCAAGAGGGGGCTTTGGTAACGACAGAGAAAATACCAGAGGGAAAAATTACAGCATTTGATGTGAATGATGCGCTGGTTCTGCCACAGTTATCAAAATGTTGAGAATCTCCATTAGCCCATTTATAGATGATAGGCTGCTGTTTAAGGATGTGGTCATTACATCCCATTCTTCCAGCAGAATACAGCCTCGCAGAGTCTCACTCAAACATTGGACGGGCGACAGAGATGAATGGGAAAAGCTCCTCGGGGCCGAATCATCTGGGCAGAGACGCTGTATCAAACATTAAATAACACAGTGACTGTACACACAGAGAAACACACAGATTGAGCATTCAGCCCTTCCTGACCATCCAATGTTTCAACAAGCTTTTTTTCAAGCAGCTCTGATTACTGCAGCATGTGTTGCAGTGATGAAGCAGCAGATATTCCTTGCAGGAAAGTTGTGTATTCAGAGGTGTGTAATTACAATCTAGCTATGTGACAACTTGTGAATAAATGTGTCTGGAGCATGGACATAGACAAGACATGTAATAATCCATGCTATTTAAGGTGATGTCCTTTGGTCCCTCTACGTCTGTTTCCCTGCTGATGATACATGAAACAGTTCCGTGAGGCTGCAGTCATTCCTTTGAGTTATCAAGTAAACTCCACAAAGTGTGTCCTGAAGCTGAATCACTTTCAATGAAGAACTCCCCATCAGGTGATGTGTCAGGTGAGCTTTTGTCTTGCCATCAGCAACTAGGTCTCTTTAAAGTGTGACCAAGTTCCCCAATCAGGCTGTTATTGCTTTTAAAATTATGGTCACAGGCCGTGAACAAAATGCATCTGCATTTCATTCACTTTAAATGAAAACTGTTGATATTTGGTACATGCTTGACTGGACCCTGTTTTTACTTTATAATGAATGACACTGGTGCTGTTTTCTGTATTGGTGACTGTGTTTGACCTCATCTGCTTCATTGATTTTTGCAAATATTGTCATGACTAAGAAAAAAAGTTTCTTTTCTGCATTATGTCTTGTCTCATGTTGTCTCGTCACTTCCTGTTTTATTTTGGTAACTGTCTTCCCTTTCTTTCCAGGTAGCTTGCCCTTCCTTCTGTGTTTCACGCCAGTTCAGGTTTGCCTTTGTGTTGATACTTTGCCTTGTTTTTTCCTCAGTCTTATCTCAGCGATTTTCAGTTTAGGACTTTACCTTTTTGCCTCTGTTGAGTAATTTTGCCTTTTTGCATTAAATATCTTTAATTTTGAAACTTTGGTCTCAGAGTCCTGCATTTGGCTTCAGAACAAACTCAGGCCTTGTCAAATATCTTCTTATTCTGAAATTGATGCGGTCAACATGTTTCAAACAAGTTGGGACAGGAACACTAAAGGCTGTGAAAGTTGTGGACTGATCCAAAAATACCTATTTGGATCATTCCACAGGTAAACAGGTTCATTGGTAACAGGTGATAGTATCATGATTGGGTATGAAAGGTTCATCCTGGAAAGACTCAAGTCGTTCACAAGCGAGGATGGAGAGAGGTTCAACACTTTGTCAAACACATGATTGTATAAAGGAGATTACTTCATGGGCTCAGGAACTACAATTACTATATTCAAATTAGGTTTATTCTTAGATTTGTATTGTTAGATTGAATTAAGCCCTTGGTTAAGGTCACTGAGACATTGTGGTTTGGGTCAAAATGACTACATTGACAGATGCCCCGATTGTGCCAAAGCTACGCAGGACAAAGCAAAATACTGGAGGTGGCATGACCCTACTTTATCCAACGAGGCTTTGCGAAAGATAAATCCAACCAATTTATTTTGTTATCATTCTTGAAACTCATTTATATATATATTATTCAGACCAGCAGTTCTCAGTTCAAGCTCATAAACGCACTCCTATGTGGTTGTGTGTGTGTGTGTGTGTGTTTCTCCACACATGTAGCAGCCCACACATGCACATACAAGCCCAAATGGAAATCTAATAAAAAAGGGTGACTTTTTTTATCAGCGCTCTTTTGTTATGCGCGTCCTCATTCCACTGTAAGTGTGTAGGTATAACGGAGGTGAAATTGAATTTGCCCCCCTTCACTCTCCTATTTATTGTGTTAGGCCAAAGCCTGCGCGGAACGCCCACACTGAATGACAAATAAATGAAATGCATTTCACATGTGTGTTTGGAAAACTGGGTAAAATGGAAAATATGGCCCGTGTGTGCAACAGTACACACTGTGACATAATGAAGCTGCGGCTCAGTGGTTACAGTGCAAGGTTAGACTATTGAGTTACTGTGAATGCTGACTGACTACCTGCCATCTCCACGCACACCCACAAGCACACAAGCTGCTTCTGAGACTTCCTTTTAAAAAACGTACGATGTGTGTCCTGCAGGCTGCATCATGTGATTCACACACACACACACACACATAAAATATATATAATATATAAATATATATATATATATATATATGTATATATATATTATATATATATGTATATATATATATCAGTGGCGAGACAACAAAGATATATATATTCATTATGCGGTTTATCATTATCTCTCATTTTGCAATATTTACAGTTGCTGCTTTACTGATGTAACTACCCTGCACTATCTAACTCATATTCTCATATTGCACCACCTACATTTGCTGCTGTTTTGTAAATTGCCACTTTGGCTTCCACTTGTACTTTGTTGTTACTTATATACTAAGTTGTATATACCTTTTTTTATATAGTTTTTTATACTTTATACCTCTACCTGATTGTATGCTTGTGTTGCTGCAACACCCGAATTTCCCCTATGGGGATCAATAAAGAATTATCTTATCTTATATGAAACCACAGGATGAGAGATTTGCCTTACAATGTGTCTTTTGTATAATGGTTCAAAGGATTAGAGCATGAGAAAATGCATTTTATCAACATCTGACAAAGATACAGTCTGCTGCATCCACTCGTTACCCATAGTCCATTTTGCCTCTGATAATCACCTACCATTGGGGACGAAGATGGAGCGAGGCACCGTCCTTCACTGCCAGAACCACTGGCTACGAAACAGAGCCCCGACTGGCCTTTAAGGGACATACCATGCCTGTGAATATTCATAGAGGTTTTGGAACCTGCCCCAGCATTCAAAGCAGAACAGAGCGGAGCACTGTGACAGAAATCAATCTGGCTGGTGGGCTCCCTCCACTGGAACCAGAGTAGCTGTTTTTTTATATTACAGCCTTATAAAGTCTGCTAATGAAATCTATTTCACTGGAGCATAAACAACTCACAGTGTGGTTGTCCATCAAAGCAGTCTCAAAGGATTCCGATTTAGACCGTGGGGAAATTAAATCATGATCCACATCGCATCAACTGCAGGCATCTCTTTCTGAATATGTCATTGTTTTATTTAACACTCATTATATAATATTTAAATAAACAATGTTTCTGATTGGATTCAAAAAATCATGGCCATGAAATAAATTAAGGCTGCAAAAGTCCATATCATGCATGACTAACACACACACACACACACACACACACACACACACACACACACACACACAGAGCAAACAAAGAGAGAGGGAGAGCAGAGGGCCTCCAATCCCAGAATAAAAAATGACTCCCAGTGTATTAAATGCAAAAAAGGAAGGAAAGAAAGTGGAAGTGACTAAGAAGTGTAAAACCATTTTTTTTCCTGCGTGAGTGACAGGTCTGCGTGCACCGTACGCATGTTGAACAGGGAGCTGAGTGGAGTTTCGTCACAAATCAAGATGACAAGCCCACAGGAGAGCATTAAATGACAGACACATAGGAAAGGCATTTACACCTGTATTCTATATTATACTATATTCAGCATTGTTTCACCCGAATGAAAGGTCAGAGGAGAGCGCCACAGTGGGTCACATGACCGCACGCAGTTTTTACTGAAGTGAAAGTACTTACACATTAATGTGAAAGTACAAGCAAAATACTTTTCGAAATTAAGATATATACCCTGCAAGTAATATATTACTATATATTACATTATTAGATTGGTAATGAGGTGGGTACAGTTAGTCCAGTACAGATTAGGTATATTAGTCCAGTGGTTCCCAACCAATGGATCGCGAGATGATCAATAGGGAGTGTGTGTGAGTGTAATATTGGATCATTTTCCGAGACCTTTGGAGGGGAAGATATTCTTCGGCAGACCGGCTAATAACTCATAGACATCTGAAACATGAGAAACTCTCCCCACTGCTTTTTTTTTTTCTGGGGTCACAAGCCAAAGAGGTTTGCAACTACTGGTTTAACATTAAGATTTTAATTTGTATTTTTTTCAATGCAAAATCTCAAATTGGCCAGTATATACAACTGCCAGATAAATGTAATGGAATAAGAAACACAAACAATTATAGAGTATATTTACATAAGTAAATAGTGGCATCTGATAGAAACATGAGCAATGTACAAGTCAAAATTGTACTACAGTATAAGTTAATGTAGTTCGTTAATTTCCACCATTGACATCACTCTTTGGTTCATCTCTATTTTTCTCACTTTATATAAAATCTAATGAGGAACTCAGGAGCTCAGTGTGCATGTTTCACTCTTGTCTTTATTCACAGCACCGCATGCAGGGGAGCAACAATTACCTCAGAATTCGCCAAAGTTCACAGTTACGTGAGGAAGATGTTCAGCTTTATGAGCAACACTCACTATTTGCATATCCTCAATGTCAGCTGAAGGAAACTCCATATTGACAAAAGGCCAACTCTGGCAGCTTGCACTAATTGCTTGGACAACACCAAGTGGTTGGATTGCAGTTCCAAAACAGCTGTCGCGCTTTTTTTCATGAGCCGGCTGCAATAATTAATGTTACATCATTGAACATTAGTTTGTTTGGATGTTTGTGCACTTTTTTTTTTTTTTTGCCTCCACTGACCGTGTGCTCTCGATGACCACAAACCACATTTGATTGTCTGGGGCGACTCGTGCTCCTTTGAGACAGTGCTGTGGTTGATCCTGAGCTGGGGAGCTGAACAGCCTGCCACTTCAGTGACCGACGAAATCTGTCTGTGGAAAGGTTAAAGTACATGGAGTAGTAAAGTACTAGCACATGTGTGATGAGGGGAACATTCAGTCGACATGTGTGTTGCACAAATGGTAGGGATGAGCCGGATACTTGTTTCAGACGAGTATTTTTGACGAATACGATTATGATACGAGTAAAATCCCTCAATATCCGCGCTCGTGCTGAAGGGAAATCCTCATTGTGTAACTGACTGTCTTCGCGCTCAGTGATTGGCCAGTCACACACAGTGCCCGCCCCTCCCTACACAGACACGTCTCTGCACATCTCTCGCAACATATGCGGTCCATTTAATAATGACAAGACCGGTCTGTGGTCTGAACCCAAATGCACGACTCTAAAGCCAATACTTCAAAATAAAAGTCTTTAATAAAAACTTGCAAACCAAAAATCACTCTAAAGAGGTAAAACTCTGAGACAAGCAAAACAGAAAAGTAACAACTGAAAATCACTCTAGCGAGGTCACAAATGGCTGTGGAAAAATAGGTGCAAAGTATAAACGAAAAATCACTCAAACGAGGAAAGACAAAAAGCAAGCAATGGCGAGACAAAGTATCAAATGAAATAATAACCTGACATAGAAGTAAACAAGACATGGATGGCGTGGTTGACTGCTCGAAGAGACAAGACAAACTGGCACAGGACAAAGGGAGACACAGACAATATATACATGAGGAAGTGGGTGAACAGGTGGAAACAATCAGGGCAGGGCAGACAATCACACTGGCGGGAAACACACTAGGAAGGGCAAGTAATCTGAAACGAGAGGGAGAGTTAGATTTTCAAAATAAGACAGGAAACACAAGACAACACACAACATAACAAAATCTAACTTAACATATTCTTCTTGACGTAACAAATAAGATAGAGCTGAAAACGGCTCGCGTCGCGTTGGTCACTGCCTCCGCTCCGGCCGGATTTTTTATTTTTTTTTTTACCGTCTGCTTGCTGTTAGGTGGCTGGTGATATAAAGTCAGTTGGAAAACTTAGCTGGTACTGAACACGGTGCTTTTGAGAAGAACACAGTGAACAAGGCTGACATATTATTTCCATGTTTGCCATCACTGGATATTTGCATGAATCATGAAGTTCACACAGATCATTAAAAAATAAACAGTCTCACAGACCATTTACACACATACACACATATAGCTGTAGCTGAACACAGAAAGTAGCCTATATTAATATTTTTATTGTATGTGGCTGCATGCAGACACTTTCTCTCTGCAGTTCATGAAAATAATCTTATAAATATTATGGGGATATACTGTTTAGGCTTTGAATATAGTAGATTAGCAACTTCTGATCAATCCATATCAATTTCAGACTTAAATAATGTACCGTTTTTAAGCCCCACCCATTTCTGCACCTACTTCCGGTTTAGGCACCGCCCACTCCGAATACAGATACAGATAATGTAGATGGTTAAACAGATACAGATACAGATAGTGGTGTACTCGCTCAAACAGCAGCGGAAAAGCTGCCAGGCAGACACTTTCACCTGAGGGTCATTCACATCACAGTCGATGCCGGTGACACTCAACTGCATCGATCAGCCGGCTTGGGAAATGTTTTCAGACACAAAATGGCCATCCAATATCTGAAACAAGTATCTCCTTCAGAACTACTTCTAGAAGCAGTTTGGGAAATACACAACCGCATGTGTCGACGGCTGGCTTTAAAAAAGACGAACGTCTGCTGGAACCCATGTGTCTGAATATGAAAACGCTGGAAACAATATAAAACACGGCTCCCAAAGCACGCTCTGGAGTGAATAAAGCCTCATTTAAAATTAATGAACTAGAGGAAAAATGGTCTTGGTCAATAAAAGCAAATGACAGTCCTTTACAACAATTACAATTTACAACTTGAGAGGGCTTGGTGCGGAACAACAGTCGCTTTTTCATCAAGCTACTAGCTTCCAGCTACTGCATCGAGGCCCAAGTCAACTGGCAAAGGAGTAAGCAAGCTTTATCAAATATTAAAGTGTGTCAGGTCTAATTTTCCAATGTCAGTGTAGCGGAAATGCCGCCATGACAATACACACCGAGGTGATAAAACAGCAGCAGACGGCTGAGTTGTGTGAGTTACAGGCACAGTCTGAGAAGTTAGTCAGGGCAAAGAAGTGGGTGTGTGTCTGCATGCCCGCGCTTGTGTGTCTGTTGTGTGTGTATATAGCCATATTACATGAGAACGAGAGGTGTGTCGGCCGTGAGCACATGGACAGTTTTCATTAACCAGCAGGCTGCGTGAGACGAGATGCACTGAGACATGTTATGGATTGTAATGACAAATATGTCTCTGTTGGCCCGGACCCACCGAGAGATGAGGTAGGTGGCAGGGAATAGCCAGGTTCATCTCACATGTCTGTGACACAAATTGCAGCCTTTTGGTCCGAGCGCTGTGCGGCGGTGACACCTCAGCTGCGTTGACATTTTTGTCCACGAATATTCCCTCTGCAGTATGATGTTAGTGGTGTTGAGGACATCAAAAGACACATGCTTGGTAATATATTTAATTTCTTTCTACAGTTGTGTTGAAAGTCACTCAACCTGATGAATTCATCTTTTTAACTAACTGAATCAAAAGAACTACAGGTGTCATAATTAGCTCGATCCCACTTCCTCTCTTGTTTCTTTGTCTTTTTGTTCAGGTTTGCTTCAGTGACTGGGGGCGTGGTCTCAGATACAGGGGGCGTGGTCTTGGGTGCTGGGGCCTTCTCTCTCACACCTGCATCCAATTCCACCTCGTCACCTCTGCTTAAATACTCCTCTCAGGCTGCCAGATTGTTCAGTGTCTTAGTCCATGTCTGTGGTCCAGTTCTGCAGTCTTTCCCTGTCCTTTAGAGCTTCCTTGGTTTTCCTTGGTTTTTCTTTTCTTTGTTCATCCACCTGCTCCACCAGAACATCTCCTGCCGTCCTGCCTCGGCACCCACAGCCCGGCCTCCAACCACTGAAGTCCCTCTGTTTCTCCTGTGCCTCATCGTTTGTTCTCTGTGAGTCCTGGAGTTTTTTGTTGATTAATAAATCCCTTTTTATTTTCCCCCACGTCTGTGTCTAACTCCTGGGTCCAGTAACCAAAATCCTTAACAGCTATCTGGCCGTCTCACCTTCTCTCCATGTATCTGCTCCTTTCTTCCACATCATTAAGTTTCGATGCCTTTTCTTTTGAGCCTTATGTCTCTTACATGCTTTCTGTGAACTTATGCACCTCCACCTTTTTGTATGTTAAACCATTGTCGTCTGCATTCGGGTCCATCCCCTGCTACCTTGCACCCATCACCCGTGACAACCCGAGTTACTGCTTCACAAAAGAACTGCACTGATGTGTGCAAATACATATATATGGACTTTACTTTTTTCTTTAAATTTTCAAGCTGTGTTGATCGTAACAATCTTTTTCGTTCTTGCCATGGTCCCTCATGCGTCTACATTCAATGACAGACTACGCTCGTACCTCACACATTGAGTGAGCACGCTAATTGCCGAACTGAGCTCACAGCCATCATAATGCCAGACTGCGCCTCCCATACAACCAGGCCCGGCTGAAATAGTTATTTTATAGTGGTGTCTGCCTCTGAAGTAGAAATAAATCCACTGAGCTGGAAAAAAAAAAACCCTGTTGTGAGCAGGTACAATATGTGCACGATACAGTCCATCAGGATCCGTATTGGTCTCCAAAGACTGAAATCATTTGCAGTACAACAATGGTGCGATTGTTAAAATTTTGACTTGCCTGTGACATTGTGTGTTTTACCATTAGTCTTAATACTGGTGATTAAAGCATGGCTCAGAGGCACAGTAGATCTATTGAAGTATTACATCTGAGGTGACTCATGGTTATATCACTTCAGCCCGGCTGCGAACGCTTTAATACAGACCATCAGAGTTTTTGTTCATATTATGTTTACATGCAACTAAAGCCAGCTAATAGGCAATGATAGACACAATTTGCAGCCACCTGCCCGGATCATTATTCTAATATTGTTGTGACTGGGGCCGTTGCCATCTGCACCTCTTCCCGATCATTATCCCAAATGAATTAGTTTTCCATTCCCCTCCGATGTCTCAACCTCTGCCTTTCCACTTATCACCGAGAGCAGAGAAGCGAAAGTCCTTTATCCATCAGTACCGAGATTTAACTCCTCAGTGGAGAAATAGCCTCTCTTCTGTTCTGGCATTTATCATTTATTGATGACAGTAATTGTTCCTGGCACCACTGAGCAGAGCAGCCCAGACACACTGGATATTAAGTCACTTTATCACCCCGGATGGAGGCTGCAGTTTCCGCGACATCAGACATCATGTGACAATTTGCTTTTTGGATGTGAGTTCGTTGTTTGGGATGTTTTTTTTCTTACAAAGCCTTGCTTGTGTTTCTGCAAATGAAACTTCTTCTCTAACTGGATGTGAGCCTCCCTCTCCGTGGCTGCCGGGGCATGAGGTGGAGCTGTACGTCAGCCATACTAGGATGAGCAGGATATTAAACGTGTCATTTCCACTCCACAGGCAGATGGGAAGTGCTCATTGAACCTGCCCTCTCTTTAATTATTTTTGATGCCAGTAAGTGGGTTGAAAATAAACCCGGCATCACCTGGCCGATGGGTAGCTCAGCTGCGATTCAACAAACAGTACGAGGCGTATTTAGGGATTTGAACATGTTGTTTCAGAGGTGCATGTGGATTATTGGGGCAGATTGTCTTTTTAAATTCAGTGTTGATAAAAACATGAAGATTGAACTCCACTCAACTTTATTTATAAAGCACTTTAGAATGCAGTTAATCCAAAGCACTTTACAGCAGTTCATTGCTCTCGAATACAAAATAAAAAAACACATACACAGGCATCATGAGAATGCAAAGGTGATTATAACATGATTTGACAACCTGATTAATTTGTTTGCTGAACTTCAATTCTGATTAAGATTTTTTTGTGAATAATTTCAGAAATGACAACAATATACCCAACTAACAAGGTTAAAAGCTGTGATCCAAATAATATGACTTCTGCGAGTTGTAAAAAAGTTTGGAGCCATTTTAATTTATGTCCTAAAGGCAGATGTTGAGGTCAGATAGTTTGCTGTAGTTATTAGGCTCTAGGCTGAAGTAGCTCAAGGTGCCATCAGAATAAGAGTAAAAAGCAAGGTTGTGTAAGGAAAGATGAAAAAAAATAAGGAATGTACAAAACTTGGTATAGAAGTATAACTCCCCCACAGGAGATGGAGGTTGAGTTGAGTCTGAGTATCTGTTAAATTAATATGCAGAAAACTAATCTAAGGCAGAACTGGAAAGCTGGAAAATATAAGTGTGTATAGTACTAATCCCTCTCTTTGCTGGGTGAAAGACTTTATATACTGAGACTAATGAGTGCTGTGAAATTGTATATATTGGCCAGATTTGAGGTCCAGATTTCTGTCCTTTTCGCTTCTATCTCAGCTTTCCCACGTTTGCCTTGAGGGGAGTCTAAATAGGTGAATAATGATTAAGCCTTGGGTCAGAATCACGTCTCTCTTTTCAGTCTCAATCTGCATATTTTTCCCCCTCTCTTCTTTATTGAATTCTCCACATTTGACTTAACATTTTACAATGATAAATGCTATAAACTACAAAGCTGTTCATTATGATCATATTCCTATATACTTTATTTTTCCATATGTTCCCACTTATATACCAGAGCTTTGAGTTAATCAGAATGTACAGAAAGCAGGAAAGAGTCACAACAGAAAATAGTGAGGAGAGAGAGAGAAAGGGTAATAAGGGCATGAGAAAGCAGATATAGCATGATAGTCATCGCTCACGTCATTCTGCCAATTCTATTCAGCAATTCAACTCTGAAATCACTTTCTCCCATTAATATTCTCTCATGACTTTCCAAGGGTTTATCTGTTCAAAAAGCTGAACGGGCAAGTGGGAGGTCCTCTGAGGCTGAAAAACCCTGCATGAAAATGAGGTGATTTGAATATTAACTATGATGCCCAGAAAAGTCTATCCCAGGCCAGTGGCTGAAAGCGCAATAGCAAATGAGCTGGGAGATGGAAAGAGCCGAAAAAGGAAGTGCAGATGCCAGTGCAATCTGATAAAAAAAAAAAACTGATAAGGAATCAATTAGCCGCACCAAAAATCAGCTTTGTTTATCGCAACCCCATCTATAGATCTACATTCACTTTAACGGCCTCTGAGTGCGTCGGTGTGCCAGAGGTGTGCTGCCAATCAGCCCCATGTGGACGTAATGATGATGGAGATTTTTTTTTTTTTGAAGCTCCATCCAGAAAGGGGAAAAAGATCAGATGCAATGAATAAAATAGGAAAATCTTGTCACGGTATAAAGCGAGCGCCAGCATGAAGTTTAATCCTATCAGAGGGAGAATAAGCGCAAGAAGTAAGACGTATAATGTTAATATGTCCTGCACACAAGCACTGAGGCCACCTGATTGACCGCAATAATGTTATTTTAATAATAATAATAATGTTAATTTTTAGCACACATAAAATTCCCTCATGTCTTGCTGAACATCCTCACTCATGAATCCATTAAACACATAAAAGTGTAACTAATTGCATCAGTTCTGTTGTGGACGTGTAACCTGTAGAAAATGTTGTGAAGAATTATGAATTCTAAAGCATTTATGTGGTGATTATTGCAAATACTTGTCAGCTGAGCGTCAGATAAACAACATATTGTCTTTGATCAAGAACATTCTGACGAGGCCTTCGTCTTCTCAGTCTCTCTTCACTCTGCTGCTGTGGGGGAAAAACGAGGCCTGTGACAGCTGATGCAGTGTGTTTTCATGTGGACCACTTGGAGGAACGAGCAGAAACAGACGTTTTTTATTTGAACTTGAAGAAGGCGATGAGTCCACCTCTCCTCGGCTGTCAGGGACACAACATGACGTTGAGAGCAATCCTATCTCTGCTGTTACAGATAATAGCTGGCCTGATTCCTGATCAAGGGAAGTGCTGCCGAGAGCAACTGAGAAGGATCGTCTGATTCCCAGATGCAACCCTCTGGCATGAGGCTTTTGACAGATCAATTACACCATCTTGTCCGTGCCACCCGGGGTAGGTAGGTGGGTTGAAAAAAAAAAAAAAAAAAACTGGCATGAGCTGGTGGATGAATGGCGATTCTGTCTTCTAGGTTGTCGGAAAGAGCGGTGAATGGGTCCGAGCCTTGTTGTGCTTGGGCATAGGGTTACACATAATCGAGTCTTTGAGAGGAGGACAGAGGCTGAATAGGGGAGCCAGGATATCATCAGTTCTATCGTCTAGGCTATTGTACCTGTGTCAGTGTGGTGAATGCACAGGGACGGGCAGAGGTATGGAAACATCTGAGGCATTATCTCTGAATGACAGCTGATACCACCCCGGGAGAGAACGAGACATTAAATACTGACAAGGTTTGTGTATACCGAAGTGGTGACGGAGGCGTGTGTGCGCACGCTCCGGTTTTATTTTCTTTCAGCGTGTGTGTGTGTGTGTGTGATGTCTCTGCTTTTTGTGACTTGCGCGCATGCATGTGAATGCAAGGCGATGTGATGACACCAAACCTGCGGTTATCTGTCTCTTCCATTCCTCGCCAGGGCTTGGTGAGTCGATGAATATTTCATCAGCGCTGGTGGTGCTGGGTTCTACTGGGCAGGTGTGGTTTGATTTTCACCTCAGGTAGCCTTCAGTTGCCTGGTAAAATGAAAACATACTGTAAGTGCGAGAAAGTTTTTTTTTTTTCCCCAATCAATATTTCAAACTAGACTGCAAATAAACCTCTCTGTCATCCGGACTTCTGAAGAATGTCAGGGGTAGGAGAGCAAAAGTTGCAGACAGATCGAGGACATTCAAGCAACAAAAGGCCGGCTAATAGAGTTTACCTGGGAGTGTGCTGCCTCCAGTGAACTCCACACACCACTGGTGTGCATAAATCTGCTTTAATATGTCCTTGGGACATACATTGGCTAGTGCACACACACGCACACACACACATATACACGCTGACATACAAACACAGAGAAAACAAGACTGATGGGTGTGCACAGGATCTGCCCTCACAAATGGCCACTTTTCTATTCTAAGGTTTCGGTTCATGTGAGGATAAGTAAGCCTGGAGGATCGCGCACACAAATAGGCAGACGTGTATGCGTAGATAGATACACACAAAGGCACACAGATACAAAAGATAAAGAGAGAGAGAGACTCATTTTTGTTTTGACAGGGAAGTCTATGAGTAAGAAAGCCAAATGGAAGTGTATGAAAAGAATACATTGATTCACAGAAGCAATTTCAGACAGAAAATGGGCGGTGATTACAGGAGAAAAATGAATTAGTGGAGGGATGAACACTCACTTTCGATAGATAGATAGATAGATAGATAGAAAAATGAACTATCTGTGGAAATCTTGTTTGAGAATGAGGTGCTAAAGAAACAGAGAAAGAGAGAACAAAAGAGGAAGATGCCACCTGTTCCACAAATATTATTACAAGTTTCTGGAACAGGAATTCCAATAAAATAAATGGAGAACAGAGCATAGAGTGTTCTGACAGCCTCAGATGTATTTCCTATAAAGCATTTTGCAGGAGGGCCCAAAAAAAAAAAAATCTATCTCCATACAAAAATGAAATAACCCAGAATTTCTCGTAACGTCTCGATATATCATCTTCGAATGTATCATCTAAATCTGCGATGCTGCAGGCCACAGGTTGTCAGAAGAATATTCATGATGTTTGTGGACATGAGGCGATTCTCCTGGTGACAGACTCGACATATTGGTCCATCAATGCTCCCTTCTGGAGGCGGTAATGACAGACCAGGATAGGATTCATAAATCAGAAGCCTGGTGGGGAGGGCGGCTGACATTGATGCATGCCAGGACATTGAAAACACAGCAGAGGGAGAGCAAAAGACAAAGGGACATGTTGAATGACTTCATATGTAGGAGACAGTGATGAGTAGTACAGGAAACACAATAATGTGTAACGCTGGCGTGGGGTATATAATATGGGATCCGCGAATGCCGAAGGCTGCCATATATCTGCATAATGCCTCGCATACTATGACAAACACATACTGTACATACACGTGCGTGCGAGCCGCAGCTTTCTACGCTCGGACATCCAGCCAAGCACAATCAACACAACCTTCGCTGTGTTGTGCCTTCAGGGTCACGGCCATAATGAGCCACATTTCCATAAAGCTGAGGTTGAGTGGTGCTGCCTGTCCCCCCACCCCGAAGGATCAAAGAGAAGGTGGACTACATTATCTTAAAGGCCAGACCTATCCTCCCACACTTTATTAAGACACTAGCTGTAAAATACCTGCTAAGCCTACATTCATCACTGTGGTTTTATGAGGCAGTAAAATCCAATGGTATCTATTTTTTTTATATAGGAGGACTAAGACTGACATTTCTAAATTAGATCAGTATGTAAATCTTTGTGGATGCCGGTCGGCCTCGCCGTCCATTTCGCTGTTAAAGGGACACACTATAGCCACTGACGTGTCGCCTGGTGGAAACAGGAGAGGACGACTGCTCCGACGTTGCCCTCTGTGAAACACCTGTGGCTGCTGCTCAGCAGGTGGCTCAGGTCGCCCATTAATCACAGGATCGGTGGTTTGATTCCTCCTGCTGTTGAAGTCTTTTATACCGAACTCCAAGTCGCAGGCCAAGGCACTCGCTTGTGTGAATGTGTGAATGAGGGGGAAAATGTAAAGCACTTTCTCCGGCAAGGTAGAAAAGTGCTATGCTGTGTAAGTGGAGTCCATTTACCATTTATTTTGCAATGTTCAGGTCCAAGCTGGAAATTTGTACAAAATGTACCATGGAGGAAATGCATTACATTCTGCTGCTCATGTGTCAGACAGTCACTTTGTAAATAACAGTGGATATCACACAACTTCTAAAACTTCCCTTTTTTTAAACATCGTTGCTGGCCCACAACAACAGAAAGCAGATTGCCAAAATATGCTTGTAGTGGAAACAGACTATACACGAAACACCAAATTTCCTGTTGGGGAGATTAGATTTATATCAGTTCAAAGAATATAACACACTGTGAGATACACTGCAGCTAATGACCTCGTTCCTCATCCCTGCTCTATTACATAATGCAGTTTATTCTGATGGCACAAGATATTTAAGACCGAACCGAAAAACATCTTTGTTTCCAGCTTTGACTTTAATCCAGAGTGCACGATTAAGTGCATCTTATTTTTACATGCGTGGCCCAAATCTTCCATTTGAACCCTGTGACAGCCAAGGTTGCATTCATTGCTTTCTGACAAAAGCAATTTAATGCCTTGTGTACGGGCGGAAAGGGTTTTAACACGCAGGACGGCGAAAGCATCCCATGTGTGCTCCGACCAAACACGAGCACTCAGTCAGAGGAAATGTAATCTTCTGCTAAAGCCTGAATCGGCCCGTTCATCCCCGGCAGTGAATGATGTTGGTGAACAAGTCTCGGAGGGCAGCAGAAAAGATCAACCCGAACAGATTGGCCCTCGCAAATGATTGATTGCCAGGTAAACACCATTACCATTTTAAATCTGCCCGCAGGGTTGTTAGCAACTGTTTCTTGACTAGATGACTAATTACTGGATGACTAATTGATTGAAGCTGCAGCACCAATTTAAAACTCTTTTTTTTCCATTTAGATCATGCGATGAGTTTTTAACAAGGATGTATTTAGAGCAACTGGCTCTGATGGACATCTATTATAATGTCCCCTAGGCGCAATACTGTACTGTATGTTGATGTTAACAAACACTATACTAACATGACAGCACTTTGAATAAGAGGAATAAGACATATCTGCCTCTGAATATATAGCAGAAGTGGGAAATCAGGTTATGCTATGCAGAGGCGTGTAACATCTCTCCCCCAGCTTCAAATCACTGTGTCACCCTCCCACATAAAAAAAAGAGCTGCATAAGATATTCATGCGTGCCAGTAACCTAGATTTTTAAATGTTTTATTTGGCTGCTTGTCTCCTGTTGCTGAACACGGGCCTATGGAGGCTCATCTCAGCGAGGCCTCATCTCGCAGCTTTGATGTCTGGACCGAGGCTCGCGTATGTGTGTGTTAATGGGAATGAGTGTGCATATCTTTATTTCTGACTGATCTGTAATGATGCCAGCCATAAAAAAAAAAAAAGTATTTCTGGAGCGATGCTTATCACACATCAAAGTAGGGCACCGCCGGAGACCTGCAAGCCTGGCATAACAAACTGTGGAGGTGTGTGCGAGCATGGTCAGACTGGTACTGGATATGACTAGGTAACCAAAACAGAGCCAATCTACACCACAGCTCCACAGCGTATTGCATTACATCAAGCGAACTGACACTGGTAAGGATCAAAAACGTACGCAACTAAAGGAATAACTCACGACTATCAGAGTCTCAGTTACTGACAGGATGACCAGCCAGAAGCTTACCAGACACTCCCTCGGCCCAGGTGTCACCTGAATCCTTGTCTACTAAGAGAGGAGTGAGGAGAGCAGGTGATCAGGTGTGCAACAGACTCTATTATTCAAGTAAGGCAGCGTGTAACCACCGACTGTTTACATGCACAAACACATGTACATACACACAGAGTGCACGCAAGAAACATACCATAATGATCAACAGAGCATAGAAGGAAATTAACAGAGAGGTACAGAGTGTTAAGTCTCTTCCTCCTCTCTCATGTTATCTTGTTCCAGGCCCTGTCTTGTGTGATGTCTCATTCACTGGCTGCTTTTATTCATATCTGACACAGAGGCATCAGCTGCATCCCAGCAGAAGGCTTGTTTGCTCCTGCAGCAAAGAGCAAGACTGGGCAATGGCATATAAAAATCAGAGAGGAACAGAGGAACCCAACAATACCAGTTTGTGATTATTCAAAGCTGAGCACTGCTGGTCACAATCAAAGGGGGATTCACAGTGTTATTTTGCATGTGTGTCGCAGTTTTGCAATGCTCCAGGGAGAAGAATGAAAGTTTACATATTCAGATGTTTCGGTCTAAATTTAAATGGCTTGAGGTAAAGACTGGAGAGTAGACAATAGTGGAGGCATAACTAACAATGCATTTTTAGGAGCGACCTTGAAATAAGCAAGAATTTTATGGCAAGATTGCAACAAAGCAAAGCATGGAAAAGAAATCTGTCATGTCTAGAAAAATGATATGATTATTTTACTGTCTTGCTTTGTGTTTCATGTTGTCTTGTGACTTCCTGTTTTATTTTGAAACTAACTTCAGGTAGCTTGCCCTTCCTTTTGTGTTTCCTGCCGTTGTGATTGTCAGCCCCGCCCTGATTGTTTCCACCTGATCCCTTTCCTTGTGTATTTAAGTCTGTGTCTCCCATTGTCTTGTGCCAGATTGTTTTGTCTCAGTCCAAGTAAGTCATTCCCACCATCCATGTCACATCTCGTTGTTATCTCTGTCAAGTTTTCATTTGTTACTTTGTCTTGCCATTTTGCCTGTCTGTTTTTTCCTCTTTGGAGCGATTTTGGGTTCGTGCCATAAATACTCCACTTGGTCACTGGATGAATTAACCCTGGACAAGTGGCCTGAGCAAAGAAAGATACAAATGTCTCTGCGACACAGATGTTGGTAAAAGTGATGAACCCACCTGCTAAGTCATATTTCAGGGTTTTTTTTTAAATGAGTTAAAGAGGGCACATTATGATAATTGTACTTCATGCGCTTATATTAAAGAATCGTATTTCAGGATGTAAGAACAGTACTTGGGCGTCTATAATAGCAACCCTTTTCTCTCTTCTTCCATCAGAAAGCGGAGAAATGTTTTTTGAGTATGTCTCTACAAAAATCAATGTAAATGCATTTTGGCACTCCAGTGATGAGCTCAGGCTGCAGGATTAGTCTGCTATTAAGAGTGAAACTGTCGGACTGACTGTGTGGTTCGTTGTGCTTTTGTGTGCTCCGGTAGTGTGTGTGTGAGAGGAAGAAACAAGAGAACCAGTGAGAGTGTGTGAGATAGAAGACGCCGAATGTGAAAATCAAGTCAAGTCAGGCCAGTCTGCCCTGCAAACCAACACCTGCTGATGGGGCAGACACTATCCATGACGTTACACCATCCGCGTTTTAACTATGACCGTGATCGTTCCACAACATTAACCTCACGTTTATTATCGTAACCATGGTCACAGAGGAATTCAAGGACCTGATTCATGACTTGCAGTTTAACTCTGCTGCGTTATGAAGACCTACTATCCGTGCCAACATGGAGGAAGCTGCAGGAAAAATGAAATAACAGAAAGTATGAGAAGGGAGGAATACATCGTGGCAAACACTGATTGCTGGGGTTCAAGAAGTACGCACCTTCACAGGCATGACGGCACACTGGATTGACCCATTGACCCAGATAATCTACACCGACGCTCCGCAGTACTTGCCTTAAAAGGGCTCACACGCAATTGATGTCCTGTCACCTTCGATGCTCAACATACACTCTGATTTCAAGATCCGTGACAAAGTTGACTGTATAACAACAGAAAACAGATTTGTTTGAAGGTTCCCTGTCTTCGGTGATGACAACAGCAACCACACCAGAGGACGACTATGGCACTCGAGACACTGAGAAGGAAGGTGAGGAGGTTGAATATGATGAGGCCGCTGATGTCATGGCCAAGGGTGAGCTCAAATTTCAGTGTCAACAATGTCGTGCTTGCCATCTTTTGAACTCAGTGTCCGCTGTTGATGTTGACTCTGCTCCTTCCGGTGAAAGGTTATCAAGATCATCCTCCTCCAATTGTTGGGCCTTGTGGAACAAGCGTGGCCACTCCACCAGAGGAGAGAAAGAAGAGGAACGAGGTGTGCAGCCCATTCACATCACAATGTCACGTGATGGAACTCCTTTCTGTCAGTGGAGAGGATCCTGATGATCATGAAGGATCATGAAGTCATATTTTTATATTTTTATTATGATCCCAAATGCAATGATGCCATGTCCATCCATCCATTATCTTCCACTTATCCGGGGCCAGATCGCGGAGGCAGCAGTCTAAGCAAAGAGGCCCAGACTTCCCTCACCCCAGACACCTCCTCCAGCTCTTCCGGTGGGACCCCAAGGCGTTCCCAGGCCAGCCGAGAGACAGTCCCTCCAGTGTGTCCTAGGTCTGCCCCGAGGCCTCCTCCCGGTGGGACATGCCCAGAACACCTCCCCAGGGAGGCATCCGGAACAGATGTCCAAGCCACCTCAGCTGGCTCCTCTCGACGTGGAGAAGTACCGACTCTACTCCGAGCTCCTCCCTGGTTTCGGCTGCTTGTATCCGGGATCTCGTCCTTTCGGTCCTGACCCAAAGCTCATGACCATAGGTGAGGGTTGGAACGTAGATTGACTGGTAAATCAAGAGCCTCACCTTTCGGCTTAGCTCCTTCTTCACCACGACGGACCGATACAACTACCGCATGACTGCAGACGCTGCACCAATCCACCTGTCAATCTCACGCTCCATCCTCCCCTCACTCGTGAACAAGACCCCGAGATACTTAAAGTCCTCCACTTGAGGCAGAACCTCTCCACCGACCCGGAGAGGGCAGGCCATGTGTTTTCTTTAAAGCTGCTTTTATATCAATGCAAATTAATGTCAACCAATAAAATATTCCTTCGGAAAAAGCTGTTATACCAAGAAAATTTAATCCAACAGTCCTATAATGAAAACATTCCTCTCCTGATGGGAGAGTAGTCACACAAGGACTCACTGATGAGTTCAGTTCGACCAGTGAACCGAAGACATTCTCCAAGCGTCCCACCTACAATCGGAGCTGAAAGATAAAAGAAAAGCTCGGAGACTTTTGACCTTAAATATTTCGTAAACCTCTTTCCTGCTGACAGTGATTAATCTCAGGTAGAAATACAAGGTCACGGAAGCAATAAAGATGTCTGATCAGTGCACAAAACATGAAAAGACAGGTACAACCCATTCGGCCCACATGCTCCAGCTTTGGTTAATGGCTAGATAAAATCTGTCAGGGGGGGAAAAAAAAGATGTGAACACTATCACTGTATCGTCAACACAATACAGTACGCTATAAACAAGAGACATTAATCATTGTCAGGGACAATAAAAACGCTGAAAGACCGCTTCTGGTGCGTAATTATCTGGCAGACTTCGTTTAATGTCACAGCCCTTTGACTTAATTCTCAAGAGAAAGAAGGTTAATGATACACTGCCTTGTTTACTCACTTGCATGTTAAAGATCTGCCTCCAGTTAATCATCCTATATTGTTACACGTTGATAACGTTTCTACGAGCCTTTGAGAGATGCTCCGTAAAGACAGGAGGTCATATAATACAATATATGGGCTTTCAGCTTTTCTCTGCGCATACGTGCATCTTACCTTTGTCTGTGCATGTGTGTGTTGCTAAGACTAAGAGGAGAGAGATAATTAAACATGATATAAAGGGCATGAGAAGAACTCCATCCCAAAATGATAGAGCCACCATTTAAAAATGTGACACCCTCCCTGACACAATGATTGCTGGCATGAAAGTGAAACTCATTACAGAAAATTAATGAAGATATTAGCCATCAAAATAGAAGTCGTTTCAGATGAGGCCATCAATCATTTGTGTTCTTTAAATATTGAGTCATACATTTCAGGTAGCAATCTACTGCTCCAGAGAGGATATAACAAGGAGGGATACATTTACAATCCAGGTTGTTCCTTATCTAGATCTCTCTTTCTAGATCTGTGATTGATAATCCGGATGACAAAATTTTTTTTTAAATACAAATCCATGAGGGAAAGCAGTTTTACGGTGGAAGAATTCCGCCCACACATGACACAAGGTCATCCGAGGGACAAATCCCAAATTTGCCTTTGTACTTAGATTAGGAGGATAAATGAACAGATACACATGCATCTACTTCAAATCAGTTTATCTTCGGCCGAGTGCACTGTGTGTGTGTGTGTGTGTGTGTGTGTGTGTGCAGGCACACGTGTGCGGGGACGGATATGTTACACCACTGTAATCCAACAATCCTACCTCATCTGTCTCTGTCTGACGCTGGATATCAAGGCCAATTGGCATTCACTTCATAGCAGGCTAAAGCCGGGGTGATCTCCCTCCCCACATACATCACCCAACTTCATTTCGACCGCAGATTGACAGGTAATAGGAAACAGTGTGTGTATGTGTGCGCGCGATCTTATTTGTTGTTCCTCATATTGTTTTGCTTGTCACCGTAAAGTAGTTTTAAAAAACACCTGCAATTTCTTTATTGCCATAAACTCTGTGAATAAGGGTAAACATAAACAAGGATTATCATATCACTTGGCTGCCTCTATAATCAAAAACACTGGTTCGAGTTAAAAGCAGCTATTTCCTTATTTCCTTGTGTTTGCGAGATGAAACAGGTGCGCGGTGATTACGACGCGTTTCGCCGCATTGTGTCGAGCGCTGTGTGTCGGGGGCTGTTTCAGCGGGGGGAGTGAGAGCGCCGCAGCTTTTCTCAGGCAGGCAAATGAGTGATCTTCCCATCACTCTAATGAGGATGGATAGCGCTCTGTTAAGCTTTCGCAACCGCTTTTTTTTTTCACAAACACAAACAGCGGCTTTATGAATCACAATCACGCAGGCCTGAATGGGAAACAGCAGAAATAAATCACACGCATCACTGAGGGACGGTAAGTAGATGTATTGTCATCATTTGAATGCGACAAGAAAGAATAGCTTTGATGCTGAGAAATCTACGGGGTTCAGAGTTTCATTTGTGTCATGAAGGTGTGCCTGTACCTGCTGGGTGAGGTAATTCTTCCTGGCAATATGAATAATGGATCGTGCACATGAAAAGAGCTTTTATTGGTATTAAATTTAGCCGGTTTGATCGTTTCTAACACTTGAATAAACAGCAATTCATACACTTAGAGAAAGGTTGTAAAACTCTTGATAGGCAGACACACATCAGAGAGTGTATTGACGGCAGTGGCTTGGTGGACTGTTGCAGGTCAGTTGTCCTTGTGAGGCTGACAAATGTGAGGAAAAGTGTTTTAATAAATGTCAAACTACATTGAATTAAAAAAAAGTATCATAGCATGGGATGATGTGTCCAGAAGAAATAGACTGGAAAGGGCCCAGGACTCATCATTATTACCCTTATTTTCTATTTGGTGATACCAGCCTGCACAACTATCTCACAGCATCCAATGTTCCTCATAAGGCAACTCGCTGCAATCACAAGACGGAAGAGAAACTTTGCCAAGAAACTTTCTTTTCCATTACAAGTGGCCGATCCTTGTTGCTGTGTGTAGGCGAGCGGGGAAGGAGTGAGCAACACATTTTAGCTTGGATGTCAGCTATGGTGACAAAGCAGGGCTTTTGCAAAGGTTGAGGATAGACTCAATGGGCTGACTATTCTATCTGTTGAGAGGATCAGAGTGTGGGATGTAGATACAGGAGATTTTGAACAATGCCGAGACTATTGGGGGCAGCTTTAAAAGGTGAGTGCTTACTTGAGGAGATTTGGGGACTTCTGATTGGCTGCTGCATTCACCTGTTAGAGCTTATTGGAAATGGGTTGTTGCTGACTGGGTTTTTAAGATGTGGGCAAATGCTGTTGTGTAAATCAGCAACACAGTATGTTCTGTGTGCAGCTTTGTGTCTGATGTGTTGTGCTGTTCTTCTCTTACTGGCACATCATTAGCCTTGCAACAATAGCAGTTCATTTAGCAGCGAAATGACAAGTGTGTAATGAGATCTAGAGTAATTATTAGTTTTAACGAGACTAATGATGGGAATGATGTTAGTTTTGCATATATTTGGTCGTAAGGCAAATTCAGATTTTGACCTGATTGTGATCAAAGTCATTAGAATTTATGGATGGTACCAAATTTCATGATAACATTTCATTAAAAGACAAAAATGTGAACCCTTTTGTGGAACTAGAGGAAAAGTTGGGGTCTACAGAGTAAGTAGGATTCACCCTCCGTGGGCAGTGAATGTCTACAAATTTTCATTTTAATCCATCCAGTAGTTATCAAATATTCTAATTTAGGCAAAAGTAGTGAACCCGGCCATAGAGCCACAACAGGGCAGTAAAAAAATAAATCCAGCACTATGTCTTGTTGCAGTGTATGCAAGTGTGTGTGTCTCAGGTGAAGATACCACGAAGCCCATAACAAGCAACCACCACTGCCCTCCAACACACACACACACACACACACACACACACACTCCTCAGACAAAAAGGACAGACTTGTGACCTCTGTGTTACGGTGCAGCCAGAGCCTTAACCTCCTAAATCAGAAGTGTGTGTGTCAGCCACCACGCTGGAAATAGCCTATTTCACAGGGGATGAGAGGCTAATCTGGCTGTAATGACTATTCTTGGGCACTGCATCACACATACACAGTATACGACACTCATACTACGCTGGTGTATTGTTGAGAATGTGTGTGTGTGTGTGTGTGGCAAGTTGAAGGCTTCTTTTTTTTTTTCAAAAACTTTAGTGCTGACCGCTTCCTTTTTATTCTTCCCTTTACCTTCTAAAATAGACCATTAGAAATCTTGTCAGACGCTCTGATCCCATACATCATCTCTCTTTCTCGCGTCTTCCCTATAACTGATGAATGAACAACAATATTGATCGAAGCTGACATCCAAAACTTAACGAAACCGCTGCGCCGGAGCATCAATTCACATTTAACCATTTGCTGGAGAACAGGTGGCATCCAGGTGGTGTTGGTGGACTGTCGTGTTGTCATCCATTCGGAGGTCAAACCAAGAGAGTGATAGTAAAGATAGAAATCCAGTGTAAACATCCAGATGCATCAAGCTACTTTAAGCGAGTATGTGCTCTTGTGGCGTACGATGAAAGTGCTTTGCCCTTGCACAGTTTCATTCAGAGTGTGTCCATGCACTCGTGTTCGTGCAGCTGCATGTGTATCAAGCTCTGATACAATTTCAGCTGTCTGAAAACGAATTCCAGTGACACTCCGGTCCCTGTTGTACAGCCCCGCCTGACCATGGCATCAGCCTCAAATCGCATTACGTCGTCGCAACATACATTTGACCTTCTCTCAAAAATGTGAATTTTTAATAAGAATAAAATTGGCCTGTCGTGTCTGCTTTCTAATGCTCTGTATTATTCATGGATGTAGCAATAATGTTCTTGAACCATTTCTCACTTTCTCGGACATGTTCCTGCGCTCGGACAGCAAGTTTTTTCTCCTCTAGAAAAAAGGCCCCTGTTGTCTATTCATTTTTCCTGCTAGGACATGAAAAAAATCCCGCTTGATTTAAGATTTCACATTTGTTATTCTTAGAGTCTCTGACAGGCCTGATCAATATTTTTGAGCATAAACAAATGTCTTCTGTAACAAGAAAGATCCAACTCTAATCTTAGAGAGAGAGCGGCCCACTCACTGTCTTTCTCATCAGTCATTGTCACAACTCGCACAAATCAATGGTTTGATTGGCTTCTCCGGGGACACACACACACACACACACACGACTTACTCCAACACATTTACGCGCACTTGTGTACACACACTCACAGCAGATGCACTCAAAACTCTCGGCTCCACATCAAAGCGTCACACTCTCATTAGCATGCAACACAGTCCGTCTCCTCTTAAGAAACGAGTTGGTAATTGATGACGTTATCAGTTCCGCAGCAGATGATGACGAACGCCATTACCAAAGGCACTCGTTCGGTCGGAACATGGCAATCCAATTATTGGTCTCTTGTCTGTTTGGTTATTTTCTGTCAGAGACACCATGTCCTAACAGATCTTCAAGGAAAACAGCTATTAGGAGCTCACCATGCAATCCAAGGCTTTCACACGCGCCCAATCTTCCCTGAAAAGCGAACGCAAACACCCAGATTATTCAAAGCAGCGAGAGATTTTTTTTTGTAGCTTTTGAAGACACCCCACCCTCAATCAGCCCCCAACTTCCTCTCCAGCACAATCGATGCTTACCAACAAGGTTGCCTAGCACCAGTTGCTTGGTAACCACCAGTCCATTGCTTTGTACTACACAACGTCTCGCTAATTCAGAGCTAAATTTAGAAACGCCTTTGATTCATCCCCCCCCCCCCCTCGCTGGATTGACAGAAGTTGGCTGCACAGGAGGAGTATTTCTCGAACGGTAGGTAGCATGCTTGATTTTCACCCTCGGGGCTGTCTTCCAGCTACTGCAAACAGCACAGTGCCATTAAATCAGAGCCGAGATGGAAGGAATGATTCAGTCCTGTCATCCTGTGGGTTTGTGCTACTGATTGCAACTAGTCAGATGTTATTGCTGCTGATTGACAGACAGGGAATGATATCTGCCATTATGCCTCAACTGTTAATGAGAAATACAGTTTTCTATGGTTTATATACAGTCACAAAAACATAATCTTACACTAAAAACACTATAAATCCTAGTACTACCCTGATTTCAGAAAAAAGTTGGGACACTGTGTAAGACATAAATAAAACAAATCAAATCAATTAAAAACAGTGGGAAGACAATAAATAAAATTTTTGACCTCATCAGCTTCTTCTTCTGTAACTAAATTTTTTACATTGCATTTAGTCAAACACATGATTGTAGAAAGGAGATTACGTCATAGGCTCAGGCACACTATAAAACCATTGTCTGTACATTGTCCCAACTTTTTTGAATCGAGGTTCAGTGTGTGTTGCTGTCAAGTCTTCCTGGTAAGCTGCTTATTCTGATTTTTAAAGATGATATGATTTGTCATTTAGAAGAGTCTGCTGTCAACATAATATATATCCATAATAGATATTCTCTTATGGATATTCAGATATAGTATTTATAGACATAAACCCCTCTGAATCATCAACAATGTCAATAAAAGATATCTAAAACACTTGGAAAAAAAATAGCATCTCTCCAGTGTTACCCAACATGCACTCTGGCTCTCAGACTGAGCATTATTCCTAATCACTCCATCCACTACCAGCTATTCGCCAATTGTCTTCTCAGGTCTTTGCCAACACAGTAGCCTGAGAAGTTCGAGCTGCTGACACATCTTACTCGCTTCTCCAAATTCAGAGCGACAGAGAGGGAAAGTAGAGCGAGAGGCGGAGAGACTAAAGGTGAAAAAAAAAAAAAACAAGGACGGATGCCAAGTAATGAAACGGCAGATGAAATTGAGCAGAGCTGAAAAATGCAGAAGCGACGACCCATCACGTTATTAATTTTCCTTATTTCAATGAACTTAAAGTGAAAAGCTTGTTTGTGTTTGTTTGCATCAGTTGAATGGCAGTTTCTGCACGTGTGTGTGTTTTCACATGTTACCTTATTGAGACATAGTAGCCTTCGCCTTCTGGCTCTCCAGACATCCATCAGCGTATTAAACATTTAGATGGGCGACAGGGTGAGAGATACAGCCTGGCTACCTGCGTTACAACACACAGCAATCAGGCTCAAAACACAGGTTTGCATACAGCTCTCTCCGCCTCTCACATCCACAGGGAATGAGAACGGCAAATATGGCTTCTTATGAATATAGAGAGCAACCATGCAGGAAAGCATAAAGGTGTGATTGAACTGTGTTTTACAGCAGACACTGCAAATATTCATTAATTGTGCTACTTGAAGGACTTGGGGAAGCTGACACACTAACATAATTTCTTTCTTTCTCTATGCACTTGTTCAATGATTTTTTAACAGTGTAATGCCTAAATGCACTGTGCATTATTTTCATACTTCAAGCTCAGTGTGCAGCCTTATTCTCTTATTGTTTGCAGGGATATGAGTTGTTGCACGACTGGATAAGACTCAAGCTTTGCAGAGGCAAATCTCCTGCTATGCCAAGCTAATGTGGTCAACCATGCCGGGCAGATTTAAGGCCGAGAACAGTTCTGGCTCACTTATTTCTTAAAGCATACTGTGCTTTGACAAATGTTTTTTCAAGAGACTCTCCTTCCACCCATTAATCTGTATCACCATCATTAGATTTCTACACCACAATCAACATTTTCCTGTCAGAGAACTAAGTGTGGAGACCTTTCACTAAATGTTACCACAATTATCTCCAGCCACACACGCTGAATGATAATGTTGCTGATTTGATTACGACGCAGCTGTCAGTTTCTTCAGAGCCGAGGACGCTTCACGTGGACAAACAAGCCGAAAGTGAGGTAAATCGACGGAGTCACAGGCGTCCGCTGTTAACGAATATTACATTAGCCCGAGGGTTTGGAAGCATGTTCGATTAAAAGAGACAGGTCGTCAGAATCTCAATCAGGACTGTGTGATCATGTTGCTGCTGCGCCGATGAGGCAGATAACAGGTTTGGTCCGTCTGAGCTCTTCAGGTGCTGTGATGGTGTTATCTGCTGTTTGTTTCCTCTACATAGGATGCATAACTCATGCTGATGCAATATTGTCATTAGTTAGTTAAAGCAGGAAGCTGTCATGGTTTTGAGTTCTTTGATTTTTGTCATGCATTTTTAGTTTTATACTCCAGTGTTTTTGGTTTTCAGTTCTTCTTAGTTTTTGTTCAGGCACTGTTTCAGTGGCTGGGGGCGTGGCCTCAGGTGCTGAGGGCCTCTCTATGGTCACAGCTGCATCCAATATCACCTCGTCACTGGCAGCTTAAAAACTCCTGTCATTCTCCTGCATGCTGTCAGATCCTTTCTTGTCTTCTAATGCCTCATGTTTCCAGTGTTTCTCTTTGCCTCCTGTCCTTCAGCCTCAGCACCTCACTGCTTTCCAGCCAGTGAAGCAGCCACCAGCTTCATCAGCCTCTCTTCTTTGTGTCCTGTGTTTCCTGGAGATTTTATTGTTAATCAGTCCCTTCAACCCTTCACCCTAGTCCTGGTTTTGCTCCTGGCTCCAGTTAATTAAAACCTTAACCATCATAGAAGTGTTTGGTTCAGAGGTGGAGGTTGGCATGGCGATGTCAATGAAGCATGTCTTAACAGAAAATAAATCAGTTTCTCATTGTTGAGTCAAAAGAGGTGCTGAGAACATTTATGGGTTGCCGATGTCTCCTGTTTTTTTTTTTTTTTTGCCTTTCCTTTCTTCTGGAGGTGTTCAGTGCAAGAACAAACAAATCTTTAACAAAGACTCTTCAAACTGAACCGACTTCACTGAACCGTCATTGTCACTGATGAAGGGTCAGACGTGATGTACAGGATCTTACTTTTGCATGTCAGCATTTGCTAATTAGCACTAAACATAAAGTGCAACTGAGTCAGATGGGAATTAGTTTTTGTCCTAAACCAAAGTTTAGACCTGATGATTGCATTTCATGGCAGCCCATCCGACACATACATCACTCTGATACAAAAATCTCCACCTCACTGTGGTGCTAAAAAGTGCTCATCTAGTGTTGTATTGAACCAGAAATAACTGTTCGTACAAGCAACAGATTTTGAGCCAGCGCCGAACGCTGATCCAGTCACTTTGCTTTAGAAAAAAAAAAGAACAAACGCACAGCGAGTGACGACAAATCTTTGTGTGATTCATAATTTCCTCCTCTACTTCCCTCTTCTCTCCCACCTCTCCGCACAATCTAACAGCCAGAGAGGACAGGAACAGACGGACAGATATGTCAGACTCCTTCTGTGTTGTCCAGCACCCGTCAAACTGTGACATGTCACTCTGCCGTGTGCTGTCGAGGCACCGGCCCCCCCTGCTGTCAATGTGCACACGCCGCCGTGCTTTGACATACAGTCTGACATGACAGAATGATTGTGCCGTACGAGGCAAAAGCCTCTGCTGAACAAGACCGATTCAAGGAAACAATACACTGTATTGTGTTATATGACCTCTGAAGGTGACATGTTCTTTTTCTGATGTCAGTCAGTCGTCACAGAGCAACAGACCTTTTCCACATCCAGTATTTCAATATGCCACTGTCGGAAAAATTGTAATTAAGAACAGTATTGATGGCTACATTTTCCCTAACAGCTGCTCTTCTGTGGTCGTGGGCTGTGGGTTTTTATTTCATTTTTTTTTTATATTTATGTGTGTGTTTATGTTACCATATGTATGTATAAATATGCATGTTTCATTTTTCTTTAACTCTTGCAATTGTCCCTGACGTTATTGCTTGAAAAGTGCTCTGAAAATAAATGTAGTATTATTACATTTAATTCAGATGATGCATGTCCACGGACCGTAATTACTGTGATGGCTCATACTGTAACACATAATGGAACTGACCCGTCGTTAATGTTATGAGCTGTAATGTGTGCTGTTAAAATGTTTACGTGCACCTCTCTTTCACTTCCTGTTCGTCAGAACCGATGGGGATGCAAACATTCAGTTTCAATTTGGGGAACAGAACAGAGTTGAATTCAGCTCCAATTGAACTCACCTGGAACTAAGTGAATGCCCTCGCTGAACTGAACCAACACTTGAGATAGTAGCACTTTATCTGCCGTGATCTTCCTGCTCTGCTCTCCTGCTCTGTTTCCATAATGAGACCTTGAGCCGGCCGGTTGGGCTAGCTGTGGGCAATACAGATCAGTCCAGATGTCCACACTTGGCTGATTGCTTTTCTTTAAATCAGTCTGAATGACTTCGCCTTCTCTCTCCTCCTGCTATGATTTCCCATGAGTTCAACCTTTCCCTTAAAGCATGTGCGCGTATGTGTTTGTGTGTGATCTAGCATGTGCGCACACACGGGTATGTGTGTTTCTTAGCACTATAGGGTTTTCCCTGAAAACTTGCTGAAAAGGCGTTCTGGAGTGCTGTGAACACACTAAGCCAAGCAGCTGCTGTTTCAGTTGTTTAATGAAAGCACTGAAGGAAAATAATGATTGGTCAGTCGGCCACCTCTGCTATTGTCTCTATGCTGATGACATCTTGTTATATGATTGTATTATTATCTAAACTACTGCACTGGGTTGTTTGCTTGCACTGAAATAAAGCAGATACATTAAAAGCAACATTCTCAAAAAGGCACTCTCTGCAATCCAAATTTAAGCAAAGAGGTTGCAGTAAAATTCGAAACAGAAATTTAAAGTATTACATCAGCAAGATAAATAGTAGCTTTAAAAAGCAGTATAAATAAGAGAAGTATGAAAAAAAGGATTTGACTCGGGTAAAAAAGTTTCAACAGTTTAACGAGAATAAAAAGTATCGACAATTTAACTGGAGTACAAATTCTTAACACTTTAACTGTAATAAGAGTATTGACAAGAAATATAGAAGTATCAACAGTGCAAACCAGGCTAGACAGTATCAATACCTTAACAAGAGAGATATGAAGTATGAGAATATGAAAACAATATATACACAATAGACAGGATGAAGAGGAGGAACTGAGATGAAATGAAATGCGATGTAATGAAATAAACTATTGCACAGTCTGATATCACTCAATACCGACTTTCAATGAACAGACTAAAACTAAAGAAAAAAAAAGTAAACTCAGTAGTAGAAGTAAGATAGGTTCATATGTTTAATTTTAAACAAGTAAGAAACTGAGAAAATGTTGAGTTTTTATCTATAATTCAATCTCACAAATTATAAATCTGAATGTACGTTCACAAAAATATGGATTTGTCCTTCAGTCAGTTTCATTGTGGTCTGTTTTTATTCCTCTATAACCTGTGGAAGCTCATTTTGTTGGAGAAAAAAAAGATGAATTCAAGTAATGTAAAGGAAAAATAAAACATTTGATTTTGCAAGCAGAAATTGGTGTGTTTTTTGCTAAATGTCTCCACGACAGGCTTACACAGCTTTGTAGTTTTTTTTATCATCTAAAACCACTTGAGGCACAGAGGCCAGGTTCCGTGTATCATTTAACATGATTTACAGCCTCACCTGTGGGCCATACATCATTTAGAAGTTACAGGGCGAGAGCTATAGAGTATGTCAGTGGTGTGGTACCCGTCCACGTGGCTGCCTCACAACTACAGCCTTATGGTGGCGAGGAGGAAAAAGCGCTGGAAGGTGGAAAGGTCTCATTGGCGGAGCAGTGGGTTGAGAGCACCTCACAAAGGCTCGCCTCTCCACATGACACTTTATAGCATGACCTTCGATCACAGCATGACTGTGTCTTTTGTGCTGTACATTTTCGAGCACCGGCTAAAAGCTTTTCCAGGCTCCTTTTGAGGAAATAGATTTGGTCATGGAGAGATGAGAGTGACACAGAATGGCAATCTATACTCTCGGATCTACAATCTTTCCCTCTTTCACTCGCTCGTAGTTTCTCTCACGCCGGTAAAAACGGTGCAAAAAAAAAAAAGCAGCAGATGAATGGAGTTGAGGAGAGTTCTTTTCATTCCTTCCTCTCATCTTCCGCCAGTGGACAGATTTTTATCTCTGTCTTCTCATTCCCCTCCTTTGAACTTGTGCACGGATGAGAGATCAGCAGTCGAGAATATAGTGTTTACTTCCCGGCTTTCTTCCAAAATACAAGACTCCATCGACTCCGCTGAAAAATCACTCGTTCGGTTTGATCGTTTAAAGTTTTGTTGTCAACAATGCACACTTTTATAATAATAATAAATGAACTTTTAAAAAAAGGTGTCCCATATGTGTTGCTGTTTTCACCTGAAGTGGGACAGATTGTGAAAATCAAGGTTATCGGGAGATGATTGCAAAAACATGGCTCCGGGTCATTCGGCAATTATATCTGCATATCGTTTATTCTGGTCACGGAAGCACACACACTCTCTCTCCCCCGGCTGCGTGAGACTGATGTCTTTAAAGAGGAGACAGCTTTTATCCTTTGATCTTCTTTATTGACAACCAAGATGGATCAGATCGCAAACTGTTGCAACACTGTACGCCGGGATTAAACTTGGCGACACCTCTGCCGGCCTCCCGCCGAGCCCTGGCGTGTCACACATGTTGAAATGCTCTGTGTGATACGTGTGTGTGTGTGTGCGCGCCTCCGTGCCTTTGTATGCGTAATAGAGAGGTTTGCTAAGCAGGAGGCATAGTAATTAGTAATCATCCCACCGTATGTTACATGCAGGGCTGTGTGTGCCTGCAGTGACAGCTCCGGAGTGATGCAATAGAAAAGAGCAGGGAGAAACAGTCGAGGAACGTGGCCGGACTGCAAAAGTAGCTGCCATGGAAAAGTGTGTTTTCTTCAAGAGGCACATATGAAAACAAATCTCCAGCTCGCACATGGGAGCGAGTAAAAGCTAAAAAAAAAAAAAAAAAAAAGTCTGGAAAAACAAAAGTGAAGAATAAGAAATTTAATTCATGATGTATAAAAGGATTCATTTCTTCCTCAGGTGTCGGCTTTTGTTTTATCATCTCTCCTCTCTTTGCTTTTGAAACACTGTGAAAGAAGTTGCACCAAAATAACGTCTTTGTATCTGCATGCATTCTTAGTGAAAGCTCCTGAAGGTCAGCTTCTTCAATGCAACATAAAACGTCCTTTACTGAGTGAGATGAATTTTGCTCTTATTGAAAGAGACTGTGAAAGATCGGTCTTGATGCCAGTGCTTGATGACAAGACAGAGGATCAGTAAAATTGTAAAGAATCATCCTCTGGGGACCATAAATACTGCGTCAAGTTTACTTTGGCCAAAACAGTACAAGTGCTGATTTAAACCAACCAATGACTCGAAAACCAATCCACCAAAATAGCTGAGAGCAAAGACGCCAACAGATGGACTGATTTACCGTCAAAATGAAAAACACAAAAACTCTCTTGTGTCAGAGCGAGACACCCCGGCAGAGACTTATTTCTAACTAAAATCATTACTTTCCCATTCTGATAACGGCTGGCAGAAAAATGTGACAGCTCCATGAGGAAGTCTTTCCAAAATCCCAAAGTTATTTCAACCTTTATCAATGAAAGTTGTTTGTACTTTTGGCTGAGTCAGCTGCTTTTACCACATACAGTAAACTCTATAGAGGGGCCATTAAGATGTTGTAAAGTTTATTATTTGGACTGTATACTTACAATTAAAGATGATTCTAATCTTTTTTCTTATTTGATAAAATCTTCGAAACACATTCATTATAATGCATTATAATTCTTATGAGGGACTTTTTCGACTGCACTGTGTGGGGAGTGTTTACAAAGGAACTGCTTTGTGAAAGAGAAAAACCCACATGTTATTGTCACTCTGGCAGAGTAGTTCATCAGTCTGAGGTTGTGCTCATGTACAGAGTAATCCATTCACTGATGTGAGCGTAGCACACAAAGAGAGAGAGAGAGAGAGAGATGCATCCACCAATACACAGTTCAGCTGGAAACACTTTTGTCAAGAAACTGACCGTCAATGGCAAATGTTGCACACTTAGAATTATATCAGCATCATCAGCATAATAAAGCACGTGGGGAGGAGCTTGGCTTGTGTATCATCAGTGCCATGTTATGTCCACCTTTTGCATGAATATGATTGGAAGTTACACAGCACTGAATGAGCCAATCACTGCGAAGCTTGCATGAAACGACTGATGCCAATCAGCAAATCCAGGCACAACTTCAGAACTCAGCCTGAATTAACACTATGTTTCAATACTTAGCTGCTTAACCCTAACCCTGTGCATGCACCTCCAAGCAGCATCAGACTTTATGCTAAGCTAAGCTAATCAGCTGTGGCTTTATGTTTAACAGACAGATATGAGAGTGGTATAAATCTCTATAAGTCTCAGCTAGAAAATGTGTTTTTCATGTCGCACAATTGCTCTAAGGTGCCTCAAAGCATACACGTGTTTGCTGCGAATTAACTGATTATTTCCTAGATTTTGTTTCTTTTTGTTTGACTATGTATTGTGTAATTGTTTGTGTATGTGTGTCTGTGTGTGTGTAGTGTTGCAATCTTCAATTATTTATGTGCGTGTTCTTGTGTTCTCTCACACCTCGGGCTGCTCAGGCTGCTGCACAGTGTCAGAGAGGTATAAATAAGTCAACAACGTGGCCTTATATCTGACACATACACACACACACATCAGCAATCGTCACAGTGTTGTTCAGTGTGTAAGGAACATTTGTGAAGGAGAATAAAAGCGCACTGGCACACAAAAAAAAAAGACTCTGCAAACATCACTGCATCAAGGACTGTCTGTCCAAACAGCAAAAATACAGGAGCACTGGATAAAACACTCAAACACACTCATCTGTGTATCAAGCTGACTGTAACCTTGTATTAAAAATGAGATGTTGAAATAACTGATTGTTTACATCTTTATTGTCTGATTCATTTAAGTATCAGATTTTCCATCAGCAGCATCAGTTAAAAATATATTAGCACTTGTCTTCAAATATCGATCAAAACCTAATGTGTGTGTTTCTGTTTATGTGTGTGTGTGTGGGTGAGTACCACCGCCTCATGTGTTCCTACAATGTGGCAATAGTGATAACGGATGGTGGGTCAGCATGGGAGGCTGTGTGATCCACGAGCAGTGTGAGTCCGTCACCACGCTGACAGGCAAGGCTGGAGTATGATTAATCTCCACTTCCTCTGGGCATTTGTCATGAAGCTTCAGTGTATACCTATTTCCCACAATGCACTTCTTCCCATGTTGACGATAAGGGGAATTTGCAGAGAAAGGTGAACGAGACGGCTCAACAGGCATCGTTCACAGGGAGCGTACTGTGATTTCTGTTTCTGGCTCTCATTTTTATCAGCTATGATAACACACGGTAAAGTAACTGATGAGATCTGGGAGTTTGGCAAAATGCTACATCGGATGGCGCAATAAACAGGAGCAGTCGTGCAATCAGGTTGCAAACAGCCCCAACAGTTTAGTCGCATTTTCTAATCCATTTTGGAGGTGAAATTGAAAAGAGATGGCACAAGAAAAGTGCATGTACTGCAAGAACAGAAGGTCAAAGTTGGGTAACACTTTATTTGACGCCTATCTCTATAACACATTATAAATGTATTTATAATGCGTTATAGTCACATTATAGCACTGTATAACTATAGTTATAAACACTCATAAATGATCATAATGCTTTATAGCAATAATCATAACACACTATAAAGCATTTTATCATCACTTATAAGCTCAGGTATTATAATACATTATAACTGTTGGCAACTCACTGACTGTTCCCACATAGATAATGCATTATACATATATTTATGATATGCTTATAAACGTGTATAACTATCATTATAAACACTCAAATCATCATAAGGCTTTATAACAATGAGCATAACACATTATAGAGCATTTTATAATGGCTTATAAGGTCAAGTATTATAATACTTCATGATTGCTGGTCCCTTGCTAACTGATTTTTGTTGCAAGGATCAAAGGAGCATTATAAAGCATTATAAATACATTTATAATGCGTTATAGAGATAGACGTCAAATAAAGTGTTACCCAAAGTTGAATCAGGAAGTTGGCCTGTAATCTGTGAGGAATATTTGACTGCTCAGTTCTCTTGTCCCATCATGCTCTATTTCAGTATTGGAGTATATCAGCACTACTGGCAGGAATGAATAAAAACAACATATTAGATCCAAGTTGGAACAAATTGAAATTATCCGTTACAGTGAAGTAGGAAAAGCACGGCCCCAGTCTTGTCAGTTTTGATACAGGACTTAGGTACCCGGGCTTTTACAGAACCTTTACCACTGTCCAATGCTTCTTATGCTCTCTGACAGATGTAATTGACTCTAACATCAGCAGCTAACGAGGTAAGCTTGGACCGCCTCTAATCCGCTGTGTTTGCTGCTCTCTGGTTGTGAGGTTAAAGAAGAGAGAATTACCAGATTTTTCCATCAGCAAATCCATGTCGGGTTTGCACAAGCGACAGAGCCCAAAATCCAACTAATGCACGTTATAGGACCTTTCTGTTCCCTCCTTTGGGGATTAGAGAGTCTACCTCCGAGGGCAAAGTAAGATGAGCGAAACACACGCACGGGAAACACACAAGCAGGCCGGCGCACGGACACCGAATTTCATCCCCCATAATGTGATGGAAGCGTGCCACATGTGTCTGTGCGATGTGCGTGTTTTATATTCGATGTGCGTTTCTGAAAATCTCAGCTAGGATCAATGTCAGAACGGCTGACACAGTCGGGGGGCTTTAGTATGATAACAGCTGTGTCATCCTATACATCTCAATAAGCTTCAGTCATACACACCAGCTGCAGGGGAGGTACAGAAACACACACAGATGCGGGCAGAAAGAGGGAGAGAGGGACATTGTAACAGGGTGAGAGACATACACATAAATAGACACTGTCTTTTATGGGATTTGATAGTGCTCTAAATGGGGAGGAGGAGGAGGAGGGTGAAGGCTGTCTGCATGCACAACCCAGCAACACCACAGACATCTTTCTGATTGTTTTTAATGGCACTGCAGATACCACATAGTATCATCAAATAAGTGTCCTCTCCTATACCGTCCTATAAAGCTTAAGGCGTTTTTTTTATCCTCAATATTCTTTTAAGAGTCTTCATTAAAAAGGCAAGGCAACTTTATTGACATAAATAGTCCATTACACACTCAATATGCTTTACATGAAAAATGTACACAAGGTTATTATGAGTAAAATACAATAAAAATACATGAAAAACAACTCAACCAACAAAAGTGATTGACAGTAATTACAGTTGGCTTCTGACTGTGGCAACAGATTGGACAAAACAAAAGCACCACATCTGGATCTTATTCTGGACACAGTTAGAAAACGGCCACCTGATGACCTGAGAGCTTTGACTGCATCAGCGAACAGTTGAGAAATGTACCAGGGAGTCAAACAATTTCGTGTTCTGTGCTCTATTAGTAGAAGGATTGAGTTGATTCTGTATTGTACCGAGAGTTGGTGAAGTGATTTAAGAAGTGGAGTAATATGTTGGGCTTTGTGTGCACGGGTGAGGGGGGGCGTGTTTGAACCAGCTGGAGGCTTGCTATTTCACCAAAAAGCAGTTTTACAGTAGTCAAAGTTGAGACAAGTGCACAAAGCAGTTTCTCAGAATTAGCTTGAGACATAGAACTTTTGGATATAGAATTTGGAAAGTGGAAAAAAAAAAGATGCCCTACTTCTGTTGCAAGGTTCCTAAAAGGTTAAAGGTCAAGTTGTATCTTTTTTGATATAAACAACAAATCAGATAAAAACACCAAAATCAAAGCAGAATTGAAAGTTTTTTCTGTATAGCCACAAACCAAATGCTGGTTCTACCTCTGTGCCGTAGACCTCCATTGTCATCCAACACCTATTAAAATCACATTAAAAGAGGCACGATGTCGCATTTGGGTGACACATTCCTTCATTTACAAAAACGACACCAGCACTATCCTTTAAAACAAAACCTCCAGAAATGCGGTCACATGGTCTGACATTTCAAACTATCCCCCCTGCAGGCCCAAAATAGAGCCAAGTTCAAATTAAGCATTAAGCGTTAAATCGAGCCTGTAACTTTCGAAAGAAGAAACAACTTGTGAAAAAAGTTGAATTCATAAGCAATAAAACCCAGCCTCTCATTTCATCGTACTCAGCATCTTTGTCGTTACTTGGTGTGGTGTGACCGGTGGCTTATGATGGCTAATGATGCCAGACTTTAGATATATGCTGTGTAAGTGACATTATCCTCCAGCTTGGTGTCTCTTTTTCTCCTGTTACACGACATTTTAGCATGTCGCAGGTAAACACGCTGATGTCTTTAAAGCAGCTGACTCAAGCCCATCTTAGGAAATTAAAGCAGATTCACTGCGTCTTATATCCTGTAATTATCACTTGAGAGCACTGCTGCTCAGCAAAAGCCTCAGATCCTCATATGAGATTTATTCATGTTGGAGTATGACTATGCATTTTTGTGTGTGCATCTGTCTGTGTGTGTGTGTATAATTGGGATTTAGCAAGGCACGTGTGTGTTTTTAGTGTGGCTGTGTGTGTGTGTTTGTGCTAATCTCTGGCCTACTAGTAAGCAGGGTCACTGGTCAGTCAGATAGTGGTCACACATCCTGAACCCAGGCGCGTGTCCAACAAACCAGCAAAACTCTAAACCCTTCAAAACAACCCAAAGATGGATTGAGAGATTATGAATTCTCATCTCCAAGCAGCTTTCACACGTTCCAAAATGCCCACAGTATTAAAGAGCAATCTGCAGCTATGACCCAAAAAAGCCCCGGGTGTGTGCAGCTGCAACTGAAGCCAAAACACATATGTTGTTTTTGGCTAGTCAGCGTTCATAACTGCTTACATCTGCTCCGAAACAGACTCCGCACACACGCGTTGTGTGTGAAGCTGAACTCGTAAGGGTGATTCACGTTTTGGTTCACGTTCACTGACTTAGGGCAGCGCTTCTCAACTCGGGGTCAGGAACCCCCCCATCCCCACCCCCACCCCCTTCCAAGGGATTGCAAGATAAATCTGAGGGGTTGCAATGTGATTAAAATGATATGAATCGGAAAAATTTCAATTTTCCATAATCTTTTCAAATTTGTGATTTATTGGTAAATTTCATCTCTGGAACTGCAACAAGACACTGTGTTCTTCTAAGTGAATACATATAGTGAATGCATTAGATGACCTAATGGTGATATCATCACTTTTTGTGATTCTCAAATACAATGAATAGGTTGAAAATTAAACAGATTTTATTTAGATATATGTGTTTCAACATGATGCATTATTGATGAATTTACTGTATCTATTCCTGGAGCTGTTTTATGAAATATATATATATATATATTTACCTATAGGCTATAAGTAGTGCAGTAGCTGTGTGTAAGTGGTGAAATTATGGATGTATAGCCTCTTGCAATTGTAAAAGTAATAGTAATAGTGCATTTAAATAGCAGTCAGATGAGGTCACTGCTCTGACCAAAGCTTTCTACCCTCGGGCTGTTTCAAACATCAGCTTGGCACTACATGGTAGCTGGGATTTAGAATCACAAGTAACTGGCTCTGTACCTCTCAGAAATCCTTTGGAAAGGCAACCCGAATGCGGAGCTAGTGGATTTAGTGGATTCGGAGATTTAGCGCACGCCGCTGATGGCAGTGATGGAGTCTCGCTCTTCACGGTCTTGCTCTTTACAGTGAAGATCTATAGGCTTCATTGCCCTCCCTGCTCACTCTGCACTTTTCTGACTCCTCCTGTCACACAAGAAACAATGTAATGGACTCAACTCAAACTCTGGTCCAGGCCACTCCCAGTGCCTGACTGGAGTGGAATCCTGTTTCTCGTAGTGCACCGGTGTGTGTAATCAAGCGGTGCTTTAAGAGAGAGAACGACAGGCAATTTAGGAATAATTAAAAGCCACTAAATCACCCTGTCACTGTACTGTATGTGTGTGTGCTGTAAATCCCTATATGTGCTCTCTTGTTTCTCGGTGTGCTTTTTCCCTGGCAAAGTTGCCTTTCATCACAACAGCTCGCTTGGACGAGCAGCCATAACTCATGGAAAGTGGCCGCCAGACGGAGGACATGATTTCCTGTCGAAATTAATGGGATAGATTGGACACTGAAGTTGGCATCGAACAAGTAAACATTACGCACACCCCGAAGCTCGCATCACTGTTTCTATCATTCTTGCATACAGATTTCCTTTCTCTAACCCCTCCCCCCTCCCTCCTGTTTTCCCTCTCCCTCTGACAGAGAAAAGAAACTGCACCTACATTTCCCCCGTCACACAAATACGTGGGAAATAAAGAGACGGAAGGTCCGGACTCTGTGGTGCGCCGTCACAGTGATGCAGGTGTGTGACTTTGCAGTAGCTCAGCCGGGACGCAGTCGCAATGTTACTCAGCTCCCTGGGGTGGGGGGGTAGGGGTCCCTGTACCTGCTACTGCACAGAGACATACTGCACCACTGTACCTGTATGACCCCCACCCCCCCGTGACTCCACACCGCCATGTGGCTCCTCCTGTACACACTACCAGTACTGGAAGAAGTACTCATATCCTAGTAGCAAAGAAAAGTAAAAGTACTCTTAACAGATCTGCATTAGTACAAGTAGCAATATCGCAATGTAAAGGTCCAGAAGTATTACCAGCAAAATGTACTTAAGCATCAAAAGTTTAAGTAGTGCTTGTGCAGTAAAATGTCCTCCATGACTGACAGTTGTTGCTGGTTAAGGTAAAGCTAGTTTTAAATACTTCATATACACTAAGGTAGTTTAGTCCAATGGGTCCCAACCTATGGGTGGATCACCTCCAAAGGATCACCAGATAAATCTGTGTTCACTTTTGGATTTCTCTCTAATCTTTGCTATTTTATGAAATGGTGGCTAATTTGACCTCTTTGGGGGCTCAAACAGCTATTTAAATAAAACAATGTGAGTTTAAATGGGAAATCACTCTGTGGTATAGCTGCTGACAGCTCATGGACATGACATGACGAGGGGCACGAATGTTTTTTTTAAGAGGTCACAGGTCAAAAAGGTTCCGAAATGCTGGTTTAATCCTTGTATTTTAAAATCTTATATTTCATAATGTAAATGCTGAGATGAAAATACATTATTTCACTCTGACATGTACAGGGGACTAAAATAATTGTTAAAAGGTGAAGCAGCCTACAGAGGTAAAGAGACAGTCATTAGAAAGAGTGCGTCTCATCATTTCATTCCATCAGAGCAAACTGTGATAGATTTGGTGGACGTCTTGTGAAATTAATAAGGTTCCATATTATATGACCTTTTAAAAAGCAGGGAAAGGTTATCTGTGGACGACAAGTGGCCATTTGCATCTTAACTTCCAGTGCTGCAAGACATGACCGTCACAAATGTTACCCTGCACTGCCCTCTGCTGGCGAATACACCCAATTTCAACAGAACATGATGAGAATTATATGTCAGTAAAAAGCAGTCATAAAGAACATTTTTTGTTTCAGGTACAGACTGGTTTTTTTGGCTGTCCCTTTAAGTGAGTGACCGTGCTATAAAGTGACTTTGCTTTCACCTTTAAAACTACCTGGCACTGACAGTCATCTGCCTCCTCTCCACGCTGCAATTTAAACATCTCTTCCTCCTGTCCAACAGCTGCGTCCAGACATTCCCACCTCTCCCCGGCGTGACTCACCGCGTACTGCTTACACATGCGTGGCCGTTGGAGAGACGGAGCACATAAACACCCACACACCTGTGCGCGTGCTCGCCCGGTTGCAGAAGGTGACATTCGCCAGGCCGTGCGCCAAATCACCAGGCGAGCCAGGGTGGTCATGGCCGACCGCAGAAGGGTGCAATTAACTTTTGGAGCCTCCTGACAGCTCTAACACTGTATGTGTATATTTGTGAGTGCGCTTTCTGATTAAGGCATAGCACATTGCTGATTCTCAATTTTTTAAAAAAGCCTTGTTTATCAGTTGATCGACAGCATAAACACATGCATAAATGTGCAAGACAGACTGAGAGGTGCAGCCGGTTTATTGTCTCATTACAGCTCAGGTTTGCTGTCATCTGGTCAGATAGGCAGGTGTCCCTTCCAATGTCACAGACTCTCTGAGGCTCGGCACTGACAGGAGGAGCCCAGACTTCATTAGCAGGTCAATTAACATTTCCCAGACAACATCTGGAGGACACACACCGGCCACCCAGCTGCTATTACGCACCCCTTAATTTCCCTTCCCCCTCAGAATAGCATCAAAAACTATGTAACTGCAGTCTAATGACTCCATCTTTGACTCGTGTTGAACTGCATTAAGGCGTGTAATTGAATACTGCCTGGCGAAACACCCAGGAGCAACTTAAAACAACTGTCAGGGATGTTAGCTCTGGGCTCTGGAGAAATTCTATATCAGTCAATAGTCAGCTTGATATGTTTGTAGATCATTCTTCATCGTCACCTCTGCTTTACTTTCAGACCTCATCAGCTCCCCCCCCCCCGTTTCTCTTCAAAACCTTATCCGTCTCTCATGGCCTTCTCTCGCTACTGCTTTGGAAAACTCATCTTTGCCAGATTGATCTGAGCCCAACAGAGAGCAGTGGCGGCGTTGCTGTATCAGTGTAGTGCTGCAGGCAGACAGGCATTTGCAAAATTGTGGGCACACAGCACACAAACGCACGCGGCGTGTTGACATTGATACATTCACGCGGGATCGCAGAAATACGAGAGACGAAATGAGAAAAACAACTCTATTTATTCTCAGCTGACCCAGCCGCAGCCAAAGGCGGCCTCCTCACATCGCAGCGGGGGGGTTATCTTTTCATGACTTCTTGATGGAGTCAACCCCGCCGCCTTTTGTTTTAGTTCTATAATCAAGGAAGCAAAAATGTGTGTAAGTAAGAGGAGATGGATGGATGATGGTTTACAGGAAACTAGAGAGTTAGGGGACACATTGACAGATGTGAAAATGTCCACATAGAAAAGGCCAAACATAGTCCGTGTTCGTCCGTCTCGAGCACGCCTGGGTCAAGTACGAGGCGAAGCAGATTTTATGGATCTATGCATAAACTGTACAACCAACATATCTTTCTATGCTGTTGCCTTAAGTCACGGCCTTGGGTAGAAAGTTGTTGATAGTGATCATAGACAAGATCAGTAAAGTAAACATACTGCAGCTGATGGTGTCTGGACATGTTGTAGAGATCTTGTTCCCTGCTTCCTGTCCAGTGCGCCAAACCACTTTTCTCTCTATTTGCTGGTTTTCACTGATGTTTCTCAACTGCTCTGGCTGTCACTTACATAACTATGGGATGCCACTGGGACTGGGAGATATGACAAATATTTAGATGACTTAATATATATATATATATATATATAGTATTTCTTCTCCTAGTTTAATTTAACCCCTTCAGACCCACCGTCCATTACAATGGACATGACATATTTCTGTCTCTAAACCAATAAATACACAATAATTGAATGATGTCAGTAATGCTGGTTACTGATTGGATCCTTATTATCCAATCACAATCATGCAATGACTTTGAACACGCCCTTTAGAGAGTGACAGACATTGGACAAGACAAGCATGGTGGAGCAACTGTAGAGAGGCAGGAGTAAGTGTCCATTTTCAATCAAAAATATGAACTTATCTTCATGCTGTCCAAACAAATTTGCTGTCAGCACAATTGTAACTGTTACAAGTGATAATATTTGAAGTTATTTTGAACATATATCATATCATTAATTTACAGGAATTTTTCAAAGTCCAGTGTCCATTGCAATGGACATCAGGAGTTGGGCGACTTTAGCTAACACTCACATGCTTAGTGTCAGTATGTAAACAAACCAAATACCTGTAAGCTTCCCATTGGTAAAGTATTGTGTCACAGTTTATTTATTCATGATTATGCATTTTTAAATACATATTATATATATATATATATATATGTATATTGTACATAATGTTCTTGTAGAGTATTGAGTCAAAGACTGCTATGAATGTCTCGTAAATAGAGAGTTAGCAGAACTTGACTCCTTGAATTCAGGGGATCAATTTAATGTCTTATATGTAAGATCTAAATGGATTGCACAACAGTTCAAGAGTGAGAATACATAAAATGAGTTAGAATGTGATTGTTTTGTTATTGGGACAGTGGAGAGGTCACATGCATGCCTGAAGAACTTGAGGTGGCAGATGAGATTGAGATAGAGGAGACAGACAGTGCAGGGACAGAGGAGGACTGGACAAGGACAGAGGAGAACAAAGGAGGACAGGAGGAAATGACAGTAACCAGGAAAATAGCGATCAAGTGGTCCGTTCACTACAATCATTGACACTTCCTTTGAGAATTCTCCAGTTCATGAGGATCATCCCATGAGACCCTATGAATACTTCAAATGGTATATACCAGATGAGATCTTCAATTTTTGGCAGACAACACAAATGTTTATGCCTTGCAAAGTCAGGTTCTAGTTCCATTTCAAGTTAACGTATTATCAATTCAGTATCCTACTATAAAAAGTATGGTTATGTATTGGAAGTTACATGAAGGCAAAACTGATTTCAGGTCATGTTTAGACTCAAACACATGCAAACATCCAGTTTCAGATGTTTAGGTTATACCTGATTAATTACTATGTGGAAAAACTCAGTCTTATTTGTATTAAGTTTTTATGACATTTTACACCCATTGTGTCGTGGCGTCCATTGGAATGGACATGAAAAAATACTACTAAAAACATGAGTTATCAAAAATGTGTTTTTTCCACTTTGTTTCTATGTTGGAAAGGAGTCAAAATCAGTTAGAAAATTTTTTTTTTGCCCAGCAGAAAAAATGCGGGTCTGAAGGGGTTAAATAGAGCTGTTACAGAAACACAGAATTAAACAGCTTTTCTCCTTAATGTCCTGCAACTTCCCTTTAAAACCTTTGACCAAGTATCCATCAGCATAGCCATAAACTGACTGCAGCAATTCCAGCATTACTGCAAGTCAGCAATTATTTACCTATCTGAAAGTAAGTGGGTACTTATCTTTAGCTCTATCTGGACAGAAAAAAGACCAAAGTTGAGTACAGTGGATGTTGTACAACATGTGTGAATCTGTGGCCTTTGATAAGAGAAAACAGTGCATACAGGGAAATACTGCTACTACTAATAATAATAGAAATAGAAATAGATACATTTTTCCTAAAAAACAAACATCAAAAATAATTTTATAGTTCTTTGTGAGTCAAATCTTGAATTCATTTGGAAAGGCTTGATCTCTGTTTTATTAAAATACTACCTTTATTTGTTGGTGTTTCAAACATTTCATAGAAGATCTTTGGCCACATCAGAATCAGAGAAGCATTGGTGTAGATAATGTAATTCCATTTAGCCGCTTCACTTTCAGTATCCTGGTGTTGTGCATGGTTGCTCACTGTCACACTGTCGTGGCTTATTGAGACACTTGAATACACCCGAGCCACCGTCAACGCGGTTAGTTCCACCTGTGCTTTTCCATCTGTGACGAGTCCAAATGTCTGCTGTGAAACGGGCCTGTTTAACACTAAGCCAGTGAACAACCCGTGTCATTCAGACAGGAACTGATCGCTTGTGTATGTCACTGTGTTTCATCATTTATTCTTGATGCCGCTCTTACAGTACAGCACCGCCTTTGTTTGGAAAAAAAAATACTCCTGGCCTCTATTATATCAATACTATTGTAAATCATTTGACCTGAACCAAACTTCTGTGAGGAGAAAGAATAAAACAAATATTCAGTCAAAGCAGGAAGTGCACATGACTTTCTAGGCTTGTTCCTATTCCATTAATTTGAATTGCAAAACACAACACTGACTGCAGATTATCCCACAGTGGTTCCCTACAATCCTTTGTTTCAACATTCCCTGGTGAAACAGATCTTTTACTTACTGTAAATCACCCTGATTGAGTGTGCAAATAAGGCTTGAATCAAAGGCAAGCGGACTAGATGTTTGACGACGTTTAATTTCTGATCCAAGAAGCTTCAGAACAGATGAAACTTCTTGTGTAACTGAAGTATTAATGTAATGACCCTTCACCTACTAAATAACCTCTAAACCGCTTAGTCATCTGTAAAGAATTCAATTCAATTGTAAAAGCTTTATTTGTCCAGGGGGGGCAAGTCAAGACAGGACTTAAATAGTCCTGACAATAAAATCCTCATACTGATGTGTTTGCTACCTTTTCTTCACGAGTTGAAATATTTAATAGTCGGCTATAGACTCATTACTTTCTTAAGATAAGATAAAACTTTATTCGACCAACAGTGGGGAAATTCACAAATTTACTATATAATGCAAGAGGCTTCCGAACTGATGAAACTTCTTGGATGAGAAGTGAAACTTCTCGAAGCATCTACAATTGATTTCAGTTGCAGTCGATTCATATTTCAATATCATTCCACCTGGATGCCTGAGAACCTATTTCTCATTATTTTAGAAGATAATGCATAGTTAATCATTCTACAGTGCAAACCAAATTCCACATGTAACATATTAAAATGATTATGACAAACCATTTAAAGTCATGCTAAATTATGCCTATAATTCTGTGAAGGTTCTCAGTCGTCCAGGTCTTTGTTTTGAAATAAAAGTTGAATCAATACCAAGATTTTAATATGTTACATGTTGAATTTTGCTTGCACTTTATAATGATTGAATACACACTATTTCCTAAAATAATGAGAAATAGGAACTCAGGCATCAGGTTCATGGCATTGAAATAAAGGTTGAATTGACTTTAACTGAACTTGGTGCTTTAGGATGTTTCACTTTTCATCCAGGAAGTTTCATCAGTCCTGAAGCCTCTTACATTATCGAATAAAAGAATGGCAAATAGTCTATAGCCTAATGTTAATATTTATCAACATCTTTATCAATATCTCTTCAACTCCTGATGAAAAGGTTGAGGATTTTATTGTCAGGACTATTTAATATTCTTTGCAGCTGACTAAACAGTCTCGTGGTTATTCAGTAGGTGAATGGTCACTGCATTCACACCCCAGTGGACTGGCTGAACCTGCTCGGACTGATGGAGGAGAGATGATGTTATGTAACACGTGGTTGGACCCGCCTCTGTCCTGAGCTCCAGTATTTAGCAGTGGGAGGTGATCGGATACTTGTTGACTGTGCTGAACCCTGCAGGAGATAAGATGGGCCTCATCCCCGACTTCTCCATCGAGACCTGGACTTTAATCGCGTTTCTCATCGCTCTCATCGCAGTGTGAGTCTCGTTATTTACTTCTTTTTTTTTTTAAATGCGCGAGCTTCCAGATAAAATTCAACATAAAAGTAGGAAAAAGAAAGTAATGATTTTGTTCGCTTTCGTGTCAGTCGTCTCTAGGTGGAGCCTGTGAGAACTATTAAAACCTACTATTGTTTTTCTTTAGCCCAAAAGTGAAGTCCATAAACTGTATAAAAGTAAAGTCTGAGTTCATAAACAGGGGGATTTGTTGCGCATTGGAAGCTGTTGTGGCGCAGCAAGTTAAAAAAAAAAAAGGAGTTTGTTTATTTTTCTACTTCCTGTTTTTTCCAACATACGAATCTCCAAAGCGTCCTTGTGCAGTCAGTAGACCAAACTGTTTAGGTGAAAAATAAAGTCTGACGAGTTTCTTTGACAGCTGATGGAAACAGGTTGAAAGTCTATGATGTAATGAAGAACCAATCACGAGCTACAGTTGCGCAATTACGTACGTGACACACCACGTTCATTCATATATTTACTCAGCATTTGTTTTTTTTTCAATATAGCCAAAAAAATCATAAATAATATAATATAATAAATGAAAGATTGTAGACACAAAGAAACACAAATAGGAAGCTTAGTAAAAAAAAAAAGAAAAAAAGAAAGTGATAAAAAAAAAACTAATAAAAAGCCTAATCAGTAAAATAAAACCTTAGGAATAAATAAAGCAATTAAAATTTTAAGTAGATTAATCAGCTAAACCAAGAACAGCTGGAAGTGAAATGAGGTGAGATTAAATTTAAATTGAATTTAACTTGCCCCAAGGATACAAAATAAGGTTAATTATAGATTGTTCTTTGTGTTTATGTGGGGATTTTACTAGACTCAAAGCTGAGTGAGGATTTGCAGCTTCTGCACAACAACACGGGTGTTTAGTGTTTCTGGCTCAGGAGAAGTTTCTCAGGTTGATGTTGGTGAGCACATTCCACGTAACAATAAGGGTGGAGGAAACATTGTTCCAACCTGCAGAAAAATGAGTAAATAAGAAAGAGAGATGTCAATCAACGCACAAGGGGTGAATCAAGGGTGTGTAGGGATAGTGTGTAGGATTTGTAGACTCCATGTATTAAGAAGAATTATAAAGCTGTGCAACATAAATGAGTGTAATAGATCTAACAGGAAAGTCAGGGAAGACACCCAATGAGTCAAAATACTTAAAACCACCTGTCTGTGTGTGTCCATAGGCGTGCAGGGGCCCCTTGAATTAATAGAATAGTAAACCCTTCCCAAGGCAGACATTGTGACTGGTCAAGCACAGATGCATATAGTGAAGACTACATTAAATTTCAATGGACTCTTTTCATAGCCGCCATTTTGATGTTTAATGGTAATAAGTATGCAGGGCATTCAAATTATAGCCTGCTGACATTTGGACCATTTCTGTGAGCGTTTGAGGGAATAGGAAACACAACTGGATTCTTAACAGATACAGTGGACATTAATTGAGGGAAAATGACATAAGGATTGTAAAATGTGTCATAAAATTGTCACCAGGCAGTTTTATTATTTCAGCACTTTCTTCTAAATAATTCTTTGCAGGATTTAATGTTTAGACTTCACTGTTACTGTTGAGTTAAGAAAATAAAAAAGAACAAGCCAATCAACTTTTTTCAGATCATCATCAATTCTTGCCAAATATTTAAAACCTTTGATAAAATAGATGCAATGAAATAGACAGTGACAGGAGGATACAGTGATCTGAACAGTTTGGCTTATAGTAGGCTCACCCAGCACATTAATCCTGGATAATGCTACGGGGGTTTTATTATTACAGTGGGACAGATACAGTTGTTTAACAGTACAGTTGTTGTTTAAAAGTATAAAAAATTGTATCCTAGTTTATAGAAATCTTGACTCCACATTATCAAAAAAGTATTTATTTTAAACCTTGCACTTAACAATAGTCAATATAAAAGGGGTCTTTACAAAGACAAAGCTTGAAATAAAGGAAACCTGGAGGAATTTCATAAAAGAACAGGAGGGTAAATCAAATGACTTTTGTAATAACAGATTCATTTGGTCTTGGTTTTCTAACCCTGCTTTTGACTCTCAGGTATGGGTATGCTCCATATGGCTTTTTCAAGAAAATAGGCATCCGTGGGCCCAAACCGTTGCCCTTTATCGGGACGTTTCTGGGCTACAGACGGGTGAGACACATTTGTCAGCTTGGATCCAAGCAGATACTCTGCTGATAATGGATAATTGTTGGACTGTTCTGATACCTTTGTCTCGCATTTCATTCCTCAGGGCATCCACAATTTTGACACAGAATGCTTTCAGAAATATGGAAAAGTGTGGGGGTAAGTGTGTGTTTGCTTGTATGGTTTGTTATTAATGAAAAAAGAATATGTCATACTATATATTGTACATGCGATGCTCCAGGCTGTAAGTGAGTTGCTACAATATCTGCTGTTGCATTACAAGGTTGTACGACGGCAGGCAGCCTCTCTTGGCCGTGATGGACACAGATATGATCAAAACGATCTTGGTTAAGGAGTGCTATTCGGTCTTCACTAACAGACGAGTAAGGAAAATACATGATACACGAATACCTCACTACTAATCAAAGAATAGAATGTTCAGAAGAGTCCTGTGTGTGTGTGGTTTAGGATTTGGGCCTGAATGGACCATTACGTGATGCTGTATCAATAGTAGAGGATGAGGAATGGAAGAGGATTCGTAGCATCCTCTCTCCATCGTTCACCAGCGGACGACTGAAAGAGGTCAGAAAGCACACTTCAACTTTTACATTTGCATTCATTTTTTGTTCTTTAATGACGTGTGTACTGAAATTGGTTGGTCCCTGATCTTTGTGTGTAATTATTTAATGGTTTCTTTATTCACTTTTGGGGCAGATGTACACGATAATGTTGCACCATTCAAGTAACCTGATCAGCAGTCTTCGCAAGAAAATGGAGGCAGATGAAGTCATCGAGGTTAAAGAGTGAGTAATGTTGTAGATTGCGATGAGATTTGGACTCCTCATTAGTATTATTTATAGTCATTGATTTTGACTTTTTTTGTAGAGTATTTGGACCTTACAGTATGGATATTGTGACCAGCACTGCCTTCAGCGTGGACATTGATTCCATCAACCATCCCTCTGATCCTTTTGTATCAAACATTAAGAAAATGGTCAAGTTCAGCCTCCTGAATCCCTTGCTTGTGCTTGTGGGTATGTCAAACATTATGCTCTAAGCAGAATGTCAAACTCGTCCTCTTGAGCCCTGATTTAACTACATCTTTTCAAATTCTTCAGTTCTGTTTCCGTTCTTGGAGCCAGTTTTGAACAAGATGAATCTGTCATTCTTCCCCGCTGACGTGTTGGAATTCTTCTACAACTTTCTGAAGACAATCAAATCAGACCGGCAAAAGAATCAACACAAAGTAATGTGTATTCAGTGTATGGTTGTTTCACTTACACCTTTCACTTGAGCACAAATTGGAAAACTTAAATAGGATTTCTACTTGATTTTTTCTTGTAGAGCCGAGTGGACTTCTTGCAGTTGATGGTCGACGCTCAGGTTACAGAAAACAAAGAGGATGCCACAAAAGGTAGAAGGAGAAACCAGATTGGGGAATTAGAATTGATGATTTTCTCTGTAGTCATGACGTAGAGGTCACTTTAAAGATTTCAAGTGTCACTGACTTCCTAGAGAAAAAACTTTTGCTTTTCTTTTGAATGTTTCATAATGTGTGTTTTGCATGATGTTTTGCTGCCTGTAAAAAAAAAATTTGTTTGCAAAGGAACTAAACCTTAAAATGCCATCTTTCAAATATCGTCTAATGAATGATGTCCTTGGGGTATTTGGTTAAAAGTCAGGTCGAGTGTTGGACCAATCAGCAGAACCACAGGGAGTTGTCTGATTTCCTTTGTCTCGAAGCCCCTAACAACCCACTGAGTGCCATAATTGTCCAGTCAGATATTAGAAAGGTTCATGTTGACTGAATGAAAGAGCCAGCAGTCAGTAACAAGCAATGCATGCTGAGCCGGACCACAAAGTTTCAAGCTGTTGCTTTGACTGTATTCATGATAGTGCTAATAGTTTAATCATAGTGCATGTGTGCTCCAGGGCTGACTGATCAAGAGATCCTCGCTCAGGCTATGATATTCATCTTTGCTGGATATGAAACCAGTAGCAACACACTGGCATTTACAGCCTACAACCTGGCAACCAACCCTCAGACCCAAAAGATCCTGCAAGACGAGATTGATAAAACATTCACAGATAAGGTTTGTAGCTAATTTTGTTTTTATCTGCATTTGGTTCTGTGCTTCCAACTACTACATTTGTACCGTACATCACCGCAGAGTCGTCCAACCTATGAGGGCCTGATGCAGCTGGAATACCTGGACATGGTGGTGAACGAATCACTGAGGCTGTACCCTCCTGCTACCCGCTTAGAGAGAGTATCAAAGTCATCTGTGGAAATTAACGGCGTGACCGTCCCTAAAGATACTGTGGTCATGGTGCCGGTTTACGTTCTCCACCGTGACCATGCTTTGTGGTCTGAGCCTGAGAAGTTCAAACCTGAAAGGTACTCGACTGGATCAATGACAGGTTAAGGTCTTATTTAACCTAGACTTCGTCATTAACTTTCAATATTTGTTCGTCTTTTTTTCAGGTTCAGCAATGATAACAAAGACAACATAGATCCATATGCCTTCCTACCCTTTGGAGCCGGGCCAAGAAACTGTATTGGCATGAGATTTGCTATGTTGATGATGAAGTTGGCCTTAGTAGAGATCCTTCAGAACTTCAGCTTCGTCACCTGCAAGGAGACAGATGTGAGAAGACATTTTCAGTGTTTGCGCTTTTTAAATGATTCTTATGTGTGTTACTGAGTAGGGCTTCATTTGTGACACATTTCCTGCTTTGCTAGGTTCCACTGGAGCTGGGAAATGATGGATTCACCACACCGAAGAATCCCATCAAGCTGAAGCTGGAGCCAAGAACCGATGTGGCCGATTCTCCTTCAAGCTAACTCTGTTTATAGCTCCACTATCAAAGCTTGTACCTCTAACAGAAAAAAGCACTTATATTCTTCTAAAATAACCGACACGTGCACAAACTACTAAGCACTCACCAGCTAACCACTCGACTGCTGATGTCTTTAATTCTTTTTTAATAACACTGTTATGGTTTTCTCCATGTGTTTTAAGGGACTATCTAATTTACTGTAAACTTTTTGATTCCGTGAATATTGAAAACACTATTACTGTTCTAAATACCTTGTTGCATATTCTACAGAATTAGATAAACCTCATATCACTCATGGCTTCACAGATGTTACTGATATGCTCACTATCACATGTCTTTTGTGACCGTGTTTTTCATGTATCTAATGAAAATGCTCACATGTCATTTGGTCAGTGTGCTGTTTAGTTTACAAACCTTTAGTTACATCTAATTTAGTAATCTAACTAGGTGTGATTAATTTCAACATTCAGTGGCAGTTGTTACATTTATTTATCTACAGTCATCTACAGTACTTGTGTTTGTTGAACATTTCCATTTCATGCAACTATATATTTCTACTCTAATACAGAATCAGAATCAGCTTTACTGGACAACTATGTGTACACATTCAAAGAATTTGACTTGTTTTTCCTTAGCTCATTCATTCAGTTCATTCATTTTTTAAAATTAAGTCAATCAATTGACTGACAACCCTTATTTTCAATGATGCATAAACAACATGAATAAAATGTCTACATACAAGTCAAGTGTTCTGTAAGTTGTTTACATTTTCAGAGGTAGATACTATGTTTTTTACTCTACTACGACCACTCGGCAGTTCTAGTTAGTGGTTAGTTTGCAAAATAATGTATATAATATATATATATATATTTATTAGATACATTATACATATATAATCTAGTATCATAATATAACTCAATTGTCTGCATGAATTACCTTTACAGGATAATAATTTTACTCAAGTGTGATTTTGAATGCAGAATTTTACATATATATTTTTTTAATTTAATGTTTTTTGGGGGTTTTTTTTTACATCATTTGCTAATTCTACTTCAATAATTGATCTGAATCCTTCTTCTACCAACAACAAACGTAAGAGCATTGCCATTTGTGTCATCATGTTAGATCAGCCATACTGGAACAATTCAAAGCCGGTAAAATACAGACACAAGCATCCTCTCACATCATGACACATGATGATATGCAAGTGAATAAACCACCAGCAGTGACACTTTGCATGTACGCACCTATCACAGATTTTTATGATGGCTATCGCAGAACTACTACTATCTAAAGATGGGGGTTATCAGCAATCTTGTGTGTACAGAGGTGACAAAGACACATGGGCTTGTAGTGTGAGAACTGTGTTTTTTGTCTTTCAACCACAATGACTGTGCAGTTTGGAGCAGATCCTCTAACAAAAACATCTTGTCTATCAGGTTTCTGTTCCTACTTTTCACTAAGACTACATAAAGAAACAAAAAAAGAACAAGACTATTCAACGCCTATCCTCTCTTTCTGTCCTATTTCACTGAATAACTGACCCACTTTTAAATGTCAGCATGTTGTTTCGGGGAGGCCAAATCTCACCATGACCTCTGACATTGACAAAACCAGCACTTCCTACTTTTCCAATCATGACAGGTGTGTAATCCAATAAGGGGTAAATCTGTGGCACCTGGACTCCTGTTTAGATAAGCATGATCTGGATGATTGAGAATCCTCACAGACACAAAAGGTGTGTAACCTGACAGACACACAAATGGACTAAAAGCAACTTCACTAAACTCTCATTTGTATCATTGTGTAAAGCCTGATTCAGTAGACTGAAATTAAACTGAGTTGACTGATCCCAGAACTGCAAAACCAGATGAGTTAATAGTTGGAAAACACGTTGAAATCTTGTAGGACACGTTTGACATGTCCTCAGCATGCTCACACCTGTATACACAACACGGTGCACAGCAGGTCACAGACAGAGGTGCAATTCTGCCATTTGACCACGAGGGGGCGTTAAAATACTTTTAAACCTTCTTCAAACATGAGGCGTCAATTTTAAGGATATATTTGAGAAATAACCAGTTATGTGAATTTTCAAAGTAAATTCAGGGATGGTCTGTGCAGGTGCATGATCAATCATTAATTAATCGATTTTGTGTTGAATTGTGGCTTTTTGGTTACACATTTAACAGCTGGGGTGCACAAACTTAAAAAGCCGCCTGTCATAACTACCAAACTTACATATATGTGGTGCCATCAATAAGATAAATGTGCCAACATTTAAAAAAATCAAATCACGCTGGGAAACAAACAGAAATCAACACTGGACGTCCGAAACAAAGAGGTTTATTCCACACAGCCGGGAACGCCCTTGTCCCCGCCCCCTAGCGGAAGGCCAGCCACCCATTGGCCAGGCCGTCGCACTACGCCCCTGTGATTGGCCGGCGGCCTGGTCAGTAAACGCCTGTTGTTCGCAGTGGCCTCAGAGCGCCTGTGACAGTGAGCCGCTTTGATTCATGCTGTTGTGGAGCCTCATTGTGGGATTTGGACAACAATTAATGCGGCCAGAACAGAGCGCATGAAGGTATGTTTACAAGGAAACGTTTGCTGATGGCTTCTAGACATTTGATCTCCAATTTTTAGTAGAAAAGCAAAAAGTCCATAAACAGGTGAATGTGATATTTGCTCGTATTGAAGGGGGCTTTTTTGCCATTTCTGATTAAGTGAAACTTTACTACAAAATAGGCTCGACTGTGTGATAAATAATAATGAGGTGAGATAAATAATAGATAAGATTGAAAATCGCTGAGATCCAGGGGTGTTATGTTGAGTTGATTTACAGGCTCATGGGTGTGTGTTCAGTCACATTGATGCATTATTGATTTTACCATTATCACTCCAGGTAATCCATACAGATGATGGCTAATTTGGTGTTTTGGTGGACGTCTTAGCAATTGAAGTGAATATGACAAACAAGGGAAGATAATGACAGCCCCTTGTTGTCAGACAAAGGCCCAGGATGGCAGGTGGATCCTCAGAAAACCACCATCATTTACTGCCTCCAACACACTCAGCAGTCTGTCTGTCCTGCACGTCGAGCCCATTTTGCACAGATTCATCCTGGATTCTCAGCCAAGATTAGTAAAGTTTAACCCAGACTTTGTTTGCACCTGAATTGACTCCTCAGAGGGGGGAAAGAGGAGAAGAAAGGTGACATAGAGCCACTCACCTCAGACTATTGTTGTCAAATTCAATTATTAGTTTTCTGTATTGACTTTTCGGATTTGCATGAATGCACCACCGCCTGAGGATATTTTCATTGACCTGCTATTAGTTCATTGCAACTGCAACCCTGCCACTTGAAACCAGCATGGGCTGCAGAGGGGGTTTCAGGGATTTACTCTTAAGTGATGATTCCCATGGTGTGGGTATCCCTGGAATGCTGGACTGTTTTTCCACGCAGGCAGATTTTACAGATATCGTGTGACACACAGCAAGGGACTGCCAGCCAGCCTCACAATACGTGTCAAGATAGTAGCCACTAAATAACTACTGATTCACACTTTGTTGCTCTGCTCTGAATATGCGGTGAGCCACAGAATGCACTGAGGAATTTGGACACCGCTGTAAGTATGTAGAGCAGACTTGAGATTCAGCCGTCTCTGGCAGTGAGGAGGTTCGTCGAGATGAGGGCGGTTGCTTTCACTTTTGGTAAAGACGAGTGGCAAAAAATCAAGGAAGAAGAAGAAGAAATGAGTGGGAAAAGATAGCAAATGCAGATGTTTACGTATGGGGCGTAGGGAGAGTATTGATGTGCATAAAAAATGATAAGAATTGTATAGGATGTGTCAGTAGAGAGCAGATCTCATCTCACCCAAAGATCCACATAATAGACATTGATCACTATCACTATCATGGAATCACTAAAATCTTTGCAACACCTTACTTGATGTTGTGAATTTGCTGAATAAAGGAATATCTTATCTTATCTTATGTTGGATATTTATTTTAATTTAACACCCATCTATATCTCACACAGGCTACACAGCATGTACACATACTGTAAACACTTATGGCTTTAAGCTTTTGTCATTCGATGCCGATTTATTTATTCATGGTGCGGTGGAGGGAGATGTTCGGTGAAAGAGACGGGCTGATCATTATAGCTTTCGTTATCTGACTTTGCAGCTTGCACATACCTTGTCAAACACATGATTAACACTCTCCAGGAGCAGCCACACTATTATAAGATACTGATAATAGCCTGAAAGTGACTTCACCCCGACTTTATAAGATGAAGTCAACTGTGTTTTGTCTCTCTCTTAATTTTGGGGGATGATGTCAGCGAAGTGTGTTATGTCTGCACTTTATGACTACACTGGACCTGGCTGATGAATCACAGGATACAGTGGACGGAGTGTGTCATGGCCAGTACCTTAAAAGTGTGTGCCAAATAAGATTATTCAGTCTCATTCGCTGTTGGTATTTGGAGCAAACACTGAACATTCACAGTGGACAGTGGGGACTGAATGGAGCAGACAACTGTCCTCAGTCCCTCAGCAACTTAGCATGCAGATATGTTAATGACTTCCTGTTTATAACCCAGAGCACAACCCGGTGAGGCCACAGATGGGACCCCAAATCCCATCTTATATCAGCTCTGTGCCACTCACTGAAAAGTGCACTCAGACAAACCTTTTAAGTGCTGTGCCACATATAAATCCATTTATGGTCCCCAGAAGAATTTTTATGTCGTTCATTTGCTTCTTTGTGTAATAAAAATAACCAGTAAGAATATCTCTTCCTCTTATTCTCTCTCTCTCTCTGTCCCTTCAGGATGAGAAGATGAATGTGGAGGCTCTAAGCAGAGCAGAGCTGCTGACTCTCCTCAGTATCTTGGAGGGGGAACTGGAGGCTCAGGATGTGGTCATACATGCCCTGAGGGTGAGTTGGACGCTGATACATACAACTCTCCCCTGTGGACTCTTGTCATACACATTACAGGGCGCTTCACATACTGTACATTCAGGAGTATGCATATATGATTATAACTGAAAAATGATGTTATAGCCATTATAGTATTTGTGTGCCTTTTACGACGACATCCACAGACACTAAAATTAACCTGTTTCAACATTACACCCCTAAAAAGAATGTGAGCTGACAGGGAGGGGGTGTGTAAACAGGAAGCTGAAACAGAGCTAGTAAAGACAATGGCACAGGATTCTGGTTTCCCAGGCCTTTCATTCCACCAGAGCACCAATGTTATTGCTGAAATCTGTGTTTCTCATTTTCATTTTGTTAATTCAGGCAGTATTGAGACCTGGATGTGTCCACATTCAGTCTCCACCCGGTTCAGACAGACTGCAGTTCATACCTGGTGTGTCTCAAATGTGCCTTGAGTGGCCATTTGTGCTCACATTAGTTCTAATCTGGGAAGCAAAATTCGTCCAAAGAGGAGGACTTTGGTGACTGCTTGGTACCTTGCCTAGGGTGCATAGTTCAAACCCTTGTGAGAGTTGGCAAATCAGCTGTCTCCAACTGTGTTCTGAACAGTAAACAAAGACGCAGTCTGTCAAGGCAGCCACAGATGAATGTGCCTCACCACTGTGCTTAATATGTGGACACAGACACAACCTCATGTTTTGGCGTCCGCCTTGAGTGCTCCAGTTGCATATTATGAACAGCACATGAGACATAACTCACCAACAATCTGATCATAGTGCAGATGCCTGACACTTTTTCACACAGTCCATCTTCCTTAAACCCCCAGTTTTGTGCAGCTCATTCGCCCACACTGAAGCGAAAGATCATAGCTTTTCATAGGCTACAATGCTTCTCAGTGTCTGACTCTGGTCTGATTGGCTCTCTCCGTGCCCCTGGCTGCTTTTCACACTCATGACCGCAGCAGCTGCTCCACGAGGCTGCATGAGCCCCGAATGCTTGTCTCATTGTCTGAAGCGCTAAATGAAGTTCTGATGAGGACAAGTAGCAGCCATGACTGTCTTGGTCCGATAGACAGGCCTTGGTGGGGAAGTTTATCTAGTGAGGTTGTAATCATGAGAGTATTTCACTGCCTGCCAGCGCCTGAGGGGAAGCCACACCAGCTCATCATAAATGGCACCTGTCCAGCTCTGACGCATGCACGGTTTGACCCGAAACTTAACCGGCAGGCAGAGTCATCCCCTTAGGAGAAATGTACAGTCGCCTTATTGTCTGGACTCATTCCTCCTTCCATATCTCTGGCTGTTTTCCCCCCTCTCCCTCCTTTCCTCCCTCTGTTTTCCTCGCACACAGCCACATTACGGGGGGTCTTTCATGTTCGACCATGACCCATGTCCTATCTGCCCACACACTCACACACACACACACACACACACACACACACACACACACTGTGGTGGTCTCTTGTGGGCTGGTTAGAGGCTGCGCTGTTTATTGTGGAGAGGATGTACAGAGTTGTAGGCCCAAATCACTGACTTCCCTTGTTCCCACTGGGGGGCTGTATACCACTTTTACTGACTCTAGCCCATGTTAGGGCACACTGTGAATGACATGTGGCCACAGAGGGGAGCGTTAGAGTAATGCGTCCAATATCGACTCTGTGTCTGCGTTATTGATCTCGCATCCAGGAAGTGCTCTCTCTCCTTCTTTGTCCTTTATGTTTTTCGTTTTCCAACATTTCCCTGGATCCTGATATGACCACAACGCAGTTTGTGTCGATGCTGTTTACTTGCACGTGAGGATGGTTGTGAAAAAAGGCTCTGAAATCCTCGCCACTCTTTTCCCGACTTTAAATATTTTCTCCTCTCAGCGGAGAGTACTTGGGATGCCTTTAGATTGCTCGGGACAACCACATTCAGGCTTTTTTTTTGTTTGTTTTGCTTAACCCTTCCTTAACCCAGAACCCCTGACAACCTGGAACTGTATCAGTGTTTTCCTTCTTACTACAAAGCTGGCGTCACCTTTGGGACTTGTCTCTACAGATTCTCGATCCTACTGTTTTTAGCTCTCATCACTAAGGACGCATATGCGGTTTTACTAGAGGGAACATTCCTGAGAACTCGACACCAGAAACAGGTCCTGCATTCCAACAGGAGTGGCATATCTTTTTGGTAGATGATCGTCTGTGTAGCTTTGGGAACTAATGCTAATATTATCTTCTGTCTGTCAGGCATAAATCCAGCATGAAGCAAGTTAGAGCTCAGAGTATTGGCGGTGAAAGAAACAGAGCTCTGACTTCTATATCTGCCCTTGTTGCTTCATCATGGTTATTCTCTGCACTGCTTTCAAGACACCAACTAAACAAGCCAACACTGTGGGAAACAATCTTATGACAAACTTTGATATTGAAACATGTCTGAGGTTTGGAGCAAAGACCCGCCCCCCTCATTAAAGATTGTGGTCTTGAGCACCTGTGATTGTGAAACTGTTGTTACGACGCTGTCTGACGATGGATTTAATCCTTTTTATTGACCCAGTGTCATGGCGGGCGGGTGCGGACTCAAGCGCATCACACAAAAATGCTGATTCAAAAAAGACTTTAATAAAAATAAAACAAACTCACATCTAGGTCACAAAAACATGAACATGGCTTGACGAGGGGAAAATAAACGTGAACGAGAATAACCTGAACTTGATCATGAGGAGCAAACGTGAAGTGAGGAAAGGTGACAATCCGGCAAACGTGAACAAAAAACAACTGACTTAAATAGTGAACAGAGGTGATTAACTTGAACAGAAAACACAGGTGACATGATGAGGTGGGTGTGGCTGGTAATTGACATGATCGGAGACAAGACACTAGACATAGAAAAATGACAGACAGAACCGAAACCAAAACACAGAACCAGAACAGACAGAACTAAACACGTGTTAAGGGAGGACAGGACAATGACATGACAGGACAAGAACTAAGGCAAAACACAGGGGAAAAACTAAGACAGAAAACTAAGGCACAAATCTAACACAGAACATAAGACAAATACAAGACATGAACTGAACACATGAACAGGACTATGGCAGAAACAAAACCAAGGGCTGAACTAAGCTGAGTGCAAAACTGTGACAAAACTGTGACACCCAGGCCACCGGGTTTGTGTGGTTAAAATGTTACTCAGAACGGGCCTGTTTGTTTTTCATATGATGTCACATCCTGTAATCCTAAAATGCTTTTGTCTATTTTTGCAGACTGACGTATTTTTCCTGACTCCCTAAAACAATAGGTCCCGGCTGAGGCTAGAGTGTGCTGTTCAGATAAGATTGTGTGTTCTGTTACTCTGCAAGAATCACTGCCCAATTTGGACATGTTGTCAAGATTGGTGGTGGGGGGGAGAGAATGTGATAAGAAGAGCAGAAATTTCACGGCAAAGCAGAAACACTCTAATGCATACTGGCCTATGATGTCAGTGAAGTGCTTCCATATCAACAGCCTGAGCCTGAGGCCTGCGACTCTGAAGCTTCCTGACCTGAAAATGCAAAAAAGCACCTGATGTTACCTTCATGTTTTTATTAAAAATAGGTTCACAGACACACACGCCTACACACGGTATGCATACAATTCACCACAACAATCCATGTGAGCGACATAGATCAGGCAGCCTCTCTTATCTCTAGACCCAGCTATCAAAATAAAGATACTGAAATGGTAATGAACTCCACCCTTTTCTGCTATTTGTGCTGAACAGGAGAGTATTTGCCTGCTACAAATAAGATAGTGATATAGGAAATGAGGCCAAACCAAGATAGGAAAATCACTGTTGTCTCAGTGAAGCATGTGTTTGTGTCAGCATCGGCAAATTAATCCGGTTTAATATTTCACTCATTCAAGAAACACTGCAGCACTTCCTCGTTCCAATGATACATTATGGTTCTACAGAAGCATGGCCTGACCAAAGGGCACCTGCTCCCATGTTTCATCGCCGCTGATGATAGCGTCTGGGGCTGTTAAACATTACTTGGAAGCTGTCTCGTCGCACGGCCCATAAAGTAAAGTGAGGTTTTGTTTGGCGTCTTCCCAGTTATCTTAGTGCCATCTGGGCTTAATGTGTGGGTTGGAGGTGTGGAGGATACAGTTTAAGCCTTAAGCACACCTTAGCTTATACTTCAAAAAGCAAACACTTAAAAGTCTCAGCTCTCTCTCTCTCTCTCTCAATTTAATTTTTGTGCTCTTGCCATTTGTACTTTCAAATAACTATTAGTGTATATGCCCAAGGTGACCAAAATCAATGCACAATGTCGAGACTCTGCAGCTTCCTAAATTGCCAATATAGTGTTTAAAGCTGCTCCAGGGGCTTGCATGCTGTTGTTATTAGGTCTGCATCATCTGGAGAAACTGATCAGTGTGAACTTAACACTAACACACTAACACTGTCTCTTTAAACAAAGCATGCAATGACATAAATGATACAGTGCATGAGCAAATGAGTTATACTCACCAGTTATCCATTTATAGTAATAATTAACCTCAGAGGACATTTTATACAAACTCAATGTGCTGCTGCTGTATTGTCAGTACAACAGTTCACTTGGTCAAATTCAGGACCAAGATGACCAATGTTCTCATCCTGGGAATGTCTGTTAATGAGAGTAATTGTTTTTCAGAGGAGAAGTCACGACATGAGGATGAAGTAATTAATATTTTTGTGTGAATTATGAAAGGGGGTCGTGTTGTGACAAACCCACTGAGAATTATCACCAGATTTATGAACACCACCAGGCTTCTCTTGTAGCCTCTTTAAAATTACTGTTCCGCTTTTACTGCTGTGTGGTTCAAGTCTCTCACCAACCCCGAGACCACCACAGAACGATCGAGCTGTTGAAGAAAGCTGAACATTTTTAGATAATGCTCTCAGAGCTAAGAATTGAACTCCTGTGTCACGTGGTCTGAAACACTTCAAATGAATGCTGAAGTTGGTCTGCGTCTGCACAAGCAGGCACTTGTTTCCTAACACGTTAACCATGACTTTTTAGGTCGATATGTCAGGGTCATTTGTCTTTTAGCTTGTTGTGCAGTTCTGCCTACAAAGTGGTCAACAATGTAGCTTTAAGTAGGCACATTTGCAATTTGGGTTCTGCTGAGACAATGCCACATACTCTTATCCTGCCAAAGTGTTGTGCAGCTAATGATTATGTTGTCCTTAGTTGCTACTTAACTAGTCATTAGTCCCCAGCTCCAAACTCCATTTCAAGTCTTTAACCAAACAAAGGCATGCATAATTTCTTTGGACATAACACACAGCTTGTGCCTTCCCCTAGCACACAGTTCAAATGTGTGCAGAGCTTGTTTAATACAGGAAGTTAAGTGAGTTTCCCCAACACACTGTTCTATAATTTCTTAATGCTCTAATGACCACCACACAACAAAATGGGTCAGAGCCCTTTGTGTCTGTTTGAGTTTGCAGCCTCACCAGCTCTGTTAAATGGGATGTGACTGCCAGTGGATTGATACCTCTCACCTGCCACGGCTTGTTATTCAACATAGCTGACAAGCGGTCCATTGACTGTATTTCCTTCTCCGCTATTAAGTGGAGCAGAGTGGTCGTCCGCTCCCCAGGAGATAAACAGCACTGCTGAGGTCTCGCTTCCTCGTCCAAGAAAAGGCTGAAGCTGGAGACATAAATCTGAGCGGGATCCAGTAATAGAGGGTGGGCAGCTGGCCTGCTGTCCACAATTACCTGACACTGTGCTTTTTTACACTGTGCAGTTTTACCTTATTCACCCATTTATTTAGTTGTTAACAAAAGTGAAATGTTGGGACTCCTTAAGTCCCTTGAAAGAAGCTTTTCATATCTGACAGGTCTGGTCCTGCTGTCCTTTTGTCCCTGTGTGTCTTAAGAGTGGACTAATTCAGGAATGCATATTTTTACCCATAACCCCCTGCTACAAAGCTTCTGGATTTCAAATGTTTTGCTGGAGCTGTCAGCTGAATGCAAGTAGCTGCATATACATATGTGCATGCATGTGTATTTATCCTCATCTTGATTGCTATTATTATTTTTTTCCACACACAGCATTATTTAGGAGTCGGATTAAGGGCTACATTTGTAAGAGGAGATATGCACCCAACACTATTCAGAGCTGTAATTTTGCCCACGCTAGCTGCTGACTGCATTGTGTGAGAGTCATTACAGAGGCTCACCGAGGAAACAGGACTCCCTGGTTCCTTTCAGCCCACACAAGGACGTGATTGTGCCCCGAGGCCGTAGCTGACTGACTGATAGAGACTTTTTCCAGGTGAAAAGCATCAGATTGTCTTTCACACCTCGTTACAGCCGCGGGAATGTTTTCGAGGATACAGGCTGTCGGATGTGACCAAACAAGCTGCAGCACACCAGTTTCACATACCTGTCTCTGCAGCGTTGCATTGAATTGTAGATGAATTCTTATGCACATGGTAATAATTCAAAAACATCATTGTTGATTATTAAGCAGTGGACAAAAAGTATATTCATAGCAGACGACGCAGCCCTTCCCATGAGTTAGCTGTAGAGACATTTGTCATCTGTAGTCGGGCAGAAATGAGAGCCTTGCAGCAGAGAGGGTTTGCTTGTTGTGCCCTCTCATAAAGCAAAGCGCACTCTGTCATTATGATCAGAACTATCTCGAGAAAACCATGGGAGACCAGACCCTACACTAGGACTGCTACACACACACACACACACACACACATACACATCAATCTCAGCCCAGCCCTTAATGGTCTGTTTAAACAGTTATTTAACTCAGGAAGCTGTAGTTTTGTTTGCAGCTCGATGAAGAAGCTTTACAGCTTTACTCCAAAGCTCAGCTCAGACACACACACACACACACACACACACACACAGCCACAGGTAGACGTATACACAATGGCTTACACACATTCATATTCACGTTAAAAGAAGAAATAGAGATGCTACACACACACACACTCGTACCCACTCTCACACACTGAAGCCTACTGGAGCCACCTAGACAATGCACGAGACCGAAGGCATTGAGACAGTGTCTTTGTTGGAGTCCTGTAATCTCTTCACTGAGGGTCGCATTCTTTGTTCAGCAAGAGAAAGAAGCTCCAATACAGCCTCCTTACTGATGCCCTCGGGGTGTGTGTGTGTGTGTGTGTGTGTGTGTGTGTGTGTGTGTGTGTGTGTGTGTGTGTGTGTGTGTGTGTGTGTGTGTGTGTGTGTGTGTGTGTGTATTTGTGCTGCCACAGTCTGAGAGCGTGTGAGAAAAAGAGGCTGACAGAGAGATGGAAGCAGAGAGAGGCAATTTTCTGAGAAATGATGATGATGAACTGGCAGAGGAATGCAGTGCCGTGCAAGTTTGGGCAGGGGGGGACGAAGGGGGCCGCAGAGAACCGGGGTGTCTGATGAGGGCAGTGAAGGCTGCGAGACAGCGACGGGTGTCCCGAAGGCACGTGGAGCGGACTCCGTGGCATGTGCTGACATCACCAGCGGCGACTAGCTGACCCCGCATGCCTCCAGAGCTCAAACCTACTGACTGTACGCGGCTAATGAGACCTCCCGGTGATATATCAGGGCGACCCAGAGCGAGGTCAACAAGAGCCTATCACGTTTCACCTCCTGTCATTTCAGCCTGTTTCTCCAAAAACGAGCTTGGATAGTTGCAAGAAAATTAGTAAATAGTAAATTACTTGAGTTGCTTCTCTTTTCTAAATCACTTTTTATTCAATCAGTTTCTTCTTAGTTTACCTATAATCTAACCTCTTCATTAGAAACAGCTCTGTGTGTGTGTGTGTGTCTGATTTCATGCCCCGGTCCTTCACCCCTGCTTCCCTGGGGAGGAGTTAACATCTGCCCCTGTTGGGGGGTTGGACAGCCGTGCCTCACCTCTTTGTGTTTGGGTTGAGGGGAAAGACCATCTGCTTGTGCTCACGCTGACAATAACATCACTCCACACAGATTTCCTGCACACACACACACACACACACACACACACTCAGTACGTACGCTTCTTACCTAAAAGTCTCTCTTGTGCATGAAGTGTGTGTGTTCTTACATACAGTGTGTTTGCAATGAGTTACATTGTGTTTTTCTTGGCACTGGTTGTCAGGCAGCATGTTATCTTCTTGACACATTTTTTCCTGTGCTGCAGTGTGGAAAGGAGACCTCATCATATCAAATCCACATATGTGACATACACAAACACACGGGTCCTTTTTTCTGTCAGTCAGGATTGAACATGTACATATTCATACACAGCTTTTCTTTTAATCTATCTAATCTTGAACCTGTCTCATTACCACTACATAGCCTGATGAGCTACACTTGTGTATGTGTATGTGTATTTGTCTGCTCCATCACTGTGTGAAATTTACTCTTCAGGCTTTAAGATGTTTTAAGATGTTTTAGCAACAATGCAGTTACATGTGTGTTTCTGTGTGTCCATCAGGCTCAGCACAGAGATGCTTTCGTCCAGGAGCGCTATGGCCAGTACGACCTCAGCGATCCGTTCCTGGCCCTGCAGCGGGACAGCGAGTCCGAGGAGCGCCAGAACACGCTCCAGCCCCACACACACCTGCAAGGCCGCGTGGTGGGCCCAAACCCTCTGGCTGTGCTTAAACTGGTGATGGCACACTGCAAGAGGATGCAGGAGAGGATGGTGGGACAGTTGGCTGCTGCCGAGAGTCGACACAGGCGGGTAAGAGGCGTGGGTCAGATGCTGCAAACAGTGTCAAACTGGGGCTCACAGGTATGTGTGTGTGTGAATCCATGTGCATGCCATGCCACTGTTTCACTGGGCTCTGTGTTTAATAGATGATAGCTGATCTGGAGGAGGAGAAACGACGGCATGCCCAGGACTCCGCCCACAGCGATGACTTCACCTTCATGCTGCAGACAGAAAGAGACAAGCTGCTGCAACAGGTATGACATGTAACACATAAGACATATGACATAAGAAAGATTCAATGCACTGTAGCACTGTGTGTGTATATATTTGTGGGTGTCAGCAAAACTCGTGCTTACTGTCCACACTCGCTGATAGACGAGCACATCTGGTGGAAGAGATGTTTCTCTTCCTATCTCAACGACCTGTCTGCACAGTGTCCTGCTTCATAGCTGTGATTTAAAACCCAGCGACTGAGCGGGGAAGCGTCAGGGCGATCCCATTGTGTAACTCAGCAGGGTGAGAGAGGGCTCGCCCGGTTAAAGTGCAGACACACACAAGCACCCATATGCACAAGCACAGAGCTGTTCCACAGGAAACAGACGAGGAAGAGGCCATTGTTTAGTTGTCCAGCAGCCGTGGGGCTTTACGGCCCCAGGAAACCTCAGATAATGGATGTCCATGTCTAATGCGAGGTCAGCTGACCCACACACACACTGTAAGAACACAATCAGCCACTAAACAAACTTCGCCCAAGGGTCTTATGTAAGAAAGAGTTCCTGAGTGTCTCCCAGCCTTCCTCACGCTTTCCTGCCTGTATTGTTTTTTGTCCACTAACCATATACACTAGTTTGTATTTCATCACCTCCCATTTCCTTCTATTACTCATCAAAGCTTTTAAGCAGCCCAGTCACCCTGTAATGACCTCACTGCAAACTTTCCATAAACATGTCCTGCAATAAGTCTTTAACATGGCACAAACATGAACAACCTCTTCTCTGAAACGACGCAAACCGTCCCTCGTCCGCTTTTTCTGCTTCCGCATGAATCCAGAGGAACTTGTTTAAATGTAGTTTATCAGACTCGATGTGGAGAGGGTAGGATGGAGTTGGGAGAGAAACAGGAATTAATTACCTATAAAGGATATCAGCCATTTCGTAGCTCAATGCTTTGTGTGAGCCCCATTTGTCTAATAAACCAAATGACACATTTTATACCACTTCACATGTTTTATTAAGGTCTTAGCTTAATAAAATGAAGTCACTAGTCACACATATCCTGGATGACATGAGCAAATAATGGAAGAATATGAAACATCTTTACAGTAGAATATGGTCAATTTGAACATTTATGCAAAGGCAATCAGATGTCAACTCAGTTATAGTATACAGTTGCAATGGGTTTGGTGAAAAACACATTCCTGAATGTTTTTTTGCCAAAATCTCCTTTTTTGGAGAACAATTTTATTTTCAAAACAAGGAAAGTCTCTCATCCTGTTTTGAATCTAATATTAACAAAGCAGTGCTCTTTTGCCTCCTTGTGGTCAAATTTGGAAAAACTGCCTCACTTTGACTCCCTCATCTCTCTCCCTCTCTCTCCAGCTGGAAGTGGAGCGTGCAACCGTGCAGAGGTTAGAGAAGGAGCAAGCGCAGGCGGTGAGCCAGGCGGAGGAGTCTCTGTCCCAGCAGCAGCAGCTCTCCTCCACTCTGACTCTGGAGCTCCAGAGAGCCAGCGGCCTGGCTCAGGAGGAGGCTCAGAAGGTCTCCCAGCTTCGCACCTTGCTCCAAGAGGAGAGCAGCGCCCTGGAGAAGCTCCGGGGCGTTCTGGAGGATGAGAGGAGCAGGGCGGCCCAGCTGGAGGCCGGGTCTGAGAGGCAGCTGGCCGAGTTTGCCTCCGAGCGAGAGAAGATGAAAGCCAGGATCAGCAAAGAGGAGGAGAGGAGTAGGAAGCTTGAGAGGCAGCTGGAGGAGCTGAAGAAGATTTTGGCTGAAACTAGGGGAGGTAAAGAAGAGGTAAAGGAGGCTAAGACAGAGGTAAAGGACGCACAACCCAAGATGGTGGTGGTGTCCACCTCTGTTCAGACTGAGCCAGATGGAAAGATAATTGTCACTCCTAAATCGGCCCCACTGTCAAAGGTCAATGGCTTCCATGCTCATAAAGAGACTGAAGTGACACAGGAAGGGAGGGGGGCGGAAAATGGAGGGGTGGTAGAGAATGGGGGAGGAGCACTTTTGCATTCCCCTCTTCACTCCCATCCTCACGCTCACCCTCAGTCTCCCTCCAGCACAGCCTCCTCTTCCCTCTCCTCTTCCCCTATTTCCTCCCCTGTTCTCGCCAAGCGTCTGGGCAGCCCAGGCTTCCATCAGTCCTCCTACCAGGCTGGAGTCAACCAGCGATTCCAGGCCGCCAGGCACAAGTTCCAGAGCCAGGCTGAGCTGGAGCAGCAGCAGCACGGCGGCGGCGGCGGCCCCCTCTCCCCCAGGGACCTCTCCCCCACCACCTCCTCCGTCCCTCCCCCACTAGAGCACAGCACAGCCAAGCAGCTGGCCCGCAACACTGTCACTCAGGTGCTATCCCGCTTCACCAGCCAGCAGGCTGGCGTCAAGCTGGCGCCAATCAGCAGTTCTCCGTTTGGTACAGACTACCGCAATGTAGCATCTCCTAGTGGGGGGAGGTCGCCTTCTTCGGGGCCTCTGTCTCCGGGCATCCGCTCCCCCCTCACTCCTCGCTCAGAGAGGACCTACCCTCCTCCGATCCCTCCCAAGAAACCAGGCATGAGTCCGACTCCAGGCTCCCCGAGTCACTCTGCTCAGACCAGCCTGTTCCCGGAGCTGACAGGGAACTGTGGACACAGCAACAGCGGGCAGGAGGCGGCGAAGGAGCCAGACCTGGTTTTATCCTCTAGCAGCTAACTAAATAAGGCCTGAATCAACAGTTACTGTAATTGTCATCTTTGCCAGCCCTTACACCCACTTCATAGCACTCATAATCAGTAGTATAGACACTTCAAAGCCGGACTGGTTCAAACAGATGCGTTTAAGAGTTTGTCGCAGCCCTACCTCTTTTACACGACCTGAGAAACAATCGGAAAAGAACTATTTGAAATATAGTATATTAAGGATTTTCTTTATATGATTTAATATTTCTATTAACATTAATGTCTTTATTCCTGTTATGTAGATTTTTCTATTTATGTTACTTTCCACTTTAACCCTATATTATAGGGTGTTTATATGTAGACACCAAGCTAAAGACCTGTTTGAAGAAATGTTAACAAGATTTCATAGTAAAACACTCCTTTTCTTTCAAATTGCCAGTCCTGTTAGAATAAAAAACACTTTAGTCATAAGCAAAACTGTATAGTGAGTAGAAGGGCTAAAAAAAATATGGATGTAGAGTATAGCAAATGTGTAGCTTTCACTATTTCACAATGAACCAGTGAGTAGTTTTTAAATGTTTTTCCAATCACTTCTTATGCAGTTCATGTGGAGATGGTCCATGAAAACAATATTATACTGTATAGTTTAATAGTTTAAAGAAATCACAGTCGAATCTCTATGAGTGAACAACATCGCCTGCATGTGCAGTTTTTTTTCTATTCCACTTGTCATGAATAAATACACTGAATCTTGTCTTGAAAAGGGAGAGCACACTTTGTACTAGTTTACTGTAAGATACTTTCATATCTACAGTTTCAAATGTTTTGTTCAGGGAAGTTTAACTTCTGCTTCACCCAAACCAAGAAGGATTAGGTGTCATAAATGTCATAAATCTTTGGGATACTCCATCAATGGACATAATGGGGAGTAAACATTTGAATCTTGCTACTGTAACTTTCTATATCTGTCAAATAATTGACTTAGTGTCGTGTCTTGTCTTAACAGTGCTACACATCAGATGACTGTTTTAGATTCATGATGTGGTTTTTTTGTTTTCTGGCTTTAAAACCAAGAACTGGTTGAAATTATTATTTTAGCCAATCAATTCAAATGTCTCTAGTAAATATGCACATCATGAACACCTGCAACATTAAGTACTATTTTAAATAAATTACCCATGCCTTAAAATTTACACAGTGTCCCTGTTTTTCTATTAAAAGTTTCAGCTGTCAATCTTCTGAATCTTGATTAACAGACCATGCAGGGGTTTGTGTGTGACAGGAAAACAATCCAGACAAGATGTTCGATCCATTTATTTGTACAACAGAATGGGGCAGTACAATCTTGAACTTTATAACTGATCGGCACACAGTTGTAGTATAGTGTGAGGGTTGAACACTGCACATAGTATATAGCTAACAAGTAACTGATCCAGAGTCAGCCTACTCAGAAGTCATGTAACACAGTATGACGTGGCCTTACAGAAGTCATGTAACACATACAGTATATGATCTTGCCTTACGTGGCAACTGCTTTGCGTTCAATTGGCATTGACCAATACACAAACAGTCTGTTACAGTTAGGAGTGCAATATTCTCCAAGACTCAACAAAAACCAGCATATTAAAATAGAAATTTGCATACATGGGTGGGAGGATGGAGTTCTTTACCATAGGAAAGAGATTTTGGCAAATAAATCTTGGTTAATATGAGTCTGTTTTCCTTTCACAAAGGAAAAGCTGTACAGCAATGGAGGTGGTGTTGCTAAAGTAAGAGAACAGAGAATGCATTATAGATGCAGCAGCGTAGAAGTTGCTTTATCTTAATTCAGTCATCATAGCTTGCATGGGTGGAGACACGTACATCAGTGGAGCACAACAGAAAACAAGTAAACATTCCCTCAGCCCTGACAGACACCAACAAACGTAAATGTCTACAGTGCAGGGACAGAGCTATGCTGAGGATCATGCTACTCCGAAACGTTAACAACGGCTAGAAATACTGTCAATTTCATTGGCAAAGTATAACTAAGTTGTCAGTTCAGCAGTAATATCAGCTTGGTACCAGCTAAAATATCAGATGGCCGCTATTCAATTTCCTGTCAGTGTCCCGATTTTACTGATACGCCTGATTTCCAATTCCACCATACATGACATCAATGAAATGAAAACTTTCACAAAATTTTATTTTCCTGCCCAAAACAAAACCCTGATATGTGTGCTTCTTTTCTCTCATCAGCTGCCTTAGTTCTATTCCTTGTGTGCTAAGATATTTACTGTGACATGATCACAGTTCTTCATCTGTTTGACTAAAAAAGAAAAAAATTGTAGCTTCTGACACCTGAATCCAAGGAGGTGTGTGATTCCTTCAACAGTCAAAGGAAGGTGTACTTCTTTAATGTAGCAGTCCTGAGCACAGCCCTGCACACTGACCCAACACAAGTCTTTCACAACACACATCCAGAAGTAACCACTTTCTTCAAACCATGATTATCTCCATAACCGCAACCTTACAGCAGACAGGTATCTGTGCCTAACAGTCTGCGACTCTTCAGTTACACTTTTTTTTGTTGTTGTTTTAAATGTTAATTCCTTGCCCCATACTGATATAGTTTTGCTTTGGTTAGTCCTTGCGCATGTATAGGTGGGTTGTGGGCCCAGTGGAGAGTATGTCTCCTCGGTCAGTCCCTGACCTTCCACTAGGCGTTCTGCATCTCCTTGCCAATTTTGTAACTAAGGATCTTATTCCAGTCGATCTTAGTGCGTGTGACAGGCAGCTGGCGACGCAGGGCCTTGAAGGTGGTGTCAGACATGGTCTGGTAGTTCTCGCTGATCGCGGTCTGAGGGCAAAAAGTGAAAGGAAACAAATTTCAACTATAATATTTTTACATGTCTTTATTAAAAAATGTTTCTTTATGTATCTAACAGCTGTAAACATTAGCATATAAAATGTGTAGTCAGTAACAGGTAGCTTACCTGGTAATCATTTTCTGCATTCTCAATAATGTCAACAAATTCCTTAGCTGTCTGGGTTTCATTCTGTTTCAAGAACACAGATATAATAGTCAGATTTTTTTTTCTACTGGCAGAGATGAATGACATTTTCTTTGTATACCCAGAGCTGACACAGCCAGTCTTATATAAGCAACAGAAAGTTTAAACCACTTTTGAAAGACTGTGCAAGTGTTAATGAATGAGCTTTTTACTTACAGTCACTGGTATTGATTCTTCTACCTCCTTATGGCTAACCAGCTGCACATTCCCATCTTCATAATAGTGCACCTAGAGACAAAGAAGAATTTCATTAGTAAACTAGTAATTTACTTACAATATTCCTCCTTGATTTATTTATCATTATGCAGATGAGTGCACTGAATTCAATTCACCTGGATTTTCAACACTCCCACCACCTGAGCAGTGGACTGACCAATGGTGAGCTTCCACTCTGACCTGCAGCGACCATTCCTTTGTTAGAGAAAAGAAGAGAAGCATTACAATCAGACAGCAGTATCAGAAAATCAAATAGAATTGAGAGACCAATTATTTTATCTCACCACAAATAATAACATATATGTAAAACTGTTCATTTACAAGATTTATGATAAAGCTATACTATAAAAATTAGCAACATATCGTTTCACATATACACATATTTAGACATGCTTTTAAGCAGCTGTTTGCAGACAGGTCACCTTACCAGAAGTTTTTGGGTTGAAACTGATGTCCCTCAATGCAGGCTATGATTGTTTGCTGACCATCGACAGTTTTCCCATATACCTGCAGCACACAAAATGGTATGAGTAAGCATGGGTAAGGGTAAAATGTAGTCTACATGGCTCAGATCACCATTTTGTCACATTTTTTTTGTGTGCCTTACCGTGGAGACTCCAGTAGGGTAGTGCTCTTTGACATAGGCACTAAGGGAAGTATCACAGGCATCTCTCCAGCTTCTCAGGGCTGCCTCTCCTTCATATGGCTGCACGTCGCTCACCTCTTTTCTTAGGTGGTCGAAGCGGAACGACAAACGGTTGCGGGGGTCCAAGAAACGTCCCTGACCCAAGTCACCATGCTCTGTGATCAAGACCTATCATGGGGGAAGAAAGATTTAAAAAGTCTGGCTTTGACACTTTCTCTTGTGCAAATAAATAGGAAAGACTTAAGGAAGATACATACTGGCTCATCATAGCCCTCTAGTTTGGCGGGAGTAAACTGATCCATGTTATACTGGGCAAAGGAGCTGGAAAAGAAGAGGTACAGATATACAGTAGGCATTCACTATATGACACCATAATGCTGTCAACAAATGTTTCCCACTGAGAATATTTAGAACTCTGTCTGCCTATATTCTTCACTGTCTTCTTGAATGGTGTAAATTATAAGTAGACATTTGTCTTAATTGAGTGTTACTTACTGTGATGCCCCCTCCCTGAGGAGGTTGTCATTGTTGAGAAGAAGCCGCACATCTAGCAAGACAAAAAAAACATTTGTGTGGAGCTCTTACAAAACAAGACAATAAAATATTATTATCAGAGGCATCTTGTCACAATCAGTGACTTCTCTTACCATTGAAGACTTCATTGAACTCTCCCGGAGGGGCATGAATAACAAAGTTGGCCGCTATGCGAACCTACGGAGGCAAATTAAATAAGAATTCAGCTATCGTGATATTGTGATTTGCTGTACAATCAGTACAGAGAGAGACACTGCAAAATAATATTTTACTTATAATTAACATGTTTTAACTCTTCAATAACCACAACAAACTACAAGTCTACAATGAAAATAAGTGTAAAAATGTGTTACTTGTTTTGTTAGTAATTTGGTATCCAGTCTTGGCTTCACCATGTTGCCAGGTGATACTGATATACATTTCCAGTTTTGCAATGATGAAGCAAGCTTAATGTTTTGGTTTAAATCAGTTAAGCTTAAACCAGGAATGACTATAGTTCTTGATTAGAGAAGTTAATCAACAATTGCGCAAACAGCACAAAGGATGTTTTATGAAATAATAATGAACTTCAGAGTCTAACATGACATACTTTAAATATAGCTTTTATAATTTGAAAAATGGATGAATAAGCATCAAGACATGGCTTTATGCCTTATGAGTAAAGAAGGGACACTGAATTAAATCATGTCATCATCTTGCCCTCTACTTATCTCCTGATTATCAATAGACTTTTAATCTCAAATGTCTCTCGATGTTATCAGGAGAATGTGACCACTCTTGTTTCTAGCTTTGAAACCGCCTTGTTGATGTTCAGACAGTCTTGCAAATGTTAATTCTCTTCTGTAGCAGAAAGGCTTCAGTCTGTCATTCACCCTAACTTGAGCTTTCTCTGCAATTGGTAATGTGTCCAGCTGCCGATGGTATTACGGGGGTGTCACTATCAGGCTCCATCTAAACTGTCGGCCCCCCCATCCTGATCTCAAGCCATGTGAGGCTAACAAGTATTTGAGCTGCAACTGAATCTGTTTGACCCAGAAATCCAAAGCAAAGTAACGTTAGCCACTAATGCTAGCTAACGTTATATGAAAGGAATACAAGACTGGCATGGACATTGCAAAACGACTTTAATAAATGGACTTCTATTTCCATTACAATAGGTGCAACTGAAAAGTTTTCAGTGCAAGTGTCCAGTGGTTAAACCCCTTTATCAGCGTTTCATTTCGCCGCTAGCCAACTAGTAGCCCTTAACTAGCACTGGCTGGTTAGCTAGCAGTAGCTTAAAAACTCAAGTTCATCATTTCGATACGTGGCCAAAAACTTGCATTGTCTTTTCGAAACTCAACCCTTAATCCAAGTGAACGTATAACACGTGTCCCTCTCTACAAATGAGATAAACCGGCGTTGAGGAAATAATGAAATAGTCTCCAAACCTTCTCTTCATCTGACAGCTGCTCCTTAAAGTCAGCCATCTTGGCTCTTTGTGACCCCACCTACTCCAGCTGACTGACAGAAACAGTGCGGAGGTTGTCATTCACACAGAAGAAACTGAATTTATACTAGAATTAAATATAGATGTATATATTACGGTGCTTTTGCTTTATTGTTTGAATAATGATAAAGTAAAATAGTGTAAAGACTGTGGTTTACAACGCAAGAGGGCGTTAGACGCTTAGTTATTTTATTCGACTCCTGCTTCCTGTTGGGTGTTGCAGAGACGTCAGTCAACAAAATAAAAGCATAGGCATGTGTTACTGCTATGAATAAACTGCTCTCTCTGTCTGCCAAATTGTTCGACATATGGTGTAGATTACTGCATGACATTTATTGATTTTTTTCCCCAATCAGCTCATTTATAAATTCAATGTATTATTTAACTGTTTATTAGATATTACACGTTGTTTTTTTAAGTTGAAACAGGAAGCTCTACTGGTTGTTACGCTTATTTTGGTTTTACTTCACACTGGAGCTCCATTGTGCTTTGACGGCTTGATAATTGCAGACGAGCGACACACACCGTCTCTGTCATGGAGTCACAGGTATGATTAGACTCAGTTTATTCTTTTCTCCTGAACAGATAAAGCTAACAAAAAAATAAACCTCATATATGTGTAGATGTATAGCTGGCGTTAAACACTCTGTCACTGTGTTGACAATAACTCAATTAACGTTAGCCAGCTTTCAAGTCAAGCTAGCATACTGACAGTGTTGTTTGCTGTCAGCTGCTACAGGAAGTTCCTGCTCATTTGCCAATCATTGCTAAAAACAAGCTAGCTTGTCCACTGATTCACTTTTAGCCTCCAACGGTTTGAGCACAGATAATGGATTAAGCTATTATTTAACGTTATAAATTGGTTTCTGCCTTTGGTGCACAACTGTATTAACTATACAAACTTATGTGTAGCTGGTTAGCCTCCTAGCTTGGGCATGAACAGGGCATTGTTAGCGGTTAGAGATTTTGTATCAATGAGACGTTGTGTGAGTTATTCTGCTGCATGTTATCAGGTGATGACCAACCCTGGGGAGATTGCCAGGCTCTACAGAGAACTCAGCCTCTTCCCTTCTCTGAGCAGAGCTGATCTAGGACCTGTTGTCACCTCCCAGTATGGAGGCAAATACAGCAACATCTACACAGGTAGGTTAGTTTGTGCCATGCTAAGATTCACAGACGTGTGCCTGTAGATTGTATTAAGGGTGTTTTCTTTACTTTCTTCTGCAGAATGGAGCCAGCGTGATCTGGAGAGGAATGAGAATGTCAAGTTTTGCAGACAGTACATTGTTTTCCACGATGACAAGTCGGTCGTCTACTCTGGAGCCTCAGGAAACTGCACTGAGATCAAAGGAGAGTATGTAAACATTTAGTCATTTTACCATGAACTGTGTTGAGTGCATTCACATAGATCTAACCTGGAGCAAATGACATCTCATCAACACGTTTCTCATGTCAGGTTGCTATGTAAGGATTCTCCTTCTGGTGAAATGAAAGCTGTTGTCAGAGATTGCACGATCAAAGGAGAGGACAAACAGTTTCTGGAGGTGTGTGAATGTCTGTCCATCTCAAACTTGGCATTGTATCACTTACCCACCCTGATAAATGCCATTGTTCCACTTTAGTTTTTTTCATTGCTTTTCATCTGTATCTTTGCTTTGTTATAATTTCCACCCATAGCATTCATTTAAAACCTCATGTCACTTTTCTTTGACTTTGAACCTAATATCATTGATTTCTTTCCTCTTCTGACCTTTTTGTGGCCCTTCAGATCTGGTCTAAAAACATCAAGGTGAAGAGCATCAATCTAACAGCCTTAAAGAAGCATGGCAAAGTCTATGAAGATGGTGAGTCATCTGCACTTCATTTTTTTTCCTTTACCAATTTCTTTTCAACTTTGCATTGCACATCCCAGCCCAGGTTTTAACCACGCTGTGTTTTGAATCCATAGAGCAGTTTGGCTGCTTGGTTTGGTCCCACTCTGAGACCCATCTCTTGTATGTGGCAGAAAGGAAGAGACCCAAGGCAGAATCCTTCTTCCAGGTCTGTCAGCAAAACTCTGTTTTAGAGTTAATCAGTACAGAATCACATAGAGCAGAGAACATCTGCACTTTGTAGGTTGTAAATATTCAAGCATGTTTATTCTCCTGTGTACAAAACTGCCCAAGTTATGAGCTACTAGCTTTAAATACATGCTGGATGATGAAAAAATTACCTCAGTGATGCACTAATGTTCTCAACAGATTTGCACTCAAAGCATACTCACCAAACCAGATCTAATATATGTCTAAGTTTGTCATACACTATTAAAAGAAAGCTTATCACTCAACCATAAAAACATTGCAAACTAGGGCATTTGTAAATGGTTTCATTTAGAATACACCCCAGGTATTTCCTATTGGCTTTCAAAAGCAAAATAACTTTTCAACACTGATTAGGTGTGGCCGTAAGAGCAGAGAAGCAAGATTCCTTCACTACATGTGATTTAGAGTTGATTACCTTTTACCACTGGTAAATAGGATAAGTATTAAAAAATGTCAGACCATTAGGACATAACTCGTTATTCTATTTCTCATTTTCTGTTTGTAGACTGAGTCGCCAGAGTTGTCTTCTATCGGGGATGAGGAGGAGACCATGAGAGTGGAGAAAAAGGAGACTGTAAAAGTGAATGCAATTAATATTTCTGAAACACAAAAGGTTTTCACTACTCAAAAGGTTTAATTCATCATTCTTGGGTATCTTTCCACTCCATCTTAAGTTGTAGTGTTTTTACTTTGTTATTCCTGCAGGGGGAGCAATTTGTCTTCCATGAGGACTGGGGAGAGGCACTGGTCAGCAAGAGCTGCCCAGTGCTTTGTGTTTTGGACATCGAAGGTGACAATGTGTCCGTGCTGGAGGGAGTGCCTGAAAATATCTCACCTGGACAGGTGGATACAGCAGTCTGTGCAATAATGCATGGTTCTGTTTTTATGCTCTTCCAGGATGCTCATCCCTTCATACCCTTGCTATTGCTTTCTCTTTGTATTTCTGTTAACCTACCTCTGTCTCTGCAGGCATTCTGGGCTCCAGGCGACACAGGTGTGGTGTTTGTAGGCTGGTGGCACGAGCCCTTCAGACTTGGCCTCAAGTACTGCCCCAACAGGAGGTGATTACTGTTCATGCTAAACAAAAGAAAGCCTTTAAAACTGGCTTATCAGACATTTCTTCAGTAAGGCTCATAAGCTAATAGTGAAAGTTATTCAGCTTCCCTTTTCTCCTTCAGGTCATCTTTGTTCTATGTGGATCTTATGGGTGGGAAATGTGGTAAGTAGAGCTTTAACAGTTAGTTGAGTAATCGATTACTGGATGAAAAGAAAATTCATCACCAACTATTTTGATAATCCATTTTCAAGCAAGACAACTGGTCTGGTGTAAACGGGTTCAGCTGGACTCTGCTCAAATGTATTGTGTTTGTTATGTCCCTCAGAACAGCTGTCATTAGGCACTAGTGCAGTGTACTCCCCCAGGCTGAGCCCAGACCAGTGTCGGATTGTCTACCTGGAGTGTTCTGTCTATGGACCACACATGCAGTGCAGCAAGCTCTGTATGGTAAGACAGGATAGACTATCCCTTCTTTTTCCTCAGTGAAAATATTAAATTGGACTGGACGTTTTGAACACTATGTACCATTTTGTGGTTTCTGTTCTGTATAAATATATATTTGTTAAAGCAGAAATATATTTATGATGTAATGAATACATGTATTTTTGTTTGCTTTAATCTCTGCTTTTGTATTTTCTTTCTAGTATGATTGGTATACTAAGAAGACCTCAGTGGTGGTGGATGTGGTAAAGCGACCTGGAGAGGGTAAGGAATACTTGGTGGTCACATGAATGCAACTTTTTTTCCCTACTATATACCAAACTTTGTTGTGTCTGTGTGTATTGATGTGACTTTTCAGATGGCTTTACTGGTATCTACAGTTCTCAGCTGTCCCCTCAGTGCTGGTCAGCTGACAGTCAGCGTATTATTGTTGCTTGTCCTCAGCGGAGCCGCCAGGTACACTCACATCTTGGGCTATGGCTTGTTGTTATGACAAAAAATTATACACCAAGGCTTGATATTTTTTCTGATATGAATATTGTAATAATTCTTTACCTGAAAAACGTTATTGTCTCTTTTGTAGGCTCTATTGATGGTGGATATAAGCACCGGCAGCATCACCTCTCTAACTTCAAGTGAGTCATTAGATATAGTCATATACACATATATATACCCATACTCAGGTCTGGCTTACTGATATTTGGTGATGGTCTGTAATCTGCCCACCATAATAGAGTTCTGGGACCGCTTGAGCAAGTCTGATGATGATCTTTCTTTGTCTGTAGAGTCTGATGTTGGTAACTGGTGTCTGTTGAACATGGACAGAGATCTGATGGTGGTCAGCTGCTCTTCTCCAAACAGCCCTCCAAGTCTGGTAGGATCGGCGTTTTCAATAAGAGTGGCCCTTTAATTTTTTTAATATGTAGTATATCTTAATTATGCTGATGCATAAATTGAATTTTTTTACTCTTTGCTAAATAGTTCTCAAAAAAAAAAAAAAAACTTCATCGGATGGAGAAGATACTGTGTGACCTATTGCAATGTCATTTCTATGTCCAGAGGGTGGGTTTCCTTCCTGCCAGGGATTCTCAAGAGGAGGTGCTCTGGGTTACTTTGGAAGACTCTCAGACTTTGCCAGATATTGACTGGCAGATCTTGACTTTCACCCCTCCTCCAGAGCAAGACAACAGCCAATACCGTAAGAATGAAAATACTATGTTTTAGTAGTACTTAGACAGGGCTCCTAACAGAAGTACCTAAAATGTGTAGTGTTTCTGTCAAATGGTCTGAAGGGATGCAGCTCGTTTTTTTTTCCATTTTGTTTCACATACATGAAGGGTACAGAAAATGTCAGAAACACCTCTGCACTCCAGTACAATGCTACCAATATGTACCACCTAAAAATAATCAGAGCTGCACCAGCACGTTTCTGTCAACAGATTTGTTGCTGAAGTGCATTTTTGTGCAAAAATAATGACACATGAGGTAATGTCAGTAATAATTATGGTAGAGTGCCAGACAGGTCTGTTTACAGGAGAAAGAGTCTGAAGTTTATGGAGGGTCAACAAGATTTTGCTGTCTATGTTACACATGAAAAAAGCATTAATAATTCTAATGGGATTAACTGAATTGTCTTATATTCTAGCTGGCCTTGATTTTGAAGCCTTGCTGATCAAACCAAAGGAGGTTAAGGATGGAGTGAAGCTGCCTCTTATTGTCACTCCTCATGGTTGGTTACTTTCATTATGGTTCTCTGGTGTGCAAACAAATGAACAATGGTAGTGTTACTGTGATAGTTAGTCATTGTTATGCAGTAATTAGTTTGATGTAGTATCTCTAAAAAAAAGTCAAATTAACATCAGAAATGTTCTATATCGATATGCTTACGTGGATAAGTAAGAAATATGTGCGTCCAATCCATGCTGACATTATTTTTAGGATTGTATCTGAGTCGGGATTTGTTCCTGTTCAGTCAAGAGCTAACGCTATACAGATAAGATTGGCATTGCCAGCAGTGGTTGCTATGGCGATAGTGCCCTTAGTGGCAAAATGTTTAATCATATTCTAAAAATCAAGAATGGTCTTTAATAACAGACCTGAGATGTTTCACATATTTTGATTCTGCAGGCAGTATTATGAGTGGCATTTAAACCTCACAGGACTAAACACATGAAGACAGAGAAAGCTTTTAATCCAAACCGGCAGTCTGTATTTTACATCCAGTGACTTGTTTCTTTCACTCAGGGGGTCCTCACTCAGTCATTGTAGCTGACTGGTTTCTGTCCTCGTCTGTGCTGTGCAAGATGGGCTTTGCTGTATTACTGGGTATGCTCATACAGTATGTTAATGTGAAGTGCTTTCATGTGTGATCATTCACTGATGTGGACTCGTGTAAAAGGGGACAGCGAGGTTCACATGCTGTCTCCGGCAGACAGAGGATAGTTTGAGTCATAGGTCAGTTACTTGGATAAGAAAACATATTTATTATAAGTTTCTTTCCACTTCAAGATGCTATGTATTTTTTTCCATCTCTAAAAAGCTCTCTCGTACTTCAGTAACAAGCTGCCCTATGCTCACAGGCATAACCAATCACAACTAGATGTTTCCTGGTACATTTACCAGAAAGAAATTACCTCCACCGCAGAACTGTTCTAGCTAATGGACTGTTAATGACTTTGAGTGTCTGCTTGAAACTTTTAAGCCTAGTTTTTTTTTTAATATAAATTCTGAGGCCATACTTAGTGTTGTTGTAGTACAGAGGTTTTTGAAGTGGGAGGTGGGCCTAGCCAGGGGGGCTCCAAACATGTCACAGGAGGCACGGTTAATGAAATGGGGAAAAAAAAAGATTGAAGAGATTGTGCAGAGATACAGTAGTTTGGGGAAATTTTACTGTTTTTGCCAGAAACAGAAACTACTAAATTTCTTAGGACAGACCTTTTTTATGTATTTGCTCTAGTCTGAAGTGATGTCAAACAGCAATATTAGGCTGTTTTGGCTCAATTGTTGAGTGTCTATTGAATAAAATAATATAATCATGAAAGTAAGCTCAAGTGGGGGTGAGGTACCTTTTCAAAGCTGAAGGGATCCCCACATTTTAGACTTTGAAAAACTCAGCTCAAAATATACAGTTTAATCCACTATTAAGCGTGAATGAATATAACATGATAATTCTTCTTCATTACAAATTTTCCTTTTTGTTTTTATATGCTCTTTCGTTTTTTATAATGGGGAAGGTTGCTCAGTATATCCACTGATATCCATTGTATATACACTAATGTCACAAAAATCATGATGGATTCACTCTTCTTGACCAGGTTTTTCAGTTGGCCCATGGTTTGAACCAGTAACCTGGTCTCAAGCTCACTTTGATCATTTCTAGGGTTCTATCAGCTTTATTGAATTTGTGTCAACCATTTAAAATACATTGTAATAACTAGCACTGATGCATTAGTTCTTAGTTTATGTTTTGTTATCATTTTTAAGTGAACTATCGTGGCTCTCTCGGATACGGCCAGGACAGTATCCTCTCACTATGTGGCAATGTTGGCACCCAGGACGTCAAGGATGTTCAAGTAAGAATATAACATATATATAATAATAATGTATAAATGTAACAAGCTGTCAAGTTTTCAAGTCATGAAATCGTTGTGTCTTCGTTTATACAGTTGATTTAATTAGTTTCTATGTTTAGGTGAGGTTACCATAGTCTGTCTTTCACTTATAGTTCATAAAAGCTGTAGTGTTATTTTTCTTTTTTTTTTTCTTTCCGCTCCCCCAACTTCTCATTGGCTCATCTCCATGTGTCTTTCTATTTTCGCCACCACAAATTCTCTCTTACACACCAACACTCTCTTACACTTTCTCCTTGTTTTTCTTCCCACCAGTTTGCTGTTGAAAGCGTTCTGAAAGGTGCAGAGTTCGACATGAAGAAGGTGGCGGTTTGTGGGGGCTCCCATGGCGGTTTCCTGGCCTGCCATCTGATTGGCCAGTACCCAGGGTTCTACAAGGCCTGCATAGCCCGCAACCCCGTCACCAATGTGGCCTCTATGATTGGCAGCACTGACATCCCAGATTGGTACGTCTTGGCAAGCACATTCAGACACTCTTATTTACTCATTTCATGACTGAACCTTTGTTGTTTTATCATTCGTACCCCTGACACTGCATTCTGACAGCTGTTAGCAAGTGAGTGGGATAAAGGGCACGGGTCTGCCTCGCTGTCGGGAAAGGAAGTGTTCAATAATGCACACAAACACTGCAGGGAAAAAAAGACCTCAAAGTCATTCAGTGTTTTTTTCTTTTTTCCCTTCTGTTGACGTTTAACTCTGATTTTTGCAGGTGCCTGTCTGTGACTGGCTACGACTACACTACAGACTGTCTACCAGACCCTGCTGTTTGGGAACAAATGCTGAACAAGTCCCCCATTAAATACGTCCCACAGGTACAGCTGCGAACGTCTCTCGACTGTGTGCATGTGACTTCAATGGTGTTTACAAAATGTAGTAACCTCAGTGAATTTCTCATCTAGGTACAGACACCAGTTTTGCTTACCTTAGGGGAAGATGACAAGCGTGTACCTAACAAGCAAGGAATCGAATATTACAAAGCTCTGAAAGCAAAGCAGGTTCCAGTCCGGTAAGTGGCTTGTCTGACTAATGTTTTTTCGGTCGTGTCAGATATTCGCTGCACAACAGGGCTTTTATTGTCCGTCCGCTAATGCTCCGATGTGTGTTGTTTAGGTTGCTGTGGTACCCAGGGAACAACCACTCTCTCTCCAAGGTGGATGCTGAGTCCGATGGCTTTATGAACATTGCTCTGTGGATAATTCAACACTTGTGTCAGTGATGGGTGAATTTTCACAGAAACACATGGCAACGTGCTGTCGTTGCTGCCAGGAAACGATAACAGGACGCCACTGTGATTAAGTGGTATTCTGCTCCTGTTTGCAGAAAAGTGTGAGTTCCAATCAGAAGCCAAAGCGTTGAAAGTGCTCTCCAACCAGAACGCACTTCGTATAACTGTACTTGTAATCTGTCTGTGGCTATGGTGATTGCCACAATTACTTCCAATAAGCAGATGGGGATGTAATAGTTTAAACACAGCACTTAAAAAAAGCAGTTTTGATTAATCAGAAACAATTTTTTTCTCATACAGTTTTTATTTTTTAATTTGCAATCACTACATATATACGCAGAAAATTAAGGGCTTTTCAGTGTGATGGTTGTGAGGTTATATTAACACAGGAAATTAGTCTTTTCTCTGCTCGTTGTTACTGTTTGGTTTTTACAAAATCAATACGATTTTGATTTTCAAGATGCGAAGCACTTAATAAAGCGAATGTGGAAATACTGTCGGTGTGGGTCTTTGAATACGTGTGCATTTGTTCGAATTGAAAAGGATTTTTTTTTTTAAGCAGGTGGTGAATTATTTCCTTTTATCTTTTCTTTAGAACTTGCAGTGAAATAAGGAAGTCATCCAACTGTGTCTGCCAATGGAAAAAACCTCTCGTCTCTCTGTCCTTTCATTTGGTCTGTCTCGAAAAAGAAAAGCATAAAGTAAAAAGAAAAGCATAAAGTAGATTTAACTCTTCGTGTATTCTAGAATCGTGGTCATAAAGTGTGTATATTGTACATTGTGTGTAAAATCTTTTATTTTCCCAAACTCGAGGGGATACCTGTATCTAATGCGTAGAATTTGCCGTAACTCACGTGATTTGCATATGACCACATTCTTTCACTTCTGCATAAATGCATCTAGTTTCTTGTCGCTGCACAGACACAGATAATCATTCTTCTCCCCACCTGGATTAAAGATTGCTTCATCTGGCTCCCACAGTGAATTTTAAGATGCGTGCTATATCAGCAATGGTAAGTAAGATAACATTTTATTGTGCCATCAAAAGATATTTACACCTTTATTTCACTGTCAGAAAATTATGTGTTTATGTGTTATTACATTGTTATACATAGATATGGTTGATTGGAAAGACTTGAAAAGTAGTTTATTAAGCAGTTGTTTATAGTTACTTTAAAAAAGGGCGATGCTGATGAAATCATGTTTGATCTTGTGCAAAATTAAATCTGCTCAGACAACATCTGAAGCTTCAACAAACAATTACATTTTCCTTTTTTTCAGGCCATGTTGAAAAATATCCTCATCCTTTGTCAGCTTCTTCCATTAGTGAGGACCATAAATACCATCTACTTCCCATGTGACACTGATGTGAATACCACTGCAGTGGACTGCACTGACAGACCGCTCAAGCATGTTCCCTTCATCAAGTCTACCACCGTAGTGTCGCTCAATTTAAGTCGAACTAAGATACAGCGAGTGTGGCAGCATGCTTTATCAGGTCTCCCAAACCTGCACACTCTGAAAATAATGGGAAATTGTCAACCAGGTCGTCTGAGAGATTTGGAAGACCGCTCGTGCAAGATGGAGATTGAATACCATTCCTTCAAGAGCCTGCTGAAGCTTCAGTTTTTGTATCTGTCGGGAAACAGCCTCACCTCTATACCCTGGCTGCCTAAAGGCCTGAGGGTCCTCGATCTGCAGAGCAATCACATCTACCACATTGTCCACCCTTTAAAAACGCCGTATCTCAAAGAGCTCTATCTCAACAGGAACTGCTTTTATGCAAACCCTTGCAACCACTCCTTTTACATCAGTGAGACGGTCATGAGAGAGCTCTCTCAGCTCAAACACCTGACCTTAGGGTATAATAATTTAACAGCTATCCCTAAAGGGTTGCCACCCTCATTGGAGAGTCTGGATTTACGAGAAAACACGATCACAGAGATTTTAGACGGAGCCTTTGCCAACCTGACTGTCCTCAACAATTTGAATCTGGAGTGGAATTGCCAGCGTTGCGACCACGCAGCCAGGCCCTGCTTCCCTTGCCCGAACAATCGCCCTCTTCAACTCCATCCAAACACGTTCTATGCCGAGAACAGCTCCATCGCTTACCTGAGCTTGAGAGGAAACTCTCTGAGAACATTTCCTAAGGGTCTTTTCCGTCCTTTGAAGAACTTACAGCGACTGGACCTCTCTGACAACCTCCTGGCATACGCCATACAGAACGGCAGCTTCTTCGCAGAGCTGAAGGGCCTCACTTGGATTAGCCTCATTTATAACTATGAGCCGCTGAAAACGTTAGGCACGCTCGACCTCTCCCCACACATTGGCAACATATCCGGTCTGCAGTATCTTCTCCTGAGCGGTAACTTTTTCCACACCCTTTCAAAAAGGAGCCTGGCCGTTCTGGGTAACCTTAAGAAGCTGAAGATTCTAGAACTGAGAATGAACTTCATCAAAACTTGTAACTTAAAAGATCTGAAACACATGCCGTCGCTCATCAATATCGATCTCTCCCAAAACATGCTCAGCTTCCTTCCGTGCTGCTCCAGTCTGTCATCTGAGACTGTGGCACAAGAAAACTGTCAGACCTTGAAGACACATCATTTTTCCGCCCTGCCCCCTTTGCTAATCGATCGAGAGGTCACATCTGGAAGTCACATTTGGGAAGCCGACCTGTCAAACAGGCTGGGGACGTCGGAGGACGACGCGTCACAATCTCCATCACTATGGGATCGTTTCTGTAAACACAATCTGACATTTGACCTGTCTCAGAATGACATCATGTCTCTTAACAAAAAGGTGTTTGTAGGCATGGAAAATGCTGTTTGTTTAGACCTTTCCTTCAACTACATGAGCCAAGCGCTGAAGAATGACACTTTCAACAGCATGAAACATTTAGCTTTTCTTAACTTGTCGTACAATAGACTTGACTTGTATTACAGAGAAGCTTTCAGTGAGCTTAAAACCACTCTGAAGGTTTTAGACATTAGCAACAATGATTTTCACTTCAAAATGAGGGGCATGGGCCATCGTTTAGAGTTCATCCAAAGTCTCACCAACCTGGAAGTTCTGAGTCTGGCGAACAACGGCATCGGCATGAGAATAGACGAGCAGCTGGTCAGCAGCTCTTTAAAGTACCTCTACTTCTATGGAAACTACCTAAACATTATGTGGGATTCTGACAAAAACCAGTACACGCACTTCTTCCAGAACCTGACGAACCTCGCCTACCTGGACATCTCGAACAACGACCTGAAGTCGATCTCACCTGAAGTGCTCTGCAACCTCCCGGGAAGCATCGAGACGCTCATCATCAGCGACAATCTGCTCAACTATTTCCCTTGGCACAACATCTCAGCCCTCAGCAATTTACATCACCTGGACCTGAGTCAAAACTTCCTCTATTATTTGCCTCATGAAGTCATAGAGTTTGGAGCGTTTTTTTCTCTCCTGGACCTCAGTCACAATCGCTTTAGCTTCATTCCCGAGGATTTCTTCAGCAAGGCCACATCATTGCAATATTTGTATCTCAGCCACAATCAGATCAAAGAGCTGAACCATCAGTTTCTTCCTGCTCCCTTCAAAAATGGCAGCGCCCTCCAGAAACTCACCCTGCACGCCAACCCCTTTAAATGCGACTGTGACACGTCTTGGTTTGCGGACTTTTTGCGCACTACTCATGTAGAGATTCCTTATCTCACCACGCATGTGCACTGTGAATACCCAGAGTCCCAACAGGGCAGCAGTATATTGTCCATGGACCAGCGTTCCTGCCAGGATATATACGGTAGCTTAGCCTCCCTCGTCTGTTCCTTCCTGGCTGTGGCCTTCACCGTCCTGCCCCTGCTGAAGCATCTCTACGGCTGGGATCTGTGGTACGGCTTGCAGGTGCTGTGGGCAGGACATAAGGGCTACTCCCAGCTGGCTGGTGGTGACTCACGTTATCACTACAATGCCTTTGTGGTGTTTGACACCAGCAACAAGGCTGTGAGGGATTGGGTCTACAATGAGTTGACTGTCAGTTTGGAGAACTCAGGCCACAGGAGGTTTTGTCTGTGTTTGGAGGAGAGGGACTGGATCCCTGGACTTTCGTGCATTGAGAACCTCCACAACGCCGTGTACAACAGCGTGAAGACCGTGTTCGTGCTGTCCAGCGGCGCCACTGGTAACGAGACGGTGAACGGCGTGATCCGCCAGGCTTTCTTCATGGTTCAGCAGCGGCTTCTGGATGAAAAGGTTAGTCAGCTTTTTTTGTGGGTGTGAATCCCCTCGGAGCTGTTGCGCAACATCACATTATCTCTGATGTTATTCAAACCAGGTGGATGCAGCTGTGCTGATTCTGCTGGATGAGATGTTTCCCAAACTGAAGTACCTTCAGCTGAGGAAGAGGCTGTGCAGGAAGTCGGTGTTGTCCTGGCCGAGAAACCCGAGGGCTCAACCCCTCTTCTGGAACCAAGTGAGAATGGCATTGTCTTCAGATAACCTCAGCTTTTATGACAACAACATGAGTGAAAGTTTCATTTGACTGCCTTTTAATGGCTGATAGGCTCCATCTCATAGGTTACCTTTAGTTGTGTCACATATGTATATAATGGTATTTTTAACAAGTGACTCATCATCCTTTTAACAAAAATGTAACAACTCTTTCATGTAAATGTTTTCATTTTTCAGGATTACTTTCTGTTGTTTTGTTTGTTTTTTTTTAAATTTCCTCTCCTGCAGAGATCTTTGACTGGGCCATGTTTCTATTGCAGGTTGTAAAGTTGATACATTGATAAGGAACTAAACAAATAAACTTGACTTGATTTCACTTGAGTAGCTTGATTTCATAAGCATTATAAGGTAAGAATAATGTAGTAAAACTCGCCCGGCTCAAAATTTCACTTCTCTTTGGTAATTTACTGGGTGGAAATGAAACTGCTGATTATTTCTTTCAGGTTACACGTGTCTAACAACTTCACCTGCTGCACCCATTCAAATTGAGATGAGTCACCTGCTTTTTCTCAGTTTCCTCTTAAACAGTTTCACAAGTCTGAGAGTATTAAAAAAACTTGGGAGAGCTCTGTAGTGTAGCACACTGATTTTTGCTAAAAACATCTCATAAAGAAAGCCAAAGCCAAAGAAATAGATTGAAAGATAAGTGCATGCAAAAATATTGAAAGTAACAGCTTCACACAACAACCAGAAGAGCTGCGTGGGCAGTGCAGCCTGGACCTATTTTAGCCTGTGGGCTGAGATCCCAATTTCAATTTTTTTTTTTTTGTCTTGTGTCCTGATTTCCATCTGACGAACAGGACCTCTATTCTGAGAGTGAAACCTCTGACACGAAAATAGTTATTCTTACTCATGTTGTGGGTGACTTGTATGGAGTGAATGAACTGTGAGCTGAACAGCTGCAGCCCCCATGTAAACTTCTCAAACAGCAATCCATGCATATTCAAAAAGTAGACTTTATCCAATCATGTGTTGCAATTTTAGATTAGTTCTCTTGTCTCTAGATCTGATATTAAAAAAACTCACTTTCATAGGATTAAATCACTGAAGACTTTATTTGTTTTCTGCTCTGTAGAAGAATATGTCCATGTACTTCAGCTTTACATCTCATATTATTATTTTTATTTATTTATTTATTATTTGCAAGTGCAAGTTCAATGACAGTCTGACGCTCCTGTAGGTGAATTAAAAAAAAAAAAAAAAACAACTCCCATCATCGTTGCCCCCATCACGCCGCTCGTGGTCGCGCACTCGCCGGCTCGGGAGCGCGCGTCCACGAGGACCCGATGGCAGGACAGGTCATGAGGGAGCTGAGCCGATGAGATCATGGATCCCGCGCGCGAGGTCGGCGGCGGACGGGGGGGCTCGTGGTGATGGGAGAGGCGCCTGTCCGGTAAGCTTGAGCACACAGGTTGCGTGCGCACCTGGATTTTTCTTTTTTTTTTTGGTGGCACCATTTGGCCACGTTATTCCCAACAGGATGAAACTCTTTGCTCTCAGTTTTGTGCGGCAGATTAATTATTATGTAAGGTAGCAGCTCGAACTCATGCACACGAGCGTGAAACTAATCCTTCATGTAGTAGAGAGTTCGTTCGTGCGTCCGCGTCCCGGCTGCGGAGGCTCGTGCGTAAAGACCGTTTCGCTCGCGCCAGCCGCGGTCTGCTGCAGGTTAGGTGGGCAGCGATGTTGAAGTGTGTGAACAAGGCTCGCGTGGACAGATGTTATCATGCAATTGGCTCTGTTGTTTGTCCGGGCGGTGACTCGAGTTTCGTCTTTGCGGCAACAGCTGGATGTCAACTCAGAAGTAAGTGCAGAGGTTTGAGGCCGGTGTGAAGTGAGGCGGCTCCTGCTTGTTACATGCTCGCTTTATTGTTGCATTATCACCAGTCTTTTCTTTTCTTCTTGCCAGTGTGTTCGACCTGTCTGTGTGGTTTGGGAGGGAGGTTCACGGCTGACCGGATGCACTGACTTATGATGCCTCCATCTTAATGCAAATGATATCTGCAGCCAAAGCTTTAATGAGCAGTTGTTATCTTTCTGGTTTTACTTTATTCATCACCAGTGGATTTTCAGTCAGTTTGAATAGAAATTACACCAACATTTTTTTGCACTGAATTGATTGTTTCATTGCTGCCAAAGCCAAGGCTGAATTTATTGTCTCTAACAATGATGGATAAGGGATTGACAGCTATGTTATGACTGACAAGCAGACTTAACCAATCTCTCAGTTGCATCCTTTGCACTGGCTCCCAGCACCCAATCCTCTTGGATTAGAGGAGGGATTATGATTTGGATTTGCCTCTGCTTTGCAGACAGTCCCCAATATCTGGTCCATCATGGACCAGGCTGTGCTTACTTTGATTTCCTGGGGACATTTTTCACCTATTAGAAATAATGTATGCCTTTCTTTTTGCCTCAGAGACAACAAATGACTCAATATTGTGTATTATATTTACATATAGAAGTGAACGTTATTTTATGCTAATGTGGGCACAGTCTTTTCATACTGAACTCTCAAAGTATGATTTAGCCTAAATTCCAAGAGCCTATTTTTGGTCGAAGCCTAAGGAACCGGTGTTTCTGCAGCCCTGATAAAGTCTGATGATGAGCTTTCCAAGTGCCCCACAGGGATGGCAGATAATAAAGACTGGTCTTCCAATTCCCTCTGCAATCTGCCATGGCTGTACAATTACACTATCTTGTCCCTGTTTCCTTTAGACCTGAGTTGTCATTATAGTCCATGTGCTTCATGCTGGCCTGAGAGCTGTCCATGGTGCTGAAATGGTCAACTGGTCCCTCTCTTCTTTTTGTATTTCACCATCTATCTGTGGTGATCATAGTTGTGCAAGGTGTTTTATACATAATGAGTAGTAGTATGCTACACCACTGACCTATAGACCGGGGGTTAAACTGACATTGTTTTCCATTTCCTCCCATCATTTTCACAACCACAAATAAGGAGGAAAGAGGGTTACAGAATGCTGAGAGGTTTTTTTCCCATTAGATCAGTGGTCCCCAAACCTGCTCCTGCGGACCCACAGCCTTGCTTATTTCCAATCCCCCATGCTCCGCCCACACCTGATTAGCCGAGGCAGAGCTGAAGCCTTTCAGCTTTTGATTGGCTGCACCTGAACAGAAGAGGAAAAAACAGGACTGTGGGTTCCCAGGAGCAGGGTTGAAAACCAGAACACTTGATCAAGAATATAGTTGCGATGTGCTATTTTTATTCAGTGCAACAAATCATGGTGTTATGGTGTATGCAGGATTTTACAAAAACAACAACAACAATGTATAGACTAGTATAAAAGTCATTCCTCACCACCATCACTTAAGTGTGTGGTGGTGTGTTTATCTACAGAGACCCTGCCTGTATTTTCTTAGTTTCTTCTTATTTCACTGTGTTCGGGATGTTCCTCGGCTGCGACCTTTGGCCGGCAGGTGTGTAGCCCCCAGCCAATAACAGCACTCAGGATGTGAGGTCAGGACTTGTAATATAGCGACCAGGTTGTATATCACTGTGTTTTTATATGCTTGGGTATTTCTCCTGCTTCTCCGTCTCTCGCCTCTGCCGTTGATGTGTCTGCTTGACCGATACACACACACACACACACACACATGCAGAGCAGAGAGCCACAGTGGACAGGATGAAGCTCTGAATCCGCACGAAGTCCGGCGATGCGACACCTTCCCACAGGGTTGTGTGGAGGTGTGGGTATGTTTGTTTGTGCTCCAGGACGTAACGGCCGTGAATCAGAAAATGACATTTTATATATCTGAATCACAGCTTTGTTCTTGCCAGCACCTCTTGCTCTCTTCATTCACTCTCTAGCTCGCTTGACCACCGCTGCTCTCTCTTTCTTCTTTAAAGCAAAGTAACGTAAAAGTCTTTTAGAATCAGTCTTATATTTGCGATATTATGGTGAAACAAAACCAGTAATTCGACCATGTAGCAATGTTGCTTGTGCTATTTATTTTTTATTAAAATGATATTTTCTCTCAATGTTTGTCCCTTTTTTTCACCTGTCTAGAATCCATGATGTCCTGCACTGTAGCTGAAACCACAAGACCTCTGGCCTGTGTGTCTGGAGCCAACAGGCAGTGGCACTTTCTTCTAATAGGACTAAATAAAACTCAGCCTCAAGCCCTAAACAATCAGGCATGGACAGGTGAAAACTGAGAGGCCGAGCTGTGGCCTTTATTCTCATAATCGTTATTCAGTCTGGTTCCATTAAGGGACATGAAAATTTTCCCGACCTTAACAGTTTCCACTCAGAAATTGACTTTTGCCATATAAAAAAAATGCCTTTAAACATTAGAGCCAAACCCGCGCAGAGCAAGCTGTCTGCTGGCCCGAAGAGTAGCGGGCACACGGATGGCAGCGCATCTCATTCACGCTTTTCCAGATCCCCTAAACAGGGGAAAGGCAAACAGGCTGCGAGTTCAGCACCAGGCTCCCGCTCGGGGCTAGAACCAGGCTCTGTGTCGGGGGGTGTGCCCGCGCCGGGGTCTAAACCGGCTGGAGGTCTGGGGTCTGCATCGAGGCCAGGTTCAAAGGTCAAACCTGGCACAGCAGCAGACAAAGGAGTAACTCATGGTTCAGCTACAGCCCCGGGGGGTAAAACCCTATCCATGGAGAACATCCAGTCTTTGAGTGCTGCTTATGCCACATCAGGCACCATGTACCCCAGTGAGCGGGACTCCTTGGAACCCTCGGGTGGGTACCCCAAAGGCACCATGACACTGGGCAGGAGCACCAGCCGCTCCTCCTACACCAACCGGACAACAACCATGGGCAGCAGCCCGAACATCACCTCCTATGGGCTACACCACCAGTCAGACCCCTATGGAGACCAAGCCTTGCATCAGACGGGGACTTCCAGTCTGCGGCGCCAGCCTGGGAGACATCCACCGGCGATGGATTCGGGTGGACGGGGGGAGGCTTCCACGGTCGATCTCCACGCCCAGCTGAGGGATCTGCAGAGGGAGAACGACACCCTGAGGAGAGAGCTGGACGGAGGGAGGGGTGGAAGGACGGGCCCCAGCGTGAACAATGTCAACTTCTGGAGCCCAGATGTGAAAAGAGACAAGGGGGGTCGGCGGGAGGAGGGAGTGAGGGGCTCGGTTCTGAAGGACAATTATAGAACTAACCAAGAGGATTTGCAGGTGAGCAAAAAAGACAAATTCCTCAGAAATTTCCACCCACATGTCTGTGATCAAAACATCACATCTCGTATTCAATTTTTTTTTTTTTTTTTTTTTTTTGCATTGACCCGCCCATCTCCCCTTGCACGTCATACCTCCCAAATCATACCTTTTGTTCCTGTTTTCAAGGTTGCACAGAAAGGCAGTCTGTGCAGTTCATTTGTAAAGAAGCTCGCCAGCTCTCAGCGCTGCCGGTGTTTCCATGGGAATGTGCCCTGGTGGCAGCCTTTCTAAGTGTCGGGCAGATTCTTTAAAAGCTCACAGCTCCTCCTGAAGGGACAGCGAGCAGTCTTTCCTGTGCCACCTCCCCCTGGAGTCTGTCCCGCTCAGTGTGAGGCATTATCCATCTGTTTCACTGCATAGCTGCTTTATGTCTGCTCTTTCAATGTCTATGTTGCCAGCCCTTTCCCATCTCTTATTTGTCTGTGCGGCATTTCACTTCCTCATGTGTCTGTGGTTGTCTGGTGGGGAACTGTAAGTGTTTTTTTTTTTTTCGGAGAAAATACCTGGTCGTCAGAATCAGATGTATTTCGCACAGTCGTTCTCACTTCTCGCTCTTCGTCGCTCACACGCAAGCATGCAAAAACTTTAATCATATCTCTGCCATCTGACTCCTCCCTCTTGTAACCAAGGAGCCACCTCTGCATTTGTATTTATAGCTTTTTCATCTCACACTGTCACACAGCGTGAGGACACGGTGACACACACACCCACACACAAGTAAACGCACTTTCTTCTGATTTTAAAGCCAAACATAGTCAAAGCAGAAAGTTTGATAATGAATGCAGAGTAACTTTACTTCATGGAGTTTTGGTCAATAAATGTTTGTAAATGCGACTTTTACCGCCAACAAAACTGCCAGATTTCAGTCAGGTTTTTAGACAACAGACGTGTTTGCTGCTGGATTTTGACATTCTCTGTGTCTGTGGCATTAAAATGGAGCAGGACGCTCGACGTTGGCAGCCTCTGTGTGTCTGCAGGCTTGTCCCCACTTGGCCCCGTCTCTGGTAGATGGATGTGTTTGTCTCTGTTCTGCTCCTTCAGGTGACAGACCCATACAACTAGTGTATTACTGTTTTCTCAAGCGTCGGCTCGTTTGTCACTCCCTCACCGACACACTCTCTTGTATACTGTTAGCTTCACTGTTTTCTTCTTTAATCTTCATTTATCTGAAAACACTTACACCACCTTGACTGTAGATGATGTCATAGCACTTATGTACCTTATGGGAATAAAAGCATAGGTGTAGAGGTTGTTTTATTTTATAATAACATATAACAGGCTACTTTTTGTTCAACATGATTCAAAATCTGTTTAAAATCTTGTTGAACTGATGCAAGCCGCTATTGAAATGAACACCTTATGATTCATCCTCCTCCCCTCATATGTAGCATACACTTTTCTTTATGCTGAACTCAGCTGTCCTTGATCACTGGATTAACAGCATCTTAATTCACACCATGTTTAACATTTCCTGCAAGATTCCTGCTGAGGTTCCTACTAAAAATCGATGAGACATACACCCACTAGTGAGTTTGCTTTACCTTATCTTGTATATCCTACGAGCACAACATTATTCAAAACATTATCTCTCTCTCTGTCTTTCCCTCACACTCTCTTCTACCTTTCTTACACCCCTCCTAGGGTGAATTCAGTTCCAGCTGATAATGATCTCTTGATCTCTCATTACATTTTTACCAACTCTGTTTGTCTCTCACTATTAACCTCATCATATAAAATCTGCTAAAAATCTTTAATTTTCGTTTTATTTTGAAAAGCTCAGACAGTGTTATTCTTATCTATTGTCACCACAATCTCCTTAATCACCTCTATCCTCCCACCTCCCCTCTCACATTATCACATCTTTCCTTTTTTTCTTCTTCCCTGTCTCACCTGTTTCTTTGCCCTTTGGGACACTCTGGGAAGAGTTCAGTCTGACAGGGGAACTTTGCAATTAACATAAGGAATGTCACCTTTTCTCTCAGCTGCCATGACCACACTCGTCCCCTAACCATCTGTTTGTTTGCTCTGTGTGTGTGTACACTTGTACATGTATTTGTGTCCACAGTCTTGGTTGTGTGTATGTGTGTGTGTGTGTGTGTGTGTGTGTGTGTGTGTGTGTGTGTCTGTGCGGAGGATTGTCCACCCACTCTGACTTGATATTCAGTGCTAGCTTGTTGCATTGATTATCCGTGTTCACCCTCGCCTTCCTCCTACATCTCAACTCTGTGTCCTTGGCGCTCCCCACCTTCTGGACTCGAGCAGAGGAGTAAGAGTGTTTGCGGAAAAATTAGTAATATCTTCACACACAGGGGAAGATTAGTAATTTAACTTCCGTTTAGTATTTGTATCAATGAATCTTTCTTTTTTGTTGAATAAGATGCTCTGTGTGTGTGTGTGTGTGTGTGTGTGTGTGTGTTGTTCCTCTTGTTTGACTTCCTTACAGCCTTTTCTCACCCAGCTCAATCACACATACTGTGTCCATGGTTTCAAGCACAGAGTGAATTTCCATTTGACAGCCAGGGAAGCTGAGAGCTGTGAATGTAAATTAGCATATTGTATTCTGTATTACTTTGCACTGTAACATGCAGCAAAAGCAGGAACGTCGAGTGAAATGTGTTGTCTCTCGCAAAGGCTTTGTCGGGGGCCCATTTGTGTCGCTTAGTAATCAATTGTTCAAGAGATAAATCAATTCATTGCACCAGTAAATCTCACTTTACAACCTCACACTGTGCAGACAAACATTCTTTAAAGGTTCTGTATATGAGATTTTGAACATTAAAAGAACACAAACTATTTGCTATGTAAAGATATAGTGGAGTCATGACATCCTGAGTTTAGGATGAAGTCTCACTCCTCCTGTGTGTGTTGTAATCTGACCTCTTCTTTTCCCTCTCTGTATGTTCATGAAGTAAATTCTATTTCTCCTCCAGTCAGTCAACATGGACGAAGAGAGACTAATTGCATTATAACGCCCGGAGGTGGTGGAGTTTGGTACCTCTGCGGCTCACTGCTGCAGACAGGTAGAGAGGCGAGGGTGATGATGAAATTAATTTTTAATCCCAGATGTTTAGAAAATAAACTCTGAGCTCAGTGTTAGTACAGTGAGGAAAAACTTAGTGAATTAAGGTGCTATTTCAACCAACCAAAGCTGGTGATTATTTATTATTTGAGCAGTAGAAAGATGAACCAACACAGTTTTATTTTGTTTCTGTGTAGTTTTAAAGTTTTATGTTCTATATGATATTGCAGCAAAGGAACTGTGTGGGCAATTGACTATCCATATGATAAATGAATCATTCTTCTTCTTCATTATCATCATCATTCTTCATCTTCTCCTTCTTCTTCTTCTTATTTTTATCATCTCTGATTCTTTTTGGCGTAATCTGTACATTTGGGAAATGTCATTCTTTTTGTTTTCATAAATTGCACATTTACTCGTATGTACACTTTTACATACAGTACTCTGTCTCCTATATGATATCCCTGTGTTTTGAAGAGAAATATCGCCCCCTGGTGGCGTAAGCGTACAACTGCAACCCAACAGCTTTAATTAATCTTCATAATGGTTTGATATTGAGGGGTTATTTTTTCTATCTGCTCTTTACTTTGGCTTCATGCATGTGTGTGTCTTTCTTGTGTCGCATCTCTCTGCTGCAGCCTGGGGATATCAGGAGAAACAAGGTCTGTTTTATGTACCCCAATATGTTTGTCAGTATGTGTTAAGAAATTTAGAATACATGTTTGTGTGCTTTTCAAATGAATGGGCACTTAATTGATCTCTGTCTTTGTAGCAGCTTCCGTTGACAGTTCAGGAGCTCCAGGAAGAACTGAGGGCTCACAGGGAGATGAACAGCCGCTTGCAGCAACAGCGACAGCAGGGGAACTCTGGCTCCTATCGAGAACTCCATACAGACCAGGACCACAGAGGGGGGCCCAGCCCTGGCCACAGCCCCAGACAAAGCCCGAGCCACCTGCACAGTCCTGGACCGAAGAACAGCCCGAGAGCCAGCCCATCCAACACCTACAATCCGAGGCAACAGGAAGCTGATGTCATCATTCACAGCCCTGGTTATGGCTGTAACACTGCTGTAGCTGCACAGAGAATCAGCCCAGCCAACACGCTTCAGCCTGGGCCGAGGAACAGCCCGAGTCAGCCCCTCTACAGTCCCAGCCAAGGTCCGGCGGTAGCACCCACCTCTGGCTCGCTCCGACCCTGCAGCCCCTGTCAGGTGCCCGGGTGCGACGGCTTCTCTTCGTCTCCTCCTTTGGATCCATCTGAGGAAAATTTCTTCCGGCTGCAGTCGGAGCACGAGCGACAGGCCAAAGAGCTGTTCCTGCTGAGGAAGACCATGGAGGAGATGGAGATGAGGATCGACTCTCAGAAGCAGACGCTTGGAGCCCGGGACGAGAGCATCCAGAGGCTGCTGGAGATGCTTCAGGGCCAGGGCCAGGGCCAAGGTCAAGGTCAAGGTCAAGGTCAGGGACACTGGGGTCGTGGACAGCGGACGGGCATCATAACCATGGCGGCACAGGAGGCTGAGGCACAGCTGGAGAACATACATCTGAGAGAGGTGTGTTTTTCCTCTCCATTTTCCTGAATGGTTATCTATCTATCTATCTATCTATCTATCTATCTATCTATCTATCTATCTATCTATCTATCGACAGACATATATATCTCAACTATTCATCTATCAAAGTGATTAGAACTGGGCTGGGCAGTATGTCAGTATTTGTTATTCATCAGTTTAGGATCATGGGAATTTTATGACCTAGTGAATCAAAATAGACAATTATGTTGCCAATTAACAATACAAAGCAAATACTATGGCAGGTTTTAGCCAGAGTGGTTTTTGAAATACTTTGACTGACCACCATACAGTCTAATGTAAGATGGCTAATTCAAAGCATTAACATGACTTGATTTTAAAACCAAACAGATATTGTCATAGAAATGACTGGTTAAAATAATATATTTTTCCATGTCGTATTTGTGTGTCAGTGTGTGTACCTCTGTGTGTGTCTATATTATGCAGAATGTGGGAGCAGAAAGCAGCTCAGCAGGTCTTATCAATGGGCCAGATTAGCATACGGAGAGCTCTAAGCCTGTATTCAGCCGTGCTGTTTTACAATCTGACTCAGTTGGCTTGTGCGTGTGTGTGTGGTCGGGGGTTGGTGAGGGGGCCGTGTGTGTGCGTGTTCCTGGGTATACACATACTCATATGGCAGTTGCTCATATGCCACTAGTATTTAGGCTTTGTTGTTTCTCAAATCAGACCATGAAGACAGACTGTCCACATTGTTATTTGCAAGTGATCAGATTGGATGTGTGTGTCCAGACATCACTTACCTATCTGCATGGTTTAGTAAAGACAGAGGCATCAGTAACTACGTACGTTGGTGACACAACCTTCAAACGTGTGAGCATGAGAAATGGAGATGCATCATCTCCCTTTCTAAAAATGCAGAACTCCTCTGTTGTATCAGACAAATTCAGCGACGGAGGGAGCTGGTATACATTGCTATTTTGGATTCTTGCTCAGCCGCTCTGGTGCACTTCCGTCACACTGGATTTGACGTTGTTGTATGTCGTGTTATAAGCAATGCAAAAGACACTCTGAAATCTGATTTTAGCATCCCCAGTGTCCAGACTGACATTTATCTGGAGAGATCCGATTGGAATTCGATTCATATATTTTTTTGTTGTTGTCCTGACTTTCTAAAATCGATCTTCACTTTAATTCAATTCAAAAAGCTTTGTTTCTCCCTGGGGGGCCATTCAAGGCATGCAGAGCTCTGAAGCAAACACAGTAAGCAGCTTTAAAAAAGGAACAGTGCAATAAATATTGTGACCATAGTACATGAAGGGCCATAGCACAACTGGACATAATTACTTGACCTGTTGTATAAAAAATAAACCAAATGTAAAATGAATAAACTGGCTGTCGTGCAAAGAGGACAGTGAGCAGACGGGAAATAAATAGATAGTACCAGGTAAGCAAATACTGAATAGTAACAGAGAGTAAACAGATATTGTATGAATAAAGTGGTCATAGTGCAGTAAATGATAATAAATAGGGATGGAGATGATAGAGTGTGATACAACTTGGTACAACACTTTGATACTTACTTGTTGTGATGTGGAATTAAAAAGTAATTGCAACCCTTCAAAAAAAATTCTTATGATTAAGAAAAGTTATTTTGTCTTACTCTTTCCTGATTTTCTGTCGTCCTCAGAGGCTCTGTTTTATCGACTGAGTATTTAGAAGTACCTGCCCTCTAGTGTAGCACAGGTGTCTCTATATCCTGTGCTGAGGCCTGGCAGCAGGCTGCTCTGTGCTCTTCACTCCTGCCTTGTTTATTTTTAACTCCTAAATCTTCTTAGCCTTTAATTTCTCTACCTCCCCTGTCAGCGTGTGTGTGTTTGTGTGTGTGTGTGTGTGTGTGTTGCATGTCTGCGCAGTCTCTGCTATTGTTTGTGTCATAATGTTCTTGTTTTTCTGTCTACGTGTAGTTTGTCTGCTTCCACGCCTGGTCAGAATGATTGCGTGTGTGTGTGTGTGTGTGTGTTTGTGTGAGCATGCGTGCACATCTGGGGCCTGTCGGCTTAGCATTTCTAGTGAGGACACTCCCACGTTGGGCTCCCGGTGACTGATGGGATATCCACCCATGCCGGGTGTTTGGTCGCTGTGATGATTTTGTCAGAAGAGAGCGTGGGTGTTTCAGCCCATGCTGTGTGTGTGTGTGTGTATTTGTGTTTGTGTGTGCGCGCCTAACGTATGGGACTTAACCATGCTGTGTGTGTAAGAGGTGAGTACCTGTTCACACACACTCTGTGGACTGTGCTATTTTTAACCGCTTGACAGCTTAACACACACTGTGGGTGTAATGGAGGAGGAGGGGTGACTGGGTCTGAGAGGTGAGGTGAGAGAGAGCGAGAGATGGGAGGAAGGAGTGTTTTTCTAAGGTAGAAAAACAGGCTGTGTTTGTCTGAATATTAATGTATGATTAATGAGGGAAAACACTCTGACCGCCCTGATTGAAAAGGGAGCCGATTGTTGTTCTTTCGTTTTTTTTTCCCTCCTGGCCTCTCCACTGAGGTTGAGATGGGGTGATGGAGACTGTTTATATATATATGTATGTGTGTGTATGTGTGTGAGAGAGTGAGAGAGATAGAGAGATGCAAACACACAGACAGAGCTGAACTGACTACATCTGAAATGTAGCAGCTAATTTTTTCAGTTTTTAATTGAAACTGACTTAAAGTGAAATAAACTGAAACTGATTTGTAGGTCGTAGCAAACTCAGTGGTCATAGGCTACAAAGCTTTCTGAATTTCTATTTATACTTTTATTGTGGCGGTTGTATGTACAGCTGATGGTATGAGTTATGTTTAACACTTTGCGTGGACCATTAAATTTATTAATTAATTTAAATTAATCAGTCAGTTTAACCACACTTAAAAAATAATATCAAGCTTATCCTTAAATCATTATATTGTAATGAGGATTGGGAAATATAGTCAAAATAATAAAGGATTTAGTGTTGATGCATAAAATGAATTGTCCAGCTTCATTGACAAAGTTGATTTATGTCCAAAAGATAATTGGTGAATCAAAATAGTTCCTGGTAACTGAGCCACTGAAGTGAAAATATTAAAATACCCAGTAGTAAATTATAGAAATTAGAACAGTTTTTAAACGTATTTTTAACTATATTTTAACACAATAGTCAATATTGATGTGGCTGTGTGGAATTGAAGTGTCAAAGGTTTGGCTGAAGTCAGATTAATTGAATGACTTTCTATGCACTTATTTAACTGTAAGAAGCAGCCTGCTTCCTGTGAAGGCGTCTCGCCTTTGTTTACGTGTCAGAAGGGTAATTTAGCCTCGCGCTTGCGCTTGTCATGATCGGTGAAGGCGAGCTGGTGATGGTGGTGCAGCTATTGCCTCTATTAGGGGGCACTGCTCTTAGTTCTTTTGATTAGCTCCAAAGGAAACCAGCCCAACTGCCTTTCATTACTGCGCCCATTACTCTCGTTTAAATACCCCGGCTTGTTTGGTTTGAGCTGGGATAATAAATGCCTCCATTTTCAGTTCACCTCTGCTTTTATTTATCCTTCAAACATGGCTGAGAGTTGGTTCAGGAGCTTTTTGTTGGTATTCTTTGCTGGTTTGAAGAGAAAATATCGCCTTAAATTTGTGTTTATATTATCTTAATTTTTTATGTAAGGAAAGTTTAGAGGATATGTGTGAAATGTATGAACCTATATAAGTTTGTATGATTGAGCAAGGGTCTGAAAAGAGATGTGAAATATCCTTTTGCCTCTCAGGACTGACAGACCATGTCCAGATGTGAAGTTACTTCAACCAGCTGTCTGTGTTTATGTGTGTGTGTATGGTGTGCTGGTGTGCAGTACATATAGATATAGAGTTCCATCACTTCTTCACCTGCTGATGTGTGTTGTCAGGAGATGGTGTGTGCTCTCTCGCTTGTATTTCCTGTTCAACTTTGTCAACTGTCAGACTGTCTTAGCTGCACAAAGCCGACATAGAAACACTGACACATCTACTGTACATCAGCCTATTCACTTCGCCTCTGGTATAAAATGATCACCGTCAACGTCATCATCATTTGTTAGAATAATGTGGAAGTCGTATATTAAGTTGTAAGACGGAGTTCTTCTTCTGCAATGTTTATTGACAAATATTAATGTTTGCAGTACTAGGAATGTCCACAAAGGGGCAGTGTTCAATTACAATTTAACTACTTTGGAAGTTCCATGCACAAAGTGTGTTTTGTGTGATGGCACACACACTCACACACACACACACACACACACACACACACACACACACACACACACACACACTGTGAGGCATAAATCTGGGCCTAATCGGCTCTCCCCAGCCACCAGGTCCCCGTAGACCCAATAACAACAGCCGTACCACTGGTCTGTTCCTGCCCAGCCCTGACCTCCTCTCGGGGGACGGTCCTCAGGGGGCCAGGATAGAGCTAGGGCTCCTGACTGTGCATGAAGACGTCTCACTCAGTATTGGAGTATGCAGCATTTCTCTGGAGAGAACGTGAGGGCCGAGCTCTGATGGCTCCCCTTGTTTTCTATAGTATGACTGACTTCAGAAGTCCTGCTGCTGTTTTTGGCAGACCCCCCCCCCCTCCCGTCTGCCCTGCACCCTCTCTCAAACATCAACGAAACTTCAGAAACATAGGTTTATAAAACCTTCGAGTGCCGGCATGTTGAGGAAAAGTGGAAGTCCATGTCAGCAACTTTTTAAAAACTCTCTTTTCCTGCTTTTTCTTTTTGCTCGTTTTCTCGTGCCGCCAGCCTATCAGCTGCAACATTTAGACATCTTCCCCGCCCGTGTGTGTCCCCGTCTGTCGATCAGCATTTCCCACTCTCTCTCTCTCTCTCTCTCTCTCTCCCCGGGCTGATATGCTATCTGCTGTTGTTAGGTTAATTGGTGAAAAGCCTGTCCCCTGGCTTTTTAGGACTCCATTCTTGATTGGCTACTTTCAGCCTGCACTAATGAGGCCCCTCTTTACTAACATTAGAAGACTGTAAATATCATCAGCAAACACACACACACACACACACACACACACACACACACACCCATGCTCCCTTCTCCCCACCACACCCCGGGCACCACACACTCACCACGCTCTGCTGATCTCCCAGAATGTTTGAGCGGAAAAGTTTATCAGGACAAAATTACACCCCTCAAACCTTCTCCTCAACCCCCCCCCCCCCCCTTTCTCTGCGAGGCGTTCCCCCCTCTGATTTTCCTTTTGTCTTTTCAAACTGCTCTTTCAAAGCCATCGAGCTGATAGGCGGACACATTTTCACATTTGTGGGCAAGCAAATGTGTTTCCTCTTTCTCCCGCTGATGGAGAAGGGATGGGAATGTGATTGATGAGTGTGTGTGTGTGTGTGAATGTAGGATGTGTGCACATTCTAGTACACGCATGGCATATATGACACCATTGCCTTGGGGCTAGAATTGAACCTTCTGACCGTATCCTTCATTCAGGATGCCGGCACTTATTGCTATAGTGTTACGTTTGATCCTATTCATTCCATATGCCGGGTCCTCTGACACATGTGGAGCAGAGGAGACAGTCTTTGATGACATGCTCTCTTGCATGACTTAATTTTCCCCATTGTGCTCTTAACTGTGCTCTAACCGTTTGTTGATAAGGAGTCAATACACACACACACACACACACTCTCTCTCTCCGGGACAGTTAAATACTTGTGTGTTCACAGGGAGACAGAAACGACAGGCACACACCCACTGTGACACTTTAATACACATATAATCAGGGGAAGACGGGGATTGCGGCAGCAGCGGGCTTGTCAGTCTGTGGGAGGCTCGCTTTGACAGCGGTAATCCCTCCTTATCCACAACTGAAGAGGATAAGGCCCTTGTCTTCTCTCGTTTCAACTCACTGGGAGAACTGGGAAGAATGGGATCAATGGCAACCTGTCGCCTCTCCCTCTCTGTCTCTTCATGCTTTACTAAAGTCCTCTGACTGACTGATGAGTGAATGTCCCGTTAACATGTGGTCTCGGGCTGATTCAGTGGCTTTTCTTTACCCTCTGATTGTCATTTTCTCATTTTTGAATTTGATAGTATTGTATTTTCTTGGTCCTTCAGTCCACCTTTATCTTTGGTTTGTGTGTTTCCCCCCTGGTGAAAGAGGCCCTTCATACATTAGAGGTGCTACATTATATACATATACAAGCAACACATACATTATATTAGGTGTCAGTTTGTCAGTGTGTGCTTGTATATGGGCATTTTTTCAGCCTTTATTGAACAGGATAAATCAAGCTGAACATGTTTTCCCCTTCTTAAGCAGCTGCCTAAAACATAAGCAGCCCTCACTTTTCTCACCTATACTATGCAAATGTATAGATCTGTTTGTTCTGGCACCTCTTCCTGCTTTGTTTCTATGTAGCAGAGCTTAAGCTACAGCAGCGTACCATCAAATACAGTTGTCTTCTCTAAAGCCGTGGGTTATAGCTTTGACGAGCCTGCGGGTCACCAGCCCCTGCGGTTCAATAAAGACGAATCTGGATGAGGATTAAAAGAGCAGCACTTGCCACCACCGCCACCACCACTGAGTAAGGGCCACTCCCTCATGACCACAACAGAGGTGCCCTTCACCCCCAGCTGCTGCAGCGGGGCTGCTCAGTGGCCGGCACATCAGACGGCGGTCGAGCCTGGGCGCCTTCTGGGTGCGAACGTGTGTGGCGTGCGTGGGTGTGAACAGGGCGTTCATGACAAAGAGAACATTGCTTAAATAAAGGTTTAAAAAAAGTTGAGAATGTGAGGTTCAGTCTGGCAAATGACGGAGGAGTTGAACATGAGACTAACACACAGCAGTATGAATGATGTTTGCTGACCTGACCTCACACACACACACACACACACACACACGCACACACACGCACACACACGCACACATACCTGAGCTGATACGTGATAGCAGATATCTTCTCCTCGAGAGCAACAGGTGGAGGTGGGGTGGTGTGAGTGCTGATTAAAGCTAAGCAGCAGCCTGATGATTGTGTTGAGTTGCATAGGTTTCAGTGGCACATTTCTCATGTGAATGAAGTGGCTGAACGATCTTGTAGGCTTTACTCCATTTTTTTACTGACACTCTTTCAGAAAGATGTTGATTCAGCTCTGTGGTCATTTTTGTCAGTTTTGTATTTGACTTATATTGAAGGTGTTTCTAATTTTGTCCACACATGGTCAGTCCATATTGTGAACACTGTGATCATCCGTTTATGGTAGGGCTCATGTTGTATAGTTAAATACATATATATTAAATAGAATAATTAAATTGCAATATTTTTCCTTCATCTGAATGGCCTCTTGGGTTTTTATGTTCAACAAGTACATCTAACTCACTGCGTGTCTCTGTGTGTGCGTGAATGCGCGCCTGCTTTTGTGTGGGCATAGTTGTAGGTCAGAGCTAACATTAATTATTGAAAGAAGAAGTGTAGCGCATGTGCCGGCAGAAAGTGTTGCTAAGCAAGAGCTTTAGCATGCCAGAGACATCTGCGAGAGAGAGACCGAGATAACAAGTGAGAAACAGAAGGATAGAGACTGAGAGAGTGATAGAGACACATTCATGTGACCTATGAGTGTGTCTCCTACCTGCTATCAAATAGAGACAGAAAGAGAGAGAATAGACACCAGCACCTGCTGTTACAGAGTTGCTGTTACAAGTTTTTCTTTTCTTCTTGCAAGATTTTTTGAAGGATGCCCGCTGGAAGATAACACAGCAATATTGAACAGAGGATATAAAGAAAGGGAGTGAAGAAGACACAGAGGCTGGTCAGACTGTTCAGTGAAGCTGTGGGTGTTAGAAGGTGCTAAAGATGATGAGCCGCCAGGCTTATTTTTACCGGGTCCCTCCTCAGGAGCTTCATCGCCGGAACCAGCTCCAGGCTGATCCGGCCAAGACCAGGGCTCTGCAGACTGTCATTGATATGAAGGTAGGACCTACAGAGAGCAGTGTAATGTGCTGCATGGGGAGTGTGTATTGCTATTGGTTAATAAATCTTAGTGTTGTTTTGCTGTTTGCAACACCAGCTGTAGAGAATGTGTTATCTCCCAGAGAACATGTAATGAAAATCAAAGTATTATGTTGGAAAATGTGATCTTGGTCTGGTTTAGTCTGATATTAGCTTCATACCAACAAAAACTTCAATTATTGATGAGCACCGCTGTAACACGAGCAGTAGTAGATCCAGCTCTTAACTCGCCACACAAACACACACGCTCAGACGATCTAGAAAACATCTTTTGGTTGCCTCGTGTCGGCATGGCAGCCGTGCCCGAGCGACGGCCATTATTGGCCCATGCAGAGTTGAGCACTTATTCAATTTGTTTCAAATGTCACATATGGAAGCTTTCACTCTCATCTCAGCCCTTTGAAGTCGTCGGAGCTGTGAAAAATGCAGTTGACTCCACATGTGTCTGCGAGCTCACCCACCGACAGACACACACACACACACACACACACACACACACACACACACACACACACACACACACACAGATTCAGCGTTCATTCAGCAAGCACTTGTCCCAAAAGTGGTTCCTTTACAGCAAAACCACAGTTATTTTTCGCACATACTTTGTGATTTGTCTGCCTATTAACAAAGTGCACATGTGCTGGCCCGGGATGCCCACAGTGTTGTAAATGCATGAAAGGGGCCCAATTAAATCTGACTGCATTAATTAGAGATGGTAAAACAAACATTGCCAGAAGGATTAGACACATGAAGAGGAGATATTTTGCATTGTGGCATTTTTCAAAGTGTTGACTGTGTCTGCGTTTGTCTGCGTTGTTTCTTATTTCTGAGTGGCTCATGTTTCCGTTTTGTGATTGCAGAACACCAACCCCCCTTTCTGTTTTGACCCTGACGTTATCTGGCAGGTACAGTAACGAGTGCTCACCTCTTGACCCTTCTGCTCCACAGATGCACAGTGTTTGTGTCGTCTCTCCCCTATCATATCTATCCCTTCCTGAGTTGGAGCGCAGCACCCTCACGTACAGTAGTTCATGTTTCAGAGGTTTTGAGGCCCCAGCTCTTCTGACATGTAGTCTTATTGTATTGAATGTTGCTTTTGACATTACCCTCCGTGTTTTCTTTGGGTTTGCCTTGTTTCTCTTCCTTTGGGTGTTTTTTTTTCTCTGTGCTATGGAGCAGAAACAGATAGCAATCAGTTATTAAAGAGGACGATTTATAATACAGAAATCAGCGAAGCAATGGAAATGATTGAATAGCATAATGTGTGTGGGGGCATTTTTATATTGTGTGTGTGTGATTTGGGTAAAGTGGAGGATTCTCATTAATGACCCACCTTGACTTTGACATTGAAAGTCCTCATACTCTTTGTGTGTGACTGTGTGTTGTGTGCACCTTCTTGTTTGCTATGTGTGTGTGTGTGTGTGTGTTTAGGATGGTATATGTATATATACCGTGTCTAGGCAGGGCTGATGTCAGAGGATGTAATAGAGGTCAGATGCTTACATGTTGCTTGTGGTTTGCGTTGATGGCATCATGCAATCTGCTTCCATTTATTCAATTACCTTTCTCTTCACCGTCAAGGTTTAGCATTTAATGTATGTCTGAACGCATGCAGCTAAACAACTTCAGGACCGGTCCGTGACAGATCCTTCCATTCCCTCATAGATACTGCGAGGGAAAACATCTTGGCAACTGTCTGCCTAGATATTTGCCCTGTTTTACCAGGCACAAATAGGGGGTACACACATATATGATGCCATGTGGTCTTCTGTGAATATATGCTGAATTACTGTTCTTACAAAGTGACCCAGGCAGATATTGCATCGGGGTAAGCTTCCAGTATTCAAACTGCTTGTCTGATTGTCAAATAGCTTTGGACACCCATACCTTTCTGATGTCCAACTTGGGGAGACTGTATCCAATAATTTTTATGACTTTCCAAAACCAACGTTTTGATTGTCACTCACTTCACGCTGTGATTAGCCAGCTGTGCAAAGGTGAGGAAGGACTGAGGGTCTGAGCTCCTACCTTAAGTTCTCTTTCTACATTCTTGACACAGTTACCTCTGTGACTTTTCATGTGAGCATGATGAATGTCTTCCAGGAGAGAGTGAAAATGTACAGTGTTTGCCTCATTTTTAAAAAAGGATATCACCTCTACCCCATCTCTCTTATGGCAATTTTTTTTTTGTTTCGTCTGCTTTCTCCCTGTATTTGTACATTTATCTGTACATTCCAGGATCTTCTGTTACAAACTCAAGACTCTTCTGTCCAGAAGTACCTTGGCCCATGAATTTGAGAAAAAAAAAGAACAACCAACCTCTTTCTCAATTTCTTATTGTTTCTAATAGTAGCACTCAAAGCTTAGTTGATGAAGTTGATGCACTTGCATGATTCCTACTATTTTTAGGTTGGTTTGGTTGAATGCACTTATTGTAAGTCGCTTGGGATGAACAACAGTGAGACAGGTCAGACCTTATTAAGGTCCAGAGCATAATATCCACAGTCGGGTCCATGCTAACGCTTCGCCCGCCTACCGTTGCCGATGCAGGACACCAAGATCTCTTCCCTGGAGAGGAACATCAGAGACTTAGAGGATGAGGTCCAGATGTTAAAGACCAGCGGCCTGCTGCACCCCGAAGACAGACAGGATGAGCTCAAGCAGGTGGAGGTCTACAAGAGCCATTCTAAGTTCATGAAGTCTAAGGTAGAACGTCTGTGCATGCCGCCGGAGACAACGGCCTGAGTGATGCATGCTCGCCTTAAAGCAACAACTGTGTGAGAGTCTGTGCATGTTGCATGTCGCCATTTGCATGCTCATGGCGATCAAGCACAATATGGAGAAACTGTATTTCTACTGCATGTTACAGTGTGTTGTGTCTTTTGGCTTCTCCGTCGAGACTCTTAGCCTCCCGTGTTGCATGGATACTGAGAACTCCTACGCTTATAAATGCATTGATTATTTGATATTCAGCGAGAGTTTTTTAATTCAAAACATTTAAAGGCTTTTCTTCCTTCTTCCTTATTTCCCATGAAATGCTTGTGTGCCAAGCATTGTGCTGCTCTCCTATCTGTGACAGTGCATCGTATCATCTTACACTGTGCCAATTTACTGTCCTACCTTTAGCTGGCAGGAAGGCCTCACTAAGATTCCTCTAACCCCAGGCTGTGTACTGGTTTATTCATCGGTACAGAAGCAGCGCACAGACTGACTTATTTGAACAGGCGCATGAACACGATGTACAGGAGCCGTGTTTCGAAAATGCCGTTTCAGGTTTCACACAGCCGCGATCACTGTCTGTGATGGCTGAGGCCCACGAGTAGCGCTCCATGTGAAAATGTTTCTCTTTGGTTCATTAATAGCGCTCTTTGTAGGAGCCATTTGTCATTGCGTCGGGGAAGTTCCTGATGCAATCATAAAAGAGATGTTTTTATGAATGGGCCCTGACAGATGAATGCGAGCTTACAACGACAGAGGAGAGAGCTCTCTCCTCGCCTCCTACTGACCCGGGATGATATACATCGCGCTGACGGCCCTGGTTTTCGCTCTCCCGTGTCTCATCTTTCTGCGTGACACAGAAAGACGCTGCGCACACACATGGATATGCACAGATTCATTCTATATCCTTGAAGTGATTGGGGTCTCGGGCTGTCAGCGGCGGTGGCGGCTGGTGTTGAGGTGAGACTGTGATAAGAGACACCAGTGAGGACAGCACCTATGTCCTCTCTGGTTTCCTGTCTGGGCTTTGGTTTACTCCAACTCTAGTAGGGATGAGCGAGTATTCCACTCTCCGTATCTGTATCTGTATCTTTTTAACCATCTACATTATCTGTATCTGTATTCGGATTGGGCGGGGCCTAAACCGGAAGTGGGTGCAGAAATGGGTGGGGCTTAAAACGGTATATTATTTTAAGTCTGAAATTGATATGGATTGATCAGAAGTTGCTAATATACTGTATTCAAAGCCGATATACAGTATATCTCCATAATATTTATAATATTATTGCATGCAGCCACATACAATAAAAATATTAATATAGGCTACTTTGTGTGTTCAGCTATATGTGTGTATGTGTATAAGTGGTCTGTAAGACTTTATTTTTTTAATGATCTGTGTGAACTTCATGATTCATGCAAACATCCTGGCAAACAGGGAAATAATATGTCAGCCTTGTTCACTGTATTCTTCTCAAAAGCACCGCGTTAAGTACGAGCAAAGTTTTTCAACTGACTTCATATCACCAGCCAAACTAAGAGCAAGCAGACGGTGAAAAAAATAAAAATAAAAAAAATAAAATAAAAATCCGACCGGAGCGGAGGCAGTGACCGACGCGACGTGAGCCGTTTTCAGCTCTGTCTTCTTAAATGGACCGCGTATGTTACGAGAGATGTGCAGAGACGTGTCTGTGTAGGGAGGGGCGGGCGCTGTGTGTGACTGGCCAATCACAGAGCGCGAAGACAGTCCGTTACACAATGAGGATTTCCCTTCAGCACGAGCGCGGATATTGACGAATTTTACTATTATCATAATTGTATTCATCAAAAATGCTCCGGCTCATCCCTAAACTTTCGCCTTCTTTTTACATGAAAAAGTATGATAAGTTAGCATTCGAGCAGGTGAGTTTATTCATCCAGATAATCTAGCATGATGGTTGAGGGTGACAGGAGGAGTGTTGAGGAGCACACAGCCAACTGGTGTGCTATAGTTTAGTGTTTTTCTTGTCTCTGTGTCTCTGTAGGAGCAAGCCTTGTCCCCATGTGTGTCTTCCATCAGAACAGTACCCACCTTCCTCGTCCCCGCCCAACAGCCCTGGATCACAGAACAAGCAGAAGTACCCCTCTCATTAGTCTCTGTCTTGCTCCTTATTTTATCTATAATACTTCATTGTACGCCCGTTTTCAAACTTCTTTTTCTCCCCGTCTTACAATCCTCTCACCATGTCTCACACAGTCTACAGCTTCACCTTTTGACCCCCTGTCTCTTATTATTCAGTCCCCCTTCTCCCTCTCTCTCTCTCTCTCTCTCTCTCTCTCTCTCTCTCTCTCTCTTTTCTTCCTATGAGTGAGGGTTGATTGGCCAAGCACTGGTCCAGTCACAATCCCCCTGCTATGAGGTGAACCCTGCTCACACAATTAGAGAAATCTCTCTTTCCAATCAGCTTTTGTGCATTTTTTGGCACCAACAGACAGATGACAATCTTCTGCACATAGCTCGCCTCAGCACAGAGACCTCCCTCTGTCAGTGCGTTTGATTTCCTTTGTGGCTTGCTGTGCTGTTCTGCACGGCCTTCCTTAAAACAATCCGTAATCTGTCAGCTATGTGAGTGTAATATCGCTCCCCATAACTCTGTCTGCCTGCATGTATCTGTCACCCTCTGGCTGTTTGGCTTGGTGTGTCCGTGGAGCAGGCAGTAGATCTGGGACTCCCCTGAGCGAGGACCAATGATGTAGGGCTTGGTGATAATTCAATATTGTCATGTATGATCTCTTCAAGTAAATGAATCATGGCACCACTGACATGCTTGGATATTGTAGTTTACAATTTCATGTCCAAATGACTGATGACAAGATTGATTTGACTGATTTAACAAAAATGTATTACAGGATGAGTAAAATATTTCAGATTTTGTTTTTAAAAAGAAGATGTTTTTACCATGATTTTGAATCATGAGTCACACTATATTCACATCAATAAATACACCGCGTTTAAGCCTCTTTTTGCATGCAAACTAATGTGTGCTTTCAAAACACCTGCATGTCGTGAAAGTTCTGTTTATAGAGAACAAAGTGTGATAAAAATGCTCTTAAAATGCTCTTATTCGCTAATTTGTGTCTTTGCAGGAGGTATGTATGGGCTTTGTGTGTGTGTGTGTGTGTTTGCTTCTCACTTTGAGAGTGTTTGTTAACAGTATATCATTTCGCTGAGTGATGACTAAAAGGCTTTCATAACAGATCTCTGCTTGTGTTCGTGTGATTGCCAGATAGAGCAGCAGAAGCAGGAGCTGAACAGGAAGGAGTCAGAGATGCAGGCCCTGCAGACCAAACTGGAAACGCTGACCAATCAGAACTCAGACTGCAAGCAGCATATCGAGGTGCTAAAGGAGTCGCTCAGTGCCAAGGAGCAGCGTGCCAATACGCTGCAGACGGAGGTCAGTGCACACATGTACAAAACCCACAGATATACCAACACACACTAGTACACACCTACACAGCTGCAAAGGCACGATGATGCACCGAGCCTTCTGGAAATCATTTTTTTTAAAGACACACACAGCCTCAGAAGGACGAGGCTGTGAAAAGTGAAGATGTCTGTAAATCGCTGCTACAATAACAGCAAGAAGTAAAATAAAATACGACATGTTGAGACTGTTTTTTTCTATGTTGCAGTATTATAGTGCACAGTGATGGTGATCAATTTGTGATCTGATCCTGAAAAAATTCTCTCATGATTTGATGGTCGTGAGAGGTCAGCACAACCACACATGTGCAATGACTTCAGTGATGCATCTGTTCTCAGATACTTATCAGAGATCTAATAGAAATTGGCAAGTGTGCACAATCCTGCCTTTTTTTCTGCCTCAGTTTTTTCTCTCTGTTTCTCTAATGGACGCTGAGGTGGGTGGAAAAAAAAATGTCTATGCGTGTGGCTCCTTTGGTCCACCAGTGGGCGTGCTCGTGTGGGCGGGTCAGTCAGTCAGAAGGCTGGAGAAAAGCTGGCAGCCTTTTCTTCTTCATCTTCGAAAGTTTCTAAACTCTGGTTCTAATGATTTTATCACTGCTGCTAGGGATGGAGGGAGGCTGAATGTAGAGCGGTGGAGGTGTGTATGGCTGCGGTGGGGGGGTGGAGGCAGAGAGCGTTTAGCATTTTTCTCCATCACTCTCTCGACTTGGAACTGATACTTTAGATCTCTTTGTGTTAGGCGGTCGAGAGTGGCCTACTAACTATGTCCACTCATCATTACAGGAAGCAATTTGGGCCAAAATTAGGCCTAATTGTACATACATGTGCAAGGAATTTTGGCCCTCGCAGTTGAATACATCATACTTAAAGGAATTGGTTTTCAGTGGGTGGTTTTTGTGTGTGTAGATGTTTTTGTTTGTGTGTCCTCTTGAAATGGCATGTAACGAAATCTGTGTGTGTGTGTGTGTGTGTGTGTGAGCATGTGGCCTTTTGCAATAGATATAATTTTGCGGTGAGACCAGGAGACATCCATTTAGTAATTTAGCAGTAATTTACGATTTCACTTGCAAAATTCACATCTCTTTCATTCACACTTTGACAGATTGAGAAGGCTGCAGGCGACCAGTGTCAGAGAGGAAAATATTACTCATCTCACTTGCTGAAACCTATCACCATTTATGGCCAGCTGATATGGATCACTGGTCTTGCTAGTACTGCTTTTCGATATGGTGTGGTTATGAGAATAAACAAAACAATTAACATCAGAATTAACACTTTATCTTTAATTCTTTATCTTCACATATGTATGAATATAAATTGACATTCCTGAGTAGAAATAAATGCAAGCAAAAGAAGCAGCAATGTTTCACTATTATAGACTTTAAAATGCTGTAATGATGGAAACTTAAAATGAATCTAATTCTGCAGGTTGGCTCTCCTAAGTTGGACCCTGACCAAGCCACTAAATTAGCTAACACTTAAACTTGAGGACTTGAGGGGACGATCCAAGATTCTGAACAACAGTTTGGATGTTGCTCTGACGAGTTCACATTGAATTTATGAATGCACCCATAGCTAAACAATCAGCTGGGTAGCGGTTACTTTTATTTAATAACCCATTTTTGCATCATTTTATTAACTCCATGTAGACTGCTAGAACATAGAACACACTTGAAGTGGACGGAACAACAAGAGATGATATAATAGCCAGACAGTTGAAAACCACATTCCTCCACCTGCATGTGATGACCAGGTGAGCTGCATGTCCTCAATGACTCCGCCCACCAGGTACCTGGAGGGAGAGGCCTGCTCAGAGGGTCATGCAAAGACTTGCAGCAATGAGCACTGTATGTATCAACTCAGTGAATTATAACCAGACCTTTGAGCACAAAGGTCAGAAAGAGCAACCTCTCTCCTGACTTATTAAGACATGTCCTTCTTGTTGGCGAAGCTGAACTGTAGTTGCTTGAGCCAGCGAATTTCTCCACCAAAGCTGAATTGAAAATGATGTAGGCAGGAGGTGTCAACATAACACAGATACATGTATTTTTATGCATTAATGCGTGGGTGCATGACAATGTGAGAATGATTTATAATTGACTGTAAGGCTGCTGACACTGGGAACATCACTGTGCCGTGTAGCCTAGTCTTCTTCTGCAGTTCTCATAGGCTACTGCAGCAGCCTGTAATCAGATCCGACAGTCATGATCACCACACACACGCACGCGCACACCTAAACGCACACGCTGTCAGTGCTGATTGCTGGACTATCATTTTCCGGTTTCGAGTAGTTTTTTCCTGCTATTGAAGTGGCATTTTCCCCCGCTTAGGAAAGGCTAGGGTTTCCTGGACTAAGTGGGCAAACCAGAGGATGAGTACAGATACTGAGTGTACTTGAAGCCAGTCCTGCATTCCTTTACTGCCCGTCAATCATTTGGCTAGAAAGCACAGGCGTTCTCACAGGATCTCACCTCTCTCCATCCACTCATATTATTACTTCATATCCCTTCAGTGGTTTGTTCCTACATCTCATTTAAAATTTAAAATTCTGTTCACTCATGACTACTGTGTGTCTCATCATGAATGACAGTGATGGGTACAGTAGTCCACCCCCCCCAGAGACAGACTAGTGTCTCCCATCTTCATCTCACAGACACTTGTCTCTAAAAGCAATTCACATCAGGATGGGACTAAGAAGGGCTGTGTCCCTGAACAGAGCTGCCACTGTGAGCCGGAGGGATGGGAAAATGGAAGTGTATTTATTTGTCAGTCAAAGTTAAGGACAGCTTCTAAATTGGCACGATTAAATGCGATAACTGGAAAATGTGGAAAATAACCAGCGTGCTCTTCTGTGGAAACTTAACCCTTTAATACAGTATGTGTCTCTCCTGCCCTGATCAGGACAATGCAGGGCTGTAACTGTACTCCGGCGGATCAGGTAGCCGATCAGAGACCTTCCTGCATATTTAACCAGCCAGCGACAAAGGACTGGTCCTCAAGCCCAGTGGAAAAGGAGGCTAGCATGTGTGTTGACTTTGTTTAGCTTTCGTAGTTTTGAATATTAACATGCCGCTAAAAGAGGCACGTGGGCCTGTTTATCTGATTCAGCTGCTCTGAGAAACACATGGTCCCTGTAATGACATGCACATCAAATACATGGGCAAAACAGATTTTTGGTCAGACTCCTATTTCATTGAGGCAAGACAAAATATACAGTATATACAGTATAATAATTCCAAAAAAAAAAAAAAAAAAGGCGTCTAACAGGAATTAAATGCGATATAAATGACCTTTCTTCAAGAAGGCACCCAGTTTCATAATTTATGATATATGTAACATTTGGCTTTGTAATTTCAAAATTGCAATTATTGAATATTATTTTGGCAAGTTCTTTTCCATTTCTATTCTTGCTCATTACACATTCCCACACTGAAACAAAATACTCTCAGATGGTTCTCATTGCAAAGGTTGCAAACCCTTTCTACAGTATCTCTCTGTGATCTTGGAAATTCTGGTGTTGCCGACCCAGAAGTTACAAATAACCTCTGTAATTTTGGTTTTCATACAAAAAAGTATTTTTCTGAGAGTCAAAGATAGGACAAACCGCAGTTGTCTAATATCTGAATATCTGTCCCAGAGATATACAAGTTAAGCAAATATCCTTGTTATACCTGACTGAGTTTATCGTCCTTACTTTCCAACAGACTGTCTCCGAAGCCAACTATCTTTCTAACTGTGATACAAAGTGTTTCTCCAGTAGAGCATGATATTGGAAAACACTGCAATATCTCAGTTTCTGCTATAAATATTAATTTTATAAAGTCAGGAAATTTTGTCATATTCGAATTATTTGGGTTCTTGGGTGTTTCTTAATAAACTTAATAATGTATGTGGCAGCTATGTTATTTACATATAATGTTCGAATATATGCTTAATCTTTATGGTGAAAGATAACATGAGGGGGTGGGGTGTGTTGTCGGGCTTTAATTCTCAATTCATTGCATAAAAGTAACTATGGGTGAAATGTGCTTATAGCTTACGTATGCACGACGCTATCAGACACAGAGACTTTCTTTCATTAGTTCATTTAGGATTTTAAGTGTGTCTGTTTGCAAGTTCATTATTTATTCTCACCTATTTAGCACTTGACATATATGTGGAACAACATGAGGCTGATATTGGCTGATGAGCTGTGGGTGGCTGGTTGAGTGCATCCCCATTTGTGTGATCACCAAAGAAAAGTGATTTTCTATAATAAATCATTTGCATGTGTGGGCTGGATCAACTGCTGGTTTTATGAGCTCTGTTTTGAGATAATGTGAGAACCCTCCGACACTGCTCCTGCTCTCTGTGTTGGATCCTGCTTTCAGCTAAAAAAAAAAAAAAAACAGCCCTGGTGCTGTGGCTCATTGGTTTAAAGGTATTACAGATTCATGTGGAAATACTTAACATACAGATGGTCTTAGCGCAAATAATTTGTTGCCATTATGTGTGTGACCTGTTATTACTGTCTCTGCTGTCTTCTTTAGCGGTAACTCTAAATTCTTTAGAGTCACATAATCTGAGTTATTACTTTCAATTTTTTGATGCAACAAATCATTTTGCATTTAATGCCTTTGGCAGATATTAGTTATGGTTTTCATTTTGCGAAGGTCGATATGCTTTGATTTACATACTCGTCGCTCGAGGCGAACAATTTGCAGGTGGCCACTTACTCACACGGGGGGGAAATCCAGACCTGAAGTAGGTTCAAGGTGCTTAAGTCAAAGTCAGAATCAGGCACATAAATAACGCTGTAATATAACATTTGATATTTTGTTCCTCGCTGAATGCCAACGCCAAGTGTTAGCAGCAGCAGCACGCCTTTAATGCTACGTTTTTTGCGATGTGGCAACATGTCTGTGTTTACAGAGAACAGCCTGTGGTATTCCACTCTAACTTTCTCAGATGTGACCTCAAATATCTCGTGTTCTCTTTCATCACTGGCGTTTAGCGGGCGCGTCTTGCCAGAAGACCTCCGCTGAGTTTTGATTTCGAGGTCGAGGTGTAATGATCTTGAAGTTAAGATGTAAATGACTCAAAAATGACTTCAAGCGGCGACGGAGATGAATAGGGAAAACAAGAGTTAAATTAAAAAAAAAAAGGAATCTGGATGTGAGAGAAGGAAAGAATGGAGGACGGCTGGAGCGACAGGAGGAAGTGAGAAGTGAGAGAATAGAGCTGCCTGATGGATGTGGAAGGCCGTGGGCTGTTGTCAGTGAGCGATGCGATGGTATGGTGCGCTGCGGTCCCTGCTGGACTATTTTTGTTGATTTTTCCTTGTTCTCTTTGCTGATTGATGGTTGATATAGGCAGCGAGGCGGAGAAAAGTTGTGGTCAACCTGGTTGTGCTCCGCCCTGCGCTCTCCCCCTGCTGTGCTCTCACTCTCTGTCTTTCTTTCTGCCTCATTCCCTTTCGCTCCCTGTGTCCATATTTTCTCTTCCCTCATAGCGTCTGCCTCCATCCGTCTTCTCTCCCCCTCAATTTCTCGCCTAATTCTCCCACATCTGTTAGAATGGCTGCATGAGTGACTAATTTAAATAGGTGAGGACTTGATGAACCCGACACTCAGGTGACCGAGTTAGCGGAAAACACGTCTGAACATTGCGCCTGTTCGCGTCCAACCATCACGGCCCCGCTCGTGATATGACCTCATCTGAACTCGACTGACCACGGTCGCCGCTCTCCAGGCCCAACAGCATGCTCCCGGGTTCCTGGGATGGTGCGGTTTGGGATGCAGTGTGAGTAGCAGAGCGTCGGAGCCCCCCAGAACAAACAAGGCAACGTCCAAAATAAAGCCCCCGCGAGTTCTTCAGAGGCCATGTGGAAAAGCCATAAAGTGGAGTTATAGGGGTCACAATGGGGACGAGATATTTAATGGTTTACGCAGGGAACGAGGTAAATACACGCGCGCGATCGGAGGAGTGTGTGCGCACGCCTACTTATGCATATGCACATGAAAACACATTCTTCAGCGCAAATGACGCATCTGAGGACATCTGAGCTAAATTTCATTTGTGTGATGATTTATCCCACATGAATGTGTTTGGGAAGTGTGTGTGTGTATGTGTGTGTGTGTGTGTGTGTGTGTGCTCTGTCTCTTCACATTTTCTATTTTTGCACAGTTAGAAACTAAACAAAAACACACATAAACACAGAGACTAATGAGGGCTTTGCTTGGTCTGCTGTCAGTCAGCGGCTGGTTAACCAGTAGGCAGAGGTGCTGATGGAGACCGCCAGAGACAATACTCGCCTTTCTTTTTGTTCTGACCTCCTCTTTCCTCGGGGTCACTCTGCTTCGCTCCGACCACTTAACCTCTAATTTCATGCGCGCATGTAAACACGCGCACACATACAAAGATACACTCATGCAAACACGCGGTGCCACAAGAAAACAGCTGAGGAGTTTTTTGCTGCTGCTTACAGGAAAGTTCAATCTTCGTTAATTGTAGGTCTCTCAATAGAGGGAATGAATCAGAGGAAGCAGAAATATAACACGGGCTGTGATGAGGAGAGTCGCCTCCTTTTTGGAAGCAATTTTTCTTTTTTTTTTTGGTTCCAATCCAGCATATTTTATTTGAAAGGAAACAATGTCTAAAGTATTGCCTTTCAGCTTTAAGAGTGTTAACATCCGTATCAGGTTGAACAGCTTTTTTTTAAGCTTGAGGATATTTATAAAAAAAAGTGCTACAGCTTCTTCTACTCAGTTCAGTGGATGTTCCCGTCCTCATAAAGAATGATTGGTGATGATGCAGTCAGACAGAAACTGCAGGGACTGTACATACAGCAGGAGGTATTAGCGAGGCGGGCTTATATAAACGTCAGGTGCTATCGTGGGTTCTGATCTGTTTCTGCAGCCACAGTATGCAGAGGAGTTCAGGCTGTGGCCATTTGCATTTTATGCTGCAGGCTAGAGCTGTGCGATGTGGATTAAAATCATAATCCCGAATTTTTTTTCACAAAAAAAGTCGATTTTCGATTTAATTTCAATTTTTTGGTAAAACTAAAAAAAGATTTATTTCATATGTGTTTTTTTGGACAAACTTGCTCCCAGCGTCCGACATGTTGTAGCGAGAGGAAACAGGAAGTAAAGGCAAGCACGCAGCAGGCACAGGCAGCGTGGTGACGTTTTACCGTAATCACCATATTAAAGGGGGAAAATCATTTTGCCCAATGTCATGTTTTTTCCACATCGAGCAAATTAAATATCGCAATAACAATGTGCACTACTGCAGGCTGATAGTGACAGACCTCAGGTGTTGGACCTGAATTTGTCTTCTTGTTCTCATTTGTGTGGCGGCACAGCTCCCTGCCTGGGACATATCTATACTTGACAAAATTCTTTGTGGCACCTTAGTCTTAAATTAATTGAATATGATGTGACTAAATAGAAAATGTGTCAGTAAGGAAGGAGGTAAAGAGCTCTGTAAAATATCAAGGTCCCCAGTTGTGTAGCTTCACTCAGCAGCGCTGGCTGTGTCACATACATCTCAACACTATTCATTTAATGTGGCAACAACTTAAGTATCCGATCTGTAGTGATCACGCTCCATTCATTTCACAGCGTGTGCATATTAGCTCTCATTTGTTCAGAGTTATTATTTTAAGTGACAGTATTAATGTTTTCTGTACTATAAGATCAAGTGTTGTGGAATAACAGACGAGGAACCGTTTGACTCGTTGATCAAGGAGAAATCAAGCTGATCTCTGGCACCGACGCCGATCGCTCTTCACGTGTTTGCCAGAGCGACCGTTCGGTGCGGTTCGACAGGAAATGGATTCCCTGGAAACAGGATGTAGCAACTGGCGTGCGACGCTGGAAATGATCAGGAAAAATAATCAAAGAAGGAGCGAGTGTTAATGAGGGGGAACGCCTGCAGCGTCTCTTCCTTTATGTGCGCATGTGTGTGTGTGTTGTGCATATGTGTCTTGTGTGTGTGTGTGTGTGTGTGTGTGTCCATCTCTGTCAGAGGAGGTAATGATGATGAATGGAGGACGAAAGAGGGAGTGAGGCAGCTGTGCTCAGTCAGGGTTAGTGTGTCCCCTACGTGTTCTGTGTCATATATCCATCCTCTGGTACAATACCAACAGCATGGCATGATTGACTTTTATGCTTTGGCAGAAAACATTCATTCATTCTCTTGACAAAGATCCTTTTGTTAGTGGATCCTGGGAGATCTGTGCGTGTGTGTGTGTCCTTGTCTTTTTTTTTTTTTTAACGTCTGTGCTTTCCCATGTTCCTCCGTAGCCTGTGGGCAGACAGCTGTGTTGCCACGGTTTGATCCACAGATGTCGGAGCGTACAATGAGACTTGTGCCCCACTCTCCACCTTGCAGCCCCCGCTGTGAGGCAGTTTACATCCGCTTATTATCCCGAGTCGGCCCTAAGTCAGAGCTCTGACTGTTGCCTTATCCCTTAGCTTTGATGACACACCATCAAATGACACCCAGACTAAGACCCACGACGGGGAACGTCCCTCATTTCCGCACACATCAGTCCCGGTGTCGTCATGTCTGGTGTGGCCAGGTCAGGTGGAGAGGAAATCTTCTGTGCATGTAGGATGTGTGTGTGTGTAGATACAGTATATATATATGTGTGTGTGTGTGTGTGTGTGTGTGTGTGCGTGTGTGTGTTTGTGTGCAGGGTCTTGGAAAAGTTCAATGCGAATAGACTTTGCAACTTTCCCCTGCGCCTATACACACACACACACACACACACACACACACACACACACACACACACACAAACACACACGGGCATGCTTGAATGTTCTCATATGAAAAAAAAAAATCCTGACCTCACAACCCTCTACAGTGACTTCCTGACATCTATTGAAAGTTTCTATTGCCTCATCAGGGAACTTTGGATCATTTAACACCACTCCCTCTCACATCTGTGTGAGTCAATGGTACCTATAGTCAGGTGCTTATACACCATCTGTGCAAGGCCGTACAGTGTGTATACTTTAAACATGTGTAATTTATAAGCTGGATTGACCTTTTTTTTTTAATTCACCTTACACCAATATGTAATAATATAATAATACAGACATTAGTCAGAGTGAAAGCAAAGCTAACAGTTTAAACCCAGCAGTCCACATTTGTTCTTTTCCTTCTTCATCATATGAGAGTGTTTTGGTTTCTCTTTCATGTTTCAATAAAAAGAGATATTTGAATGATTACTGTATAGCTGATACGGGAGACTTGCTGGTGGTCTAACATCATCTCGGAATGAAATAGCCTTCCTTCTTTGAGTGATACAATCCAGACGTGGCCACATTAATGGCTAGACAAACATGAATTAGTCGAATATTATTTCATAAGTTTTGATGATTAATTTCACAGCACAGGCTTTTATATAAATTAAGTCTAATGGCTGCCCTCTGCTGTATTTACACAGGCTGCCTGGACGCCATACAGCCAGAGAAGTGAATATCTCACACAGCTGTGCGTAGCGCGCCGCAGCAGCCTCGAGCAGCCCTGAGTTCAGACGTTACATACACTCCACCAGACCCGCTCCTGGGACTTAACAACTTTTATAGTAGTGTTGTCAGCTGCTGTGACATTCAAACTTATTCTTATGAACAGAAACACAAAGAAGGTCAGAGAGAGCTCGAGCGCGAGATAGGAGATCGTATTAGGAATGTTTTTCTTGTCAACCTATGACTCCACTCACACCCAAGTGGGTGAGGGAGAGTGCAACTGTTAGTGTGCGAGTATGCGAGTATTGCTGCGTCCCTAGGCCTTTGCTGTGGTCTCCCCATCGTCTCTGGTTCTGCCGTTTTGACTGTGGTCTACTCATATATTCCCCGTGTTGTTTATTGCGGCCCAGAGCCGACGCTGGGCCTGATACCTTTGCAGATTCGCCTGCCAGAAAAACTTTTATGATGAAATGTGAGGCAGGAAAAAGGGAGGTGAGGACAAACAGAGAAGCTGTTTTCTTTAAGCCTCTGTTTTACTTTGCTAACCAGTGTCCAGAATACACATTTGGCTGTCATTGCAAGCATGAGAGAGAGAGGAAGTCAGAGGAGAATGAGTGTGTGTTTGAGCACATGTGTGCACGGTTGCATGTTTAATTGCAGGTACATGCATGTGTGCATGCAGAAAACTGAGTTTGTGCATGGACACTTAAGAGCAGTTATGAGTTTGTGACTGTATTCGTTTAAAAAAAATTCCAAAGAATTAATAGTTTTGCAAACCGCAGAATCTTGAAAACGTATCAAGGTCATTTTTTTTTAAATGATATGGTGCTGAGTGAAAGGCTGGAAAGCTTAAGTGGGGTTTGGGGGGAAGATGGGGTGATACAGTATAGATGTGTTTTTAATTCATCTTATCTGAGGAAAGCTTGAATGCAATTTCCAATGTCCCGTTTGGATTTGAACTGGGCCTGGCTGGACAGCAGTGAGCCCCCCGACATCTTTGGCTTACCTTTCACTTTCTTTCATATACTAAACAAAAAAAGTGTTTAGTATAGTGTTGTCCTGAGGACCATAAGATTTCTGCCTCTATCGCTCTCACAGACACAAAAATCAACACGGAAACGCACAAATCTACAAAGTCACAGCCGGGAAATGAGACAACCCGGCTTGAGGGATTTCTCACGCCGACACATCACTTTGTCTCGCCGCAGGACCCGCACCTTTAAACGGCAATAGGAAAACTCCTGGAGAGTCTGTAGCAGGGATGGAGTGTTGAAAGAGAGGTGGTAGCGGCAGGGCGAGAGAGGGAGGTGTTGTTGGAAGACGACGCGGAGAAGAACGGGACTACGGGGGGAAAAGGAAAATTGGAGAGGAAATTGAAGGAGAAGAGAGAGGTTAATCACCTTGACTTGTTAGCTGTCTATCATCTCAGCATGAGTGCCAGCTGATAAAGCCATACAGTGTTTCCTGCTGATGGAGGAGTAGTTGCCGGGTTAGTGGTGTTAATACGCTCAAGCCCAGTAATATGTTAAGAATTCCCGCCGTCTCTCTCCACCTTTCATTTATCTCTCCCCTCGCTTTCTCCTCTCCCTCCTTTGATCCCTCCCTCCCTCATCTGTCCATTTCTCTCGCCTTGTTTTTCGCGGACTGTGCCTGGCAGCAGTGAGTGCTTTAAGAGGGTATTAGCAGGGCGTCTGTACAGTACTATCGCAGCTTAGTGGGCCAGTGCAGGTGAGACAGCAGGGATTTCCTGTTAGGCCTCTCTGCTACATTCTTGCTAAATTGCTCCTTGCCATGTGGGGTTGGAGAGGAGGGGCGGGGGTCTCACTCCCCCCCCCCCCCCCCCCTTATTCTGTCTCATACACACGATGGCAAACACACACTCATGTGGCAGCGCATGGGCATCAGCACAAGATGGTGTGTGTGCACGAACATGCTGTACGTACAAAGGATTAGTGGTGTTGTGGCTGTTTGTGTGTGTGTGTGCGTATGTGTGTGTCAGTGTGGAGTGGGGAGGACAGAGCAGGGCTCAGTATTAGACTCTGGTTGTCTGCCAGAGGAGCAATATGAGATAAATACTTCACCATCTTACACCTGGGGGTCCTGGCCTGCTTCTAATGCTACTGCTTAAGAGGAGCCCTCTGTGTGTCTGCGGCCTGCACTCTCATTTTACACACGCACACACGCACACACACACACACACACACACACACACACACACACACACACACACATACAGGCAGGTGGGAACATACTGTGGTCATACCTCTGGATTTGTTCTCAGTTTACCTGTTTTGTTTGTTTATCTGTTTGTGTCCATTTCTGTAATTATGTTTTTTCTGCTAAACATGGTGGAAAAAGTATTAGAGATATATAAAGATATTAACATAAGTAAAAGAAACAATCCAGTGTTCACACTCAATTCCATCTCTAAAAGTCGTGCTTTATTCAGTTATTTATTTTTTACTTATTTTAAGTTATAATACATGTATGTACTATGTAGAATATCACAAACGAACATGTCAAATATAGAGGTACAGAACGGTGTCATTTTGATTAGTGGAGAAATCAGTGCTGAAGTCTTAATACCAAGCTCAAGTAATTTCCTTCCTGTACTAATCCTCTCATAACTTTTGAAAAGAGAGGGAATAAGCTTTTTTCCCAAAATGTTCAACTATGTCTTTAATCTATAGGAAGCATTTTAAATGTAACATTTTGAATACTAAATACTAAAAGTAATCTTTTCTCTGAAGTGTGATGGATAGAAATTTGAAGTAGCATGAAATGTAAATACTCAAGCACAAGTATCTCAGAATTGTATAGTACTTGAGTAAGTGTACTTAGTTACTTTCCACCACTGCTGCCTCCTCTGAGTCTTCTCCTTAAGTGCCTTGTGTCATAGTTGAGAGATGAGCTGGCGAACACAACAGAGCCTGTGCTTTAAGTGTTTTCACACCGTCCCCTCTGTGTCCAAGTAACTCTCGTCAAATCCACTGTTAACAAGCCCTCTGTTACTGCTCCCCTTTATCTACGTGATGTGTGTGTGTGTGTCTCGATTTCATAAAAAACACACACACACAACTTCAGATTAAGTTCAAATGGGTTCACTCATTGGGCCATGGCAAAAAGTGCTGGTAATGTAATCAGGTGTTGGAGAGGAACAGAGGAGCTCATAGCCTGTTCACAACAGCCAGCTGAGAGTGTGTGTATGTGTGTGAGTGTGTGTCACTGTAGGGCAGCTTAGCAGAACACTCATGTATGTCCAATGAGAAGTTCAGGATTGAGCTCGTATCACTCATCTGGTCGCGCACACGGCCAGACACGGCGGGTTTTAATGTGCGAGTGTGAAGTGTGTGAGCGGTCTGATCGATGGCAGCACTGGCCCAATCAATAACAAATGATGGGTCCAGCTCCAGGCCAGCTCTATCACACACACTTTTACTGCGTCAGTCCATGGCGGTTCATGTTATGGACAGTAGGTCAAAGCTGAACTTTCACTACTTCCAAATGTCAACATGTAAATGTGTGGAGATATGTCAGTTCCAGTACTGAATAATAACATATGGGCCACTTGACTGACGACTGGAAAAAACTCTGGTATAAGATTTCATTTTTGTTAGTAAGTGTATTTTTTTGTGTCTTTGGCTGTCCATCAATTTGGTCGTTTTCCATCTTGTCTATTACAGATTACATTTAACCTATATGCTCGCCTGTCAATCTGCCTGTCTGGCTCGACTCTAATATTAAGTCATAGCGCCCACCCTGACTCTCCCTTGCGGTCTGTGCCTGACAACATGTCGGCCTAACTCCCTGTTGGTCCGTCCGTTCATGTTTCCGTCCGACGTCTTATCTACACTTAACCTCTCGCCTCGGTCTTTTCTAGGTCGACGCCTTGCGGGTGCGGCTGGAGGAGAAGGAGCAGTTCCTGACCAAGAAGACCAAGCAGCTGCAGGACCTGACGGATGAAAAGAGCACGCTGACAGGAGAGATCAGAGACATGAAGGACATGCTGGACGTCAAGGAGAGGAAGGTTAACGTCCTGCAGAAGAAGGTAAGCGAGTCCAGCGCACAGTGTCTGGAAGTGCATGCAGTGTAGCCAGACGAATTCCTTGTAAGTTAGGTTAACTCGTCAAATGTGACAAGACCCTCTAGAGAGGCCAAATCTTTCACTGCTTCACAAACAAGAACCTTTTGTTAAAGCAGCACTAATCAGTGTTTTTATATTAACGTTGGATAAATGACTGTGTATGTGAAAACGGTCTCTCGTTAGTGACACACCCACAGAGAATTATCACCCAATTCTACAGACCATTTTACTGTCTTTCAGCTGGTTGTTTTGGTTTTTAACATCCCACAGTGCTAGCATTTTGATTCACTGTCATCGCTCTCACTAACTAAAGTACTTAAGTGAAACCCACTTGACACTTTCTACTTAGCACCAAATGACGCACAGACAAAGTTAGCAACTAGCGAAAAAGCCAGATTTTTCCAGCAGGACCAAGTGGAGCCCAAAAACAGAGCTAAAAAGAGTGAATACTGGATGTTGACGGCTCCAAATCAGTGATCATGTTGATCTTTTTCTGCTGGATATATTAATACACAAACGTTAAAGATGTATATTTTTGCTCGTTCTACTGCCCCCAAATGGTCAAAAAAACAACTGATATTTTACAAAGTTAACAGGTCCTGTTTGTAGTCAGGATTAGAAATATATTTAACAAAGAAAAAAAATATTTTAAAGTCTGTAATCTATTTCTTTTCCATTCTGCATTGGCCAGGAAAAACTAACTATTAAATCACTTTTATAGGGAAACAGAGAAGTGCAGATATTTGATCAATGACAGGTTTATTGACTGTCACCACATCAGGTAACTCTCCCCGGTTAATCAGACATATTGGAAATTAATTCTCAGCTCTGGTTCTGGCCACGCCATCATGTTGCTTGGCGTCGTGAAGCGACAGTTTTGTTATATGAATCGTTGAACGCGTGCCTAGTCAGATCTCCATATGGCGAGCGCAGACACCTTCGCACATGAACGTGGACTATGCAGCGGATGAGACGGCTAAGTGAAAGCAACATATTATTTCTGGTCCCAGAGCAGCACACACATCCTTCTATATGCACACCTGCTCACAAACACACACACACGCACGTGCACGCTCGCTTGCACGGCATGTCTCAGAGGCCTTAATGACTTTTATAAGGTTAGCTGTTTAGGCAGGGCCTGTGGCCACCTGTGGTGCGCATGTTGGCAATTCCTCCATAGACCAATTACACACACATAAAGGTCCCCTCTCAACTTCCTTGTTTCCTCTCATGTCCTCAAATTAGATCTCCCTCTCTCTCCTCCCACCCTCCCCCTTGCTGAGTTTAATGAAAAGGGGCTCCAAAGGTAACATGCAGTGCCATCAATCTGTGTGTACGTGCGCGCATATGCGAGCGTGTGAATATGTTCGAATGCATTATTATGTTTGTGTGACCCCCGGTGTTTCTGTGTGAGAAGTTTAAAGATGACCTTTATGTGCACCCTGCGCTGTACTCCTCTGGGTCCCACCTATAGCTTGCACTTAATAAGCCGGTTTGCAGCAGATAAATGGGGCCCCTTCTGCTTATTGACATTTCATTCATGTTTGATTTGAACTTTATTTCATGGCCAGAAATGTTCGCTATAGGCTGCCAGTTCATTCTGGAGCCATTTGGTTTGAAGGGGAAGTTTTTTGTGCTTTTTTTATTAAGAAAGTTCTTGGTTATGTCGCTGTGTGCAGCTGTTGTACTCAAAGCCTCACTTGTCATTTTCATCCATAGAGGCTCAAAAGTGAGATTAAGTTGGATGATGACATAGCTAATTTTTGGTTTGTGCCGTCTTTCCCTGTACTTTTCTCCTGTTCTTTACTCTGCGACAGTCACCTCTCCTTGCACAATGTATTTTTTAAAATCCAGCAGTGACACAAAATATAAATGACTTGTAGTAATATTTTTATTCAGTATTATATGTTTCTCACAAATGTTAACATAAAGTGAATGGAAGAAGAAGTGATATTTGAATGAAGAACCAGACCGTTCCATGCTGTGAACTGACAGGTGTTTCACTCCATTAGCTACACTGTATACACTCACCACAGTCTGAATGGTTTTTCCAAACTTCCTATTTCCCAACAGTCCCTGGGGGCTATAACTTACAGTGCCGTGTCTCCAGGGAACAGCAGGAGTGGAGCACGGAGTCAAAGCTAGTTTCCTTTCTGGGCTTCATACTCTCCAAGTTACTGCTGGCTTATTATAAAATGCACAGACAAGCTCTGTGTGTGTTTGAAGTGTTCACGGGCAGCATGAGGTCCTCCCCAGACACAAATCTAAATGCCAAGTATGTACTTTCTAACTAAAGGGTGACGGCGTGTTCTGAAGCAGTGACACTAATCCTACGTTCAAATGAAATATGTTGATGCTGATCTGAATGTGAAACTCAGTTCAGCAGCTTTAATGATCTTTGCATTCTCATATATTCATGTGGTCCTTCGTCGTAAACTAGAGCTCGGCTAACTGAAATAAATGCTTTTATTTATCATTATGACATTTTTATTTTTAATCATTATTTATTTTTATATTGAGTACTGGTTGGAGGGTACTTGTCATTCCGCTGCTATTAAATGTGACTGTTCCACTGTAACTCCAAATCAACATATAGGAAATGTACAAATACAAAAAAAAAAAAAAATCACATAGCTTCATTTTGATTTTGACAAAGTTGAAAAACTAAATGAAATCACTCTGTACTGAATGTAAAATTTGTGGTTTAGAGAATTTCTCGAATCAACAAGAAGCTGAGCTACATTCAATAGAAGTTTTAAGTTGAATTTCAGCAATTAATTGCATTATTAATTAGTCATTAATCAAACTTAATTAATCAAACTCTCCATTTCCTTTTTATCTCTTCACCATGTCTTTTGGCAGCTCCTCAAGAAGACTAATAGTAGCCAAGCAGTAACCTCCCACCCATCCTTTTCTCTGCTTGTCTATGCAGTTGCAAGTTGCTCCATTAATTATGCTCATAATCAGATATTTTTGTAAACTCTCGCTGAAATCAAGTTTAAAAAACATATCACAGCGCTAGTAACACACAGATTTTCCCAACAGGGTCCACATAGTGCTGATGATGTAGGATGACAGTCACCAAAACTGCCCAATATCTGAGTCACCTCTTACACCTCTGAGTCTAATGTAATCAGTGGGACCATGAACCAGAGCAGACCTTTAAAGGCTAACAGCTAACATGTACAGTTTTTTTTATTACACTGTACTTCTCCATTGAATTATTGCGTTAATAAATCAACTTTCAACCTTAGAAGCATGCAGTTGATTTACATTGATGAGACCAGGGTTTTCCTTCACAACTACTGCCTCTCTCAAAGATTTTGAGTCTCTGTCTTTTGCCTTTCTGTAGGCATATTGACAAATATTTACTTACCACCACAAAAGCTCCCATCAGTGAAATTTCTCAATGTCTCAGCGTGTCCAAACCACAGTGCTCTGTGTCTTAAAATGGCCGCCCTGCGCTCAGAATTAGCTCGAGAGGCTTTCAGGATGTTTTGAATGAAATGGTTGCTATGGTTTCCTCAACATAGCAACCTCTCGTCCACATGTGGCAGTTTTCAATTTAAGCTCAAACAAGCTTGATAAACGTTATGCAAAGGGCAAACATAACGCTGTCAAGTTAAAATTCATATTCATATAAAATGCATTCGAAGCGGCTGTAAACATCGAGTCTGTTTTTGAAATGCACACATGTTTCTGAGAGGGTGATAAAGAGGCTTTTTGATTCCCTGTCAACACTGTTCACTCGTTAAAACCATGTAATTAAGAAGCTGTGTGGAGCCTTTTTGCCCATTTTTAACTATTTAACTGTCATGGGTCCCAGTATTTTGATGATTACATCATGTCCCTGTCAACTTCAGCTACACTTTGTCAACCCCATTTTAATGTTGTAGCTGTTGAGTTGTAGCTGCCTGCACCCAGAGATAATGGAAATATGGCTCAGAGTCGACTTTGAGGTGATTTGAAAAATGAAGCATGGCACCGGTTGGCCAAATGATGTAAGTGCATACCATATAGCCACAGTTTTGTCACATTTCATTCCCATATCTCCCTCCCCTTGTTTCCTATCTGGCTCTATACCACCCGCTTCCCAAGAAATAACCTCCCCAAAAAAGGAGGCTTACATCAGCTTCTGTAGTATTGTTCACCTCATTTTGATCTTCAGTCACAAAATCTGGATTGAGGTTTACAAGGAACAAATCCATTTGTACATTCTGTCAACAGTTTTTATAGGGAATCTTTCTTCAGTTGACAGTAGGTCCAATAAAAACTGTTCACAGTGAGGTCTGGGGGGATGAACCACAGCAAGCATTGTTTCTGGAAAGAGTTGTTTTTAAATGTTTTTTTTTTTTCCCACCACTAATGAAATACCATTAATCTCTGTTGTATTTTGGTGGCGCCAGAAAACTTGACCAAATAATACTAAAACTATCTGTACGGCTGGATACGTTCGGAGGCCGTGAGAAAATCTGTTTTTTTGTGTTGTGGTCAAAGCAATGCTGTAACTTGTTATGACTAATCATTCCATGGTTATATCTCTAAACACAAAACGCTGTACGGTGAATTTACCCAAATGGATTTCATAAGTTAAATCTGAGTCCAAAACGTTGTAACACCTGGGCTTGTTAGCTGCAATTTAGGGAGCCACATAGCTGTTTCCTTGACAAAGTATCTCTTTTTCGGACGCTATAAATTACAAATCTGAAAGATAGAGTGTAGCATGGGAGCATTACTTGCTTCCTTCCCTGTGTCGTACTGCGAAAGTCATTCCAATCGTAAAAGACGTAGCCCGACCCTGCGTGTTTGAAGTCCTCCCAGGACAGGATGAAGCTTTCCCTGATGCTTCCTGTATCTAAATATCAAGGGTGCATTTTCCTCAATAAAGGGATCTTTTTTTTTTTTTTTTTTTTTTTTTTAATATGACAAAACATTCTGGATGCGGAAAAGCAGAGGATGCAGCTGAACGTCGGTCAGCTCGTGAAAGTTCTGCGAATGTGTTATCCATCTTAAAAGCTTTTGCTTGTGAACAAGGACAGTTGTTGCTTCACAACAGGATGAGGTTTAGCTTAGATCATTTAAATGTTGCGGTGGGCCTCCCCCCCCATAAAATTATCAGCTCTGAATGACTCAGCTAAGCAGTTCATTGGGCTATTAATCTCTTGTATATGAAAAGAGATTAAAAGAGAGAGAGTCAATATCTTTACCAGACGTGCACAAACACACACAAACAAAGGCAGACACACATTATGAGACACCAGCTGACCTGTCATCGGCCTGTGTCATCATTACCACTGACACTCTGGGTGGTTTTGGTGTGGGGAATTGGACCTGTCTGTAGTGAAGATAGAGAGCTCATCGTAATAACGCAGATGCATCATCTTAACCCTCAAAGCTGACCAGGAGGATGACACATATCCTCGTGTGTGTGTGTGTGTGTGTGTGTGTGTGTGTGTGTGTGTGTGTGTGTGTGTGTGTGTGTGTGTGCGCCGTGCTCTCCTCCCAGCCGTAAGGAATTGACATCTGGAGAACTAAGAGCAAAAACAATCTGTAGGATGTTTTTGAGGAAGTAGTATAAAATGGAAGAAAAAATTTGATGTAAATAACAACAGGGAGTCTGTTTGGTGGATCAAGGTGGAGTTTGTGAATCTCTTTGTGTTGCAGTTTTTTGTATTGTTTGACTCACACCTTTCTTTAATACCCCTGTGTTTTTGGGTGTTTTGATCCATTCAGTTTTCTCTTTGATTATTTTCTTTAATGGACTTTTTCGCCCCAATTTTGATGCAGTGATTAAAATGCTTGGCTCCTTCAACTTCGACTCAGGTTTAACATTTTTTGCCAAATATTTTAAGCTTAAGTCGGATGCAACAAGGCTTTTATTTCTGAGACTTCTTTGACTTTAACCCTTTGACGCCTATTGTCGCGAATTAGCCTCAAACCGCTTCCATTCAGAATGCATCCAAGGAAGTCTATGTGTTCCTCCAATGCCGGTTCATGCATATTCGATACGCACCTAGGAACCTTTTGCAAGCATTTGTTTCTTGGGGGACCGTTCAAATTCGGAACTACATCCGAATATTATATACATACATTAGATATACGTGCATTATATGCATTCGGTGTGCTAGAGTAAAATTAACAATCTCCACTTAATTTAGCATCTGCTTGAAAGCAAAAACACAAATTATTTATTTTTTAATATAATTGTATATAAATTCGGGCATCAAAGGGTTAAGTTTTATGGTCTGTTGTTCCCATCCATGTTTGAAGTGTAGAACTCACATCCTGGAGAATTGACTCCCAGACTGGTGCACAGACACAGATAGACCACAGCTAGATTATAATAGTGTTGAAACCACCTTAAACTGCAACACATATCAGTCATTTCTGCCGTATTTTCAGTCTCGGGGGAATTTTTATCTCCTCCTCTGGGCCTCTCCATGGACAGTCACCTTGACTTATATCATGGCACCATGATGTCATTGCCGCAGTTTGAGCCCTACGTTGATCCTAACAGTCAGCGGCTGAATTTAACTAAAAATAATGAGGAACCGGTCTTTAAATGAAAAAAAGAAAACACACACGCTCGGTTTGTGTTGGCGTTTTCGGCCTTACGTATCACAACACAGAACAGTGGCGGCTCTGTTCGAGCGCTCGCTCTACGAGACCATGACCAATGCATAATGATGAATTTATTTATTTATTTTTTCATTTTTGGTTCCTTTTTTTTTTTTTTTTTTTTTTTTGCTGGGGGGGCGGGCGTGGGAGGCACACACGCAGAGCCGGTTGTGGTGTGGTTTTGGCATACATGTGTTATTCATGTTCAAACATTGTGGTCGTCTCAATCCATATTCATGCTTTTTAAAAAGACTGGCTGTGTGCATGGAAGTATAGTATCCCCTATCATGTTCCCGCTCTATAGCAACCACAGACAGGGAGATTCGATTACGTCTGCTCGGCCTACGTCGGACATGTGTGTGTGTGTGTGTGTTTGTGTGTGTCTCTCAAGGATGCCCTGTACACAAGGGTCTCTGTTAGTTATGATAGTGTATAGCAGGTCTCCCCCCAGACTTTCTCAGGGGATCCCAGCTCTGGTTCACTGCACCCTCTGCCAGACTCTTTCAGCACTTGCTCCCGCCTGGTGTCATCGCCGGCTCTGGCCTGGTGTCATCGGCACGGCACGGCCTTTGATTGTGAAGAAAAGTAGAGAGAGAGAGAGAGAGAGAGTGATATAGAGATAAATGGAGATGTTCCCCGGCCTTCTACATTTCCTCTGTTTCCTCTCCCCCCACTTTGATCTCTGTCTCTGTGGAGCAATTGCTCTCCTGTCCGGCAATTTTTCCTAATTTTATGAGCTTTTGTTTTTGTTGAAATATGCTCCGTGTTCACGTCCCTTGCTGAATTAACGGATGCATACCTTCTAATGACTGCCCTCTATTAATGTCGTGTCCATTTGTGCAAACTACTGGACCCATGCAGCCTCAATACTGACTGTGTTTTCCTAAAAAAACCTTTCTCTCTCCTTTCTCTCCCACATGTTTTACACCCCCCAGAACAACGCTGACGCTTTTGAGTGTGATTCATATGGATAGTGAGGGGAAGTGCTGCATGTTGATAGAAAGGAAAATATTGGTCCAGCATTGACACAGTGTGTATTGTGTGTGTGTCTGTCTGCATACTGTGTATAAATATGAGCATTGCTTACTGCTTTTGTGTCCAGATGTGTATGATGGACAATGTAAAAAGATGTAAAAATCTCACCATAACAAAAGCTGGATATCAAACCTCAATACTATTTGATTAGTGCCTGAAACATGGCCACAGCACAGAGAGCACAACTGTTGCAAGTTGGCATCAAAGGCTTGGTCAGATTCTTGGTCGTGTTTACTTAATCTTTGGTCAGATATTTCCTGATCTAAATCAGGAAATTGCTAATTTTAGTTTTATCTAAGGAAAGCTCTTGTACCGCTGCTTCTTTTAAGACAACGCTGAACACTGATGCGTTGATAAATGTGGAACATTTTGTTGAATAAAATAATAATCCTCAAACTGAGGTAGTGGGGAAAATGGTGCTGATGCATCATATATGCACTTGTATTGCAAAAATTCTGAAAGATGTCCAACCCTAAGCAATGCTGTTACCATTTGCAGTTTAAAAAAATCTTGAATATCATTATTGACTATAGCAACATAGCATCTATAATGTTAATGCACGAGGCTGTTACCTGACTTATGCCACAGTGTCTGAAATTGTCTATATGCATTATAGGGCTGCAATTTCAACATCGATTAATCTGCTGATTATTTTCTTGAGTCACCTGTTAGTCAATAAAATGTCTAATAATGTGGAAAATGCTCACCACAATTTTACCAAGCCCAAAGTGACATTTTCAAATTGCTTGTATTGTCCAACCAAAAGCCCCAGAGACAAGGTACACATCCTTACTTTTAAGAAGCTGGAACAAAATGTTTAAAACTGATTATGATTATGAAATGAATGATTATCATTGTTGATGGTAATTAGTTTTCCTTTGATCGATTAATTGACTAATTGTTGCAGTATTGTAATATTATTCATCCCCATAGTAGCAAACTGCATCAGCCTCCTAAATGATCTTTGCTCTGATGGTTTTATGATGATGCTGTGAGGCCCAAGAGTTAATAAACAGATCCACTGTTGGGCTGAGTATTCCAGGTGAGTAGCTGTGTGTGTTCAACAGCTGTATTTCCCAGAGATCCTCACAGATAACTCTTTGCTGTGTGTTCCTGCGTGTGAGCGTGTGTGTGTGATCTTGATAGATCTGTGATGAGGCCACCAATGCCTTTCATCCTAATGGATTCCATCTGACCAATCACAGTGCAGAGGCATGGCTACAGATAAGCCTGTCGGAGCTGGGGAGGTTCCGGTAAACAGCCTGCGATAGGCCCCCCCCCTGCATCCCCCTCTGCTCCTATCAGCAATCAGCCGGGGTTAATGGTGAGAGCCCGAGGCTGGCTGATTGGAGCCAGGCTACACATCAGTCAAGACAAACCCAGCGTCGGGCCATATGTCAGGCTCCAGCTATTCGAGTCCGTCCACAACACGTGTACTTTGCTCCGAGAAATCAGACGTGTTTGACGACTCTCCGACTCGATAAAGAAGTCGTCGGTATCCTGAAGACGACACAGGCCGTAACTCAGGCCGACCTGTTTCGACCTAACCTGTTGGCAGGCTCGTGTTTCATACTGTAAGATCTGAGACGGGCTCTTCAGGTTCTGTCAGACCCACTCAGATGAAAGTGGGTCACAGTTTGACCCTGTGTCTCTCAGCTGAACAGAGTGAATGGATGATGTATTTGACCTCGATCACTGTAAAATGGGCCCGGGTCAGAAGCTACAGGTTGACACATGGTCCCCGCTGGGTGGCCACATATGAATTCTCTCTTTCTTTCATTCCTTCTTTCTTTCTTTCTCTCAGATTAAAGGGCTTCCATTCTCCCTCTCCGAAAAGGAGAAAAAGAAAAGAATTAATACTAATGGTGCTGGGAGCAGAGGAATAAAGCGTCAGGGTAATTACCCAGCAATCACTGCAGCATTCCGCAGCTGAGGGGGGCAGAGATAGGGTCTTGAGCCTAAAGAGCATGGACGTGGATCAAGTTGGCCGGCACACACACACACACACACACACACACACAGAGACACACTCACACTCACGTACAGCCCGGCTTGCACAAGTGCAATCTGTCTTCATTGAACAGCTCTGGGTCCGCAGGAGTCTCCCCCTGCTCATTTCGCTCTGCGGTCGACCAGGAGAAATCACTACGAAAACAACACTCGCTTCATCTTTCTCGCCGTTTTCTTCTGTCATCCTCCGGGTGCACGTCTGCATCTGTGTTGTGTGTGTAAACGTATATCCGTGTGCATCTGCGTGCTGGTGTCTGTTTGATGTGTATGAGTGCAGTGAGAGGGTTTCTGAATGACTTTCTGGAGGAATGTGTAAGGGAAGAGGGGGAGGATGTCTGCCTGTCATGATGTGTGTGTAAGTGTTATATGCAGCCTCCATCGCCTCAACCTGGCCCGACGTTCATAATAATCACAGCCTGATTGTGTGTGTGTGTGTGTGTATTCCTCAGAGATAAGTATTGGATGTTCAGAATAAACCAGGTTACAGTGGACAGTGGATATGGTTTCCTGTTTGTGAATGTGAGTCCTTAAGCAAATGCATTCATGCACATACACAAACAGTCTATTTATACTTATACATATTTTTGTTTCAGTAACCGAAACATAGGATTTATAAGTTTTTTGGGGCTTTTTATTGTTTGACTTTTTCAGACATTGTTCAAAAATCAAAATTTGTGTTATATTTCCATGGACAATCTTTCACTTTTATAGATTAATATAGAAATTAAAAAGGCTTTTTGGCAGGTTTTTTTCTCTACTTGGGTCATATCATAAATACTGATTAAATCCAGAAATACCTTGGCTTCATCTGTAGCTCACACTGCCTCTGTCTATAGTAAAGCAGACAATAATGTTTTAATGCAATCACAGATTATTCCTGGTGTTTTTGATGAGGCAGTTAATCAAAGAAAATCATTTTGTCTCTGCTTGAATTTGTGCTTTGTCACTTCCCGCTTTCTGAGAAGTCTGTGGCTTTTTCAAAGCTTTTTCTGTGAAGGGCTATTTTTTTCCTGGTATTAAGAGCAAACAAATACCAACCAGTTTGGGCAGGCTGTTTTTTAGCTTATGCAGAACGTGAGTGTAATGTGCTTTTAGCGTACACGCAACGTTAAAATAATTGAGTAAACCCTCACCACCTCGCTGCTGATGGCAGCTGTACTCATCTGTTGAGGAGATCTTATCTGCTGGTCCTTGGCCCACTCCTGAAGTTTTGCCTGCATGCAGTTATTTATTTTCCTATTTCAAGTTTCAAGCTCCATAAATGAAATTATATTTATGATATTTGTAATTTGATGTTAAATTTGTGAACCAGCACATTGACTAAGAAACATTGTGCATTTGTTTTTCAGTGTTAACTTTTTCTGATCTTTTTTTACTATTTAACATATTTCTGTTTCTATCTTTTATGTGATGCATCTCTTCAACGTCATGAAGAGAAAGTAGCTTGTTTGTAAAAATACTCAAGAAAACTTATGTCATGCTCATCATGCATATTCATCTGTGTTCTGTACACTTGCTTCTCTGTATCCACAAAGTGTACTTCTCTCTGCCTTTGTGTATGTTTATGTGCCTGTGCGCCTGCATTCAAATGAGAGTATGTGGATGATGTGTGTGTATGTGTGTGTGTGTGTGGACACAGAGCACCTTTGTGTTCTAAACAGGGACTGGTGGTTAGGAGCAAAATGAATGTTGGGGCAATGGAGAGGAAGCTGCTGTGAGAATCACAGGCCTCGGTCGTAATCGGAGTGAAACCCGTAGAAAATTCTGTCTCTTTCGTTCGCTCCCAGTTCCACTTCGACAAATCTTTTTTTGGCTGTGGGTTAAAGGGAGGACCTGCATGTTTGGCTTTTTTGGTTTGGAGGCAAAAAAAGGGTTTGGTAGAGAACAGCACAGCAGATATAGAAAGATGTACTAGCACACATGCAGGTACACAGAAGCCCATTACATGTTTTTGTGCCCAGTCTATTTCTGTGTCGGCCAACAGATCAAAAAAAAGAATTCCCCTCTTCAAGGAGCGAAAAACTGTTCCCTGTCAGACAGAAAGAACGACCTCTCCTTTTCCTTGTTTAGAAAAGTGTGGATGATTTCAGAACCTGAGCGTCGTGCTTCTCGACCCCTCCCCACTCTTCCTCCCTCTCTCGGGCACCACTCGTCTTATGAAGTCATTGTGCTCTGTCGTTCTGCTCGATAACAGATGAGTAATGGCTCCTCGAGCGAAGCAGCATGACATCAGGAAGGTCATTTGAGGGGAACAGGGGAGAGGTGTCATTTTCTGCTTTAAGGGTCTCTGTGTGTCACGTCGTGCCCTTGCATTCTCCGCCGGTCGACTCAGCCGGTCCGCAGAGATCTGGTGGGGACTTCACAGCTATGAGTATATGGCGGCGGTTCACTTTCAGTAGCGAACTCCATATGTGCAGTGTAATGTTTCCTGACAATTTTATGCTTAGCTGCTACTCTTATTCAGGGAACCTTATAATGAGGTGGCGTGTAGATGGTGAGTGCCTGGCTCAGGTGTGCAAGTAAAACCAGAGAGGACAATATCTCTTCTGTGTTACTCACTATCACATATAAATATTCAGTTCACTCATTCAAAAGAATAAACTGGGAGTTTATTAAATAAATAAATGGGCCTGTTGAAGATTTGCCACATGGGGGCGCCAGCTTACACAGTATCCACAGTATTCCTCTGTTAGTGTTGCCCTCGTTGCTCTGTTTCACAGGCAGAAAAAGGGGGTGGTGGTGGGAAGCAGCGGTGGTGGGAGAGGGGTTAAATCAAGTGCAAGCACACCCTCCTCACGCTGCAAAGGTCACTGTCTCCCCTGAGCTTCATGACCACACTGTGTTTCCCTTTGAAGAGCCACATCTGAGTGCTCAGGAGCAGGAGGAAGTCCTTTATTAATGTGGGAATCAACAAGCTCTGATGGCAGGAGATGCCAACAGCATGCAGGTGTGCGTGTTTTAGCATACTGTAACACACCCTGACACACACACACACATACACACGAACTAAATAAAAAGTTTAATATGTACATGCTTTGCTTGGATCGCACCATGTGACTGTGGAGCAGTTGAAGTAGCGGTATGATATTTCCAGTGTGTCGTCTTTCATCGTGTTTCTGTCAGACTGTGACCTAGATTTCTCTGGGGAAGTACACGCTGTGTTACTACATATTGTTCAGTGTGCGGTTATTGTCCCTCTGTGTATTTGTGTGCGGCTGTGTGCGCATGCATGCACAGTATGTGTCGCTGCCAGGATCTTTGGGTTTTTACAACTGTCCCTGTCATATTTTCAGAGGCGATGACAAGCACAGAGAAATGACTTGCCTCTCAGAGAGGACGACCAATTATTGTTTGGTATTTTTATTGGTCCAAAAGAGTTTTAAAAATACAAATGATTGTATTTTTATGGTGGTCACGCTCCGCACTGGTCTCCTTTTGTGTTCTGCAGAAATGATTCCTCCGGAGGCCACAGAGTTCTACTTCTTAGTTTGGATGGAAGACAGACGGGTCGACTGAGTTTGTGGTTCTGCTCCGGAAACAAGCTGCTTTTAGATCACGATTTTTCGCCAGAGACACAGGGCCTGATACTGTTTCACTAACGTCTCTCCCATCACATTAGAAGTCAGCTTGTCCTAATCATGATCATACTCTACAGACTCCAAAAGCAATTTAACACCAAGGCTCCCCAAGGATTTCAAAGCCCACTGACAGAGATTCCAAATTGTTTTGTTGACAACTGTTAACTTTTTAACTTAACATGAATGAATGTCAGCTATTGTTTAAAACTTCCCCCCCTCGCTGAGAATATTCGTCGCTCATGTGAGGATGAATAAAAGCCAAATTTCATTATGTTTTGTTTCACTGATGGCAATGTAACAGCCAACTGCGTCTCCATCAAATTTCAAGTTCATAAACCATCCTTGTTCCAGTATTTTTACATTACAACAGCACATTTTTTGTGTTGCAGTACGGCAATAATTCTTTTTCTCATCTCATTTTTATGTAATTATGTCAATGAGTTATGTCATTTAATCAAGTACTATATTGCAAAAGTTGTTAACTTGTGAAGTATGAAATTGAGTATTGAAGTAATGAATAGATTTATTATGTTTCGTTTCTCTGATGTTAATATCACAGCCCATTTTTAACCCGCTACTCATAAACAGTACAGCCAGCGTCACCAAGTCAATAATAGTTTTTTGTATTGTATTTGTCAACAATGTTTGTTCCCATGTTTTTACGTATAAAGTGCTTTTTTTTGTTTTTACATGGTTATAATAATGGTTATTAGGCGATACACAAACTACTATTTTGAAAAAGTTGTTGAGTATCACTGATAATTAAATCTCTACATTCGACAGCCTCTGATGCTTTAAAGTACCTTACTGTTCAGCTCTGTTTTGGAGCTGTACAAAGTCAAGGTCAGTAAAAGGTAACGGTGCATCAACACTCGTTCTTTTAAGGAGAACCTGGTCCTGTCCTATCATCCTGTTGATAAAGTTATCGGAGTCAAAACAGTATGACTGTAAACAGTGGGGAGCCCTGTATGTATGTATGTGTGTGTGTGTGTGTGTGTGTGTGGGAGAGGACTGAGACAGACGTCATGCTCTCTCAGGAGGATACACACTCAGTGAGACAGACAGTCCACACCGCAGTGCCTGGCCCGTCGAGTCATGGTAGCTGCCTATCGTAGGTGGTCTGCTGCAGCGGGAGGTGTGTGTGGTTGGAGAGTGGGATGACATATGCACAGTGGTTTAATGATAAAAGCCTGTGTGTGTGTGCGTGTGTGTGGATCTGGCTGTGTGTCTTGTGTGTGAGATGCGGGAGTATAATTTGAGGTAGCCTCATACACTGAGAGATAAAATGAGTGACTGCTGTTCTCATCATAACAATCTAGCTACTGGATGGACGACCCCCCCCCCTCCCAGAAAGACGAAAGGAGGGGGGGGTGCTTCTTTTTGCATATTTTGACTTTCCGGTTTCTGACAGAATTCCTTGCCCTCTTTCCCATATCCTTGCCTCACAGGCTCTCTCTAATCCGCCGATGTAACGTTCAAGTTTGCAACGTTTTTCTGCACAATTTCACAGAAGGCCCAGCGACGAGGCTAAATATTTCATCAAGGGGTTGTTATTTTCTGCGACCAGGCCAAAGCAAACTTAAGCCTGGTGAAGAATGTAATCATTTATCTAAGACCATAGGCGACATGCTCAATTCAACCTGAAATAGGGCCATGTGGTGCCCGTGGGGACGGCGTGGACCAAGTGTGTGTGAGTGTATATGTATATGTTTCGGTGGTATGTCAAAGCTACTGAGCTGCTACAACCAGAGGCCAAAGCCGGATATCTGTTTGTTTGTGCGTCCTCTGATATGTACTGCATGTTGAGATAAGTGTTCCAGCGTCAGTCTTGTGTACTCTGTAGGAGGCTCACCGGCGCTTCACGATGTCGAGGTTGTGAATGTGTCCGGCTCGGCCTCTCAAGTGTCGACATCCCTTGGAAAATAAGTGAAAAGCACCTCTTCAACCCACACACTTGAGAAAATGAGGAAACCCATAGTAACCTCGCCTCCCTCAATCCCTGTCTCTCTCGTAAAAAATCCCGACCAACAAACATAAATTGCTGGGAATTGTGTTTGATTTTGCTTGTGTGAAGCTTTCCCATCATTCCCTGAAGGATTTAATATCCCTATCGCATGTAGACTGACCTACTAGAGCCTTTAGCCTTTGGTTGTGTAATGGCAGTCATTAACCTATCAAGATCTGCTAAAGGGTCCTGCCTTCTTTTTCCCACCCCTCCACCACCCCTCCTGCCACTTTCCCTCCATTGCCAAAACCAAGATGGCTCCTTTAAAATCCTTGCTCTCGCCCTCCAGGGAGCAGAGAACACCAAAGTCTGCAGTCTAATTGGATTCATTTGTAAAATAGCTGTGGAGATTTGGACATTATCTATCTATGTACCCATGACTGGAATGCAGCTTATTCTCCCCACTGGACATTTTTTTACCCTGTCACCATTTCAGTTAAAAGGCAGTCTCTCAATGGCCTGAAGTGCTTTTCTTGTTTTTATTGGATTCTCATGTTCATTAAATAATGAATTCTTTTCGGTGCATGTGCCTTTTCCTTTGTTCAACATGATCTGAGACGGGACCGCTTGGGTCAAATGTGGTATTAATGCTTTGAAGAGTGAGTGAATGGTACTTTGTTTGTCTGTTGTAAAACCACTAAAGAAGGCTGAGCTGGAGACAGTAGTTCTCGAGGAATCTCAGGAACTTTTCAGACTGAGCTACCTTTTCTGTCAAGACGATATTCAGAATTTAAAGGAATGTAGAGTGACCTTATAGAAACTATGAGCAAGTCACCATGTCCTGCCGCCAGATGTGCTGTCCCTTTGTGACTGGTTTGTAGACCTCTGGAGTTTCATTGCACTGCACCGCGTCCTTCTCCGGCTGCATCTGCTAGTGTTTTGTTTGGTACAGCCCCGAGCGCTTTGTGTTTGTTCAGCATGTGTCTTTGTGTGTGTTTGTGTTCTGTTCTGTGGATGTTCATCAGATAAAGGCTGTTGAACACCACAACTGGCTATTACACCACCACTTTAGTGACATGAGGTTAGCCACGGAAAGGCAGATGCAAATACACAGTCCTGTAAGTCAATGCGACGAATTAACTCTTTGTGTGACATTGAACTGGCACCGAAGCCGGTTCGGTGACACTATGTTGTTTACACCTCTCTGGTACATCTTCTACTCAGAAGCACAATTAACTCATTTTCTCTTCATGGATCGTACAGTAGAGGCTTTCATTGCTGCTCATCTTTGAGATGCCAGGCCAGAATGGAAGACATTACCGCAGGAAATTGGAGAATACAGCCAGAGGCTGAGCACACCATTCAGTGTCTAGATTCATCTTCTCGATGATTTTGGTACCACATGGTCTCCAGTTGGGTACATTGTACAAACACTACTTACTTAACCTTTCAGTTTCAGTCTAATCGTTTCTGCCCATGATTCTTAATTGTGATTGTTATATGTTTGCTTCACATCAACATCATCCTAACCTCAGCTCCTCTCTTTCTCTCCTTCTCTCTTCAGATTGAGAACCTGCTGGAGCAGTTAAAGGATAAGGACAAACAGCTGGCTGGGTTGAGGGAACGAGTCCAGGGTCTTCAAACCGACTCCAGCAACACAGACACAGCCCTGGCCACACTGGAGGAAGCCCTATCAGAAAAGGTACAGAACGGAGGGAGGGCGGGTGAAGATGGTCAAGGTCAAGTTGAAGAAAATCTCACAGCAACTAGTGAGAAAAGAGGCTTTAGGTGATGCTCAAGACACATAGATGTTGATCGAAAAGTGCCCATAGATGGTGTGACACTATTAACGAAGAGACTCTCTCTGTCTGACGAACTCACAAAACCAAACCATTAGACCACCTCTTAGTCTGGGAATTTTTATTCATTGAGCCACACTGGTCTTTCAGGAAGCCGGTGCACGGCAAACAGCTTAATTACGTCGCATGCTTTGCTATGACTCACTGCAATAATTTACTGACACAGCCTCCTAATTTATAGACCCTGGGCCACACTAGATGAGGTCCTCTCTGAAAACAGTGAGGGAGAGATGGAGGCGCAGGGAGAAGGGAGGTCTAAGGTGAGCATAGACAGAGGATTAGTCCCTGTCTGTAACTGCGCTGAACATAGGGAGGGGATGATCTATCGAACAAGGGGAGGATAGAAGTTTTGAAAAGGGGGAGGAATGGAGGGATGGAAAAGCGGAATGGCAGAAGAGGCACAGCCCTGATGGAAGAGGTGGCCTCAGAATTGAGGGAGGGAGAGGTCAAGGAATGCAAGGGTGGAGGCAGAGTAAAAAATTAGTAACTTCTGCGAGACATATGAAAGAAGAAGAGAAATACCAGAGCTGGCAAGAGAAATCTCGAAGCGTCAGACAGGGATGGAAATTCAGGAACCGATAACATGGACGCGAATGTATAGAGGAAAAAGCCTCAATGTGATGTGGTCAAAATATTAGTAACATACAACACAGACAGACAGAGTACTTTATTAATCCCTTTGGGAGGTTCCTTCCAGGAAATTGACATCTCCATCGTTTCTCCTATATTGCACTGTTTAGAATACAAAATATAAAGTAGAATATAAAGTAGAAAATATAAAAAATCTAAGAGTAGACACAATAAATTCGGCAGTAGAGATAACAGAGGTTTGAATGTGTATACCTGAGTGTGTACAAGGTACAATAGCAGCAGTGATAATGCTAATGCTATAGTGCATTATGGTAAATATAATCTAGTAATATGGTACTACAGTACTATGATAATAATACAATATAGCATATAGTAGTAGTATAATATAATATAGCAACATACAAGGTTTGGGTCCAAACTCCTACCTTATCTTTAATACTGAGTAATACAGTTAGAGTACTTTCTTCAAACTGGATTTACCGGCCTCTATAGCCTCGGTATAGTATAACAAGCACATAAAATCACCATAAAATCGCAGTGACTGCCACGTGAATCAAGGTGAAGCAAGCGGACTCGCTCCACATGGCTGGACGGGTGAGTGGATGTGCTGGATGTTGGTCGTAAACATTCAGCGTTTGTTGTTTTCTGGCAACATGAGAGAGCAGCTGGTCTCCATAAAGCCTCACCTCAACACTACTGAGCTAACGCGCCGACCGCTAACACTAAAAGATGAATGGCCTCGCTTTCCACTTTGGTGTTTTTGTTTTCAGTAAAAATGCAATGCATTTCATCGCACAGACCATTTACCCAATAAAAGCCAAATGATTTTGCAGCGTTCCCGGGTAAATAAGTTACTTTCGAGAAGCTGGAAGACGAAATGCGGATGGTGTTTTTCTTTCCTCGTCTACAAAAGCCTTTAGCAATGTGTTTATGAATTTGCACTCATGGTTACGGGGTGCCAGTGATTTCTAATTGGAGACAGACTCACACACAGATTTGCAGATTGGCAGATTTGATGTTATATACAGAACTGACCATGACCATTGAGAAGTCAAATCCCAGTCTGGCGGTATATACATACACTCTTCCTTGAACTGACTGGCTTGATTTCAGAGCAACTCTCGCTTAGCTTTGTTGCATGTTTAAAGTTGATTTCGGCGCTGCAGGCTAAAAAAAAATGGTTTCCATTTATATGTTTGTTTGTACTGCAGGCTAAAAGATGGATGCTGGTTTACTTTTTGTTGGCACTGGCTGCCAAGTGAGCTCCCAGTTAGGACAGATGTGGATGTCCAGCTGCACTGCTTGTTTTCCAATGACTGCCACATTTTTATGAATTCCAATGTGCATATACTCTATGTGTGTATGAATGCCTTTATATGTGTTTCTATATATTGCTTTTGCTCTGACCTGCCAAGTGCTTGTATATTGTATTTGTATTAGGGACTGAAGGATGAATGTCAATGGCAAAATTCAATGGCAAAATTCAGAATATGTCAGCTGCCAGCAGTACCTGCAGGAATACAGAAGTCATAAGTGTCAAGAGTTCATGCTCATCACAAATTGAACAGCAACAGAAAGTAGCAAGGCTAAGCCAAGAAATAGCCAACAACAATGCACCCATACCTATTTTATATTACTGGCAGTGAATGACAGCAGCCCATGCTCAGCTTTGACCCCGGTATAATGGCGGGTCAAAATCTGTTGAATTGTACCTGGACAGAGTGGACCAACAGCAAAAACAGAAAAACTCTCCATTTTGATATTTTGATAGCCAATATGGTTTGGCCCTATAATGGCCCAAATCTGGCCGGCCAGAAGAAATAACTCAGCCCAATACGGTTGCCAGATTCTTGTCAAGCTCGGTTTGAATGACGCCTCAGAACTGGCCCAAGCCCACTGTGATGTTTTTTAAAAAAGATCATTAAATAGAAATTAAAGTAAAAACCCGCTTCCTTATTATAACTTAAAAATATTAATAATTTACTTTTAAATGAAAACTGTACCTGTTCATAGATCATTTTCTGACCAGTTCTGACAGACTCAGTACGGTCCAGAGTTGCCTTCAAACAGCAGCTGAGGGCATGAAAGTGACACATGCGCACGCTCTCATGTGTAAGGTTATAATGTCAGTGCTGTACAGCTGCATGGATGTGTTTGGATGTTACCAGCCAAAACTGTGACTGAATCAATCAAAGCATATTGTAAACGGATGGTGCCAGTCAGCAGCTATGCTTCATTAGTGACATTTTGGAAGGTGATGTTAAAAGTAGGTCAAAGTTCAAACAATTTAAAAATCTGAGCATTGTAACTTTATGTTTCTTGCTACACAATGTCAAGTGCTTTGAAACTGATTGGAGTCTGACACAGGGTGGCTTGAGGTCTTGAGGTATAAATGCAAATATGTGATTGTGTGCCTGCTGTTTTAGACTGCTCTTTTAATTGTGTTGAATTTTATTAAATTGATACACCCCAAACTTCTGTCGGGTTTCATTCTCTGAACAATCTGTGAACCGGCACAGCACATAGATGTTTTCACTTAAAACAATCTTTAATCACCTAAATTTGTTTTTGTTGCCGACAGACTTTGAAATGAATAGCGAAATGGCACAATAAACTGTAAATCCCTTTTCTGCCTCTGTCCATCTGTTTACCCAGAAACCACTTCTGATGCAGCCTACATATAATTCGGCTGTGATGAGGAGAACATTGGCCAGCCTTTCAGACTTTGTGGTCAACACAGGGTGTGTGTAATGTGTTTACAAGAGTGAGTGTGTGTGTTGCTAATCACACACCCTGTCACAAACCTGCTCTTGGAACCAGTCGCTAGCCACAGTGCTGTGGTTCTAATTAACAAGCCAGGGCATTGTGCCCAAGCCGAGCCCGGCTCTTTGGTGTGTGTGTGATATTGTGTATGTGAGTTTTTGTTGTGTTTATGTCCACACTCAAGTCTCATAGAGGCTGGTTTTATTATCACATCCTGGTCTCTTTCCCTAAACCCCAAACATCCTAGAGATATTTCATAATGTGGGGAAAACACCCAGGACCTATTAACCTTGTGGTCTCTCTCCCTCTCTTTTCTTTCTTTCTCTCTCGCTCGCCCTCTCTTCCAAAGCCCACTATGCAGTGTGTTACTGTGCCAGGTCTAGTTAGTGGGTGTATTTGTCCAATTACCCAGGGGTTTAAAGCTGCCAATCATGCGGCGATGCCACATCGTAAAGCCTCATTGCTGAGCTGTGCTCTGTGCCTAAATAAACACCTGAGTAAACACCTTGATAATCACTTCAGTCCACACTTAAACACACACACATGCACCTTAACACACACCTACTACACACACCTTTGCGTGCTCCGCCACCCATGGCGCAGACCTGGTCTCGGGCCAATGCCCAAAGCCGTGGTCCTCCCGCTGTCCGATGCGATTAGAGAATAGAGAAAATTATGATGCAAACATTCCAACATGGTTTATCAGAAGGCAATGTGGAGCTGTTAGGAAATGATCTACAATACTGTCCAATCTGTTCTCAATAAATCTGTCTCTGTCCCTCAACTCTTCTCCTCCTTCCTCCTCCTCTCTCTGTTCTACTTGGCTCCGATCCGCTCGTGTCCCTGCTATTATTTATGGTAGTATTATTTATGACGGGCATTTATGAGTTTGTCTTTGGCCTCACTTTGCGAAACATGTTGGCAAGCCCATTTAGTGAGACCGGCTCGATATTTTCGATAATGATAGGAAAGAAATGTAATCACAAAGAGCTGACAATCTCTCACCCAGTAAAAGCAAAACAGCATCCATTTTATGACATTTTTTGAATCTTAACAAGCTTTTATGCAGATGATAGCTGTCTCGCCTCTGTACTGTATTCCTACTTACATCTCTCATAAAATCTTATTTTCCTTTGTTTCTTTACCTTCATACCTCAGGAGCGAGTGATTGAGAATCTCCGCGAGCAGAAGGAGCGGGAAGACAGGAATCGGCTGGAGGAGATGGAACAGATGAGGAAGGAGAACCAAGATTTGAAGGACAGACTTTCAGCCCTGCAGCCCCAGAAACTGTCCCAGAGTCAGCCTGCTAACCCCGGCCCGAACCAGATCCAGAGGCCTGATGGAGAGGTTAGTGCTGATAGTGTAATGTAGTTAAGATGTAGATATGATGTCGTGTAGATAACATAAAAAGGTGTGTGTGTGTGTGTCTGTGTGTGTCTGTGTGTGGTCTGCAGTGTTGCTAATCTTTAGAAATATGTTTTGGTTATTGTTGTAATCATTCTCTAAATACTACATTTAATCTGAAATATCCAAAACAAAATATAAGTCATGGTTGAGGCAGTGTACATGTTGATACGAGCACCGAACAGCTCAAGATTTCCAGTCTGGCATGTTTGCGGACTGCCATCAATATTTCATCGTCATCTGCATCATAACAGGCTCGCACACATGCTTGTGCCAAGCTTTAAAATGAGCCCAAACATAAAATGTCATCTCAACAAGCAACCTTTGACTGTTTCAAACGAACATCTCGACACTTTATAATTATTATTTTTTTTTTATTGTGCAAAAAGAATTAAAAGAATTTACTTTTACAGCCACTCTGCAGTGGTTGTAATGTGCTACTTGCACCCTGTATTTACACTGCTAACATCTACAGTAATAGTAATTCCACTCTCTTACCTCCCTGCGAGCATCCACAACGTTGTTAGCAACTCCCTTGCAAAGGGCCTGCCTGCACTTTGTCCCACAGGATAAAGGGATGAATTAAGAGAGTGATTTATGGACGTAAAAGATCCCTCCGTCCCTGTTCGGGTGCCAAGTCAGAGGCCTTGCTGTCTTTTTTCTCTCTCTCTTTTTTTCCTCTCCCAAGCTTACAAGCCAGGACAGACTCTCGCCTGCCAGAATTTATGAGAATGTTTTCTTTTATACTCATAAAAAGCATACACACATCTCATTCCTGTGAAATGATATCTTGTTGAATGTTGACGCGGCACCACATGAAAGGGACAGCAGCTCAATAACTCTTTGTCGCAAGCAGATTCACACTCCGACAGAAGTGTTGCCATAATTGGACTATTTTGTGTGCTCGGCAGCAATCAGACCTGTTATGTAAACTTACAGATTCTTCAAAAAGACAGATTATGTTTGCGTGTTTATATTTGTGTGCCTTTTCTTTCTGTGTGCCTGTGCATGCATGCCAGCGCAGAAACAACTGCTCATCTGTGTTTGTGCAGATGTGTGTGTGTGTGTGTGCATGCACTCAGTAGTGTTTCATCCTATTTTAGTGTAATGGAGTTTGACAGGTTGGGTAATGTTCCATAGGTCAGAGGTCAACTGACCTGGTACCTGAATCTGATCAAGCTAACTAACACATACACACATGCACATTCATCCATTCACTTTTGCTCTAAAATGCTGCAATGCTGCTAAGTCAAATTCCAAAATCCAGTGTGCTTCACTTGGTGTCGCAGATGGCGGGAATCCAGCAGCAATTAAACTCAAATTACAGTCATGGTAAAACAGAAAGCGATGGTCAAACCTCATGCTTCGTCGTGACCTCTGCACCGTCACTCTGAAGGCCCTGCGGTCGCTCATCTCACTCGAAGTGGTGAGAGTGAACTGCTGACCGGAGTCAGGACAGCAGATGTGCGAGTCATCATCTGCCGCGGGCTGAAAATCCTCCCTCGCAAATTATACCTCGACACCCGGTTATTGCACTAATTTACCCCGGTCTCATTTCTACAAAACAAAACGAATAGCAGAAAAAGAAAACGAACCCGTTTTTACTTTTCTGAACGAGAGTTTTAAGAGGGCGAATTTGCAAAAAACGCAAATCTCTGTTTTGTTTTTGTGTTTAGTCTGGGGAATAGCAATCTGGTGTTGGTTTATTCGTTTTAACAATGGCTTTTGTCTGTTTTTGCCAATGAACTCTTCACTTCTTGTGTTGGTTGAGTTTGCACTTATCGTAAGTCGCTTCGGTAAAAGCATCTGCCATGTGAATGTTGTGTAATGATGGGATATAACAATGCAAAGGTAACGCTAGGTTAGCTACGTTTAATCAGTTTGTACGGACTCCGCACCTGGAATTCTTGCATTTCCGCTCTCTGTCAGAAAAAGATTACCTTTCTCATAAACAGGTTTAATATACAGTAAATACTCTTTAAGTAGTTGCACTAACCCAGCAGCTGTATGAGAAGTGTCCTCATTTGATGTTAATCACAAACACCTCCAAAAATGGTGAAGCGCTGATACGTGGTCGTTTATCTCCCATGCAGATGTAGGGTTTGTGCTTGCCATCGGGCCGTTGTACACACAGTGGCCCATTCACTGTATCTGCACATGTTTGTATTACTGACTCAGTCAAGCTGCTCGCGGAGCTTTTATCTTGACCTCGGAGCTCTGTTGACTTCGCTGCATCCTCATCCTCTTCTCATAAAACAGTATTTGTTGATTTCCGAGGTTAATAAAGGACTTCTGGAGCTAAACACTGGCTCTTCAAAGGGAAGAGCGGTAAATATCCTGAGGGAAGGCAGTGACCTTTCCAGGGGAGGGTTGGTTTAAATCAAGCAAGGAGGCACCACACCTCGGCTTATTCTTGAGTCCCATTCAAAAGACTGTTTGGTCTTTTCATAAGCAGCCGGATGTCGTATCTTCTTACCTTTTTTCTGCTGCTTCTTTCCTTATTGTTGCTGAAAATACTGAGATCCGACGTTGATATTTGCACTGGCAGACAATGAGATCCAATACAGTCATATCTATTTAGAGGCCAGGTATTACATTGAGGACTACTACCTAACCTCAGTGAGTCAGAGTTAAATAACACAGTGCAGATTTCCGTGGCCACACATATTTAACTTATTTGTAATATTTACACTTCGGAGACATTTCCAGGAATGATAACATTAATTTCAGTGACCATTCATGTAATCATATCTTTACTGGCCTTCCTCCTCCTGTCATAATATCACAAATATCCAGTTGGACCCGTCTTGCTCTCAGCCCTAGCTTTCTTCCTGTCTGTGTTTTCCCCTAAAAGAACATAACAAACTCTGGCCCACTTAAGCCTAATGCGTTTTGTGCAAGCTAAGATTGGGTTTGATGTGTGTGCACAAGTGTGCGAGGCTAGGTAGGGAGGTAAATGGGGGTGAGGACGAGGTAAACAATGACTCTGCTCGACTTCCAGAGGGCCAAGTGTTGCCTTTTTCCGCAGCATTTAATCCTCGTGTGTGTTTACAGTGCAGTGACAACCTTAGGGGGCTCTGTAAGGACACACGATGGAACGTATATTGTTGACAGGTCAGTGACACGCATGTCCACGGATGCACTTATTTCGCAATCTGTGATCGGAGCACAAGTAAACAAAAACAACATAATCTACAACAATGACATGTTGAGTGTATTTCTTAGCAGTTACAGATGTGTTCCTGCTTTAATTCATTACGCATGCCTGTATCTAAAGTGCAAGAAATAAGAGTTTTCAGACATTTAGTTGTGCTCCATATGCTGTGCCCTTGGCTGTATCGCCCATATGCAGGACCCAACTTGTCCATATGGTTTATCTGGTGGGTTTGTTATAATGGGAAAGAGGCATTTGTTCAGATTGGCGAGTGGTAATAGTTAACAGACACTCCTTTGGTTTTTTTCTAATGACAGGCTCAAGCAGAGCTCCATGTACAGTCCCAGACTTATGTAGGCCTGACAATAAATTGCTCAGTGTATGTGTGTGTGGGTGTGGGTGTGTGTGTGTGTGTGTTAGTGTGCGCTCACTTGATGATGTTTAAACGAGTGGCCTCAGCTGTTTCAACAAGTTAAACAATCTTCGCAAACACAGTAGACAGAGAGAAGTAAAGAGCGAGAGAAAGAGGGAGAAGTAGAGAGAAAGATAATTCTAGGTTACAAACTTCCTCTGGGATATTTTTCTCGGAGAACAAAGAATTCATCAGTCTAACTTTTCTGTTTTTTCTTTAACAACATTCTACTTCGAGAAAAAAAAAAAAGCAAGATGTTTGGTGGTCTCATAAAATCACAGCCAAACAGAGGGAGACGGTAATTTTAATTTTATAATGATAATGACTGAACTCCAAACTCCGACATGACGGACGCCCCGGGGAGGCGGCTGATAGAAGCAAACCACAGAAAAGCAGGCAGCAGGGGAACCGGTGGGGGGGTGATGAAGGGATGAGAGCAGATGGGGGTGCAGATTTGCTTCAGCTAGATTGTGACCCTAACCACATATTCAAGATTGACTTAGGTTTCAAAGCTACCCTGGCAGGACGACCTCACATGTGACCCTGTGTGTCCAATCTTTGAGTCCTGGAGAATGCTAACTTTGTCTCTTCTTCTTTTTTATTAACTTCCAGGTGCCAGCCAAAGTGGACGGCCTACCAGCAGTGAGCCCAACGGTAGGTTCTGCTGTTTGTTTGTGTGTGTTTGCAGGGGCCATGTTAGGACATCCCAGGCTCACTCGACTCTCTGTTGCCAGACCTGGCTTAACTTTAATCGGTCTGAGCTGTACTTTGTCACGCTTAGCTCAACATCCATCTGCCCTTTCTGTCCTTTCCCAGCCATGCTTTGTCATTATTAGCTGCAACCTGAGTTGAACTTCGGCCTTACCTGTTGGCTTTTAGCTTCAGGTATACTGAGCACTGTAGCACTGTTAGCACTGTATGTGATAATATTTTTTGCTGTATATTGTGTATTATTTCTACCTAATGTATCCGCTCCTCTTCCAAGACCCAAAACACGGAAGAAGCCCGGAAGTGTCCAGACATCACAGATCGTCTCAGGCTTCTAGAGCAGGAAGTGGCCCGCAACAGAGAGGAGTCTGGGAAGTCGCAAGCTGAGGTGGAGAGGCTAATGGCAGCTCTGAGGGACGCCGAGATGGACAAGTCGTGCAAGGAGAAGAAAATTGCTGATCTTGAGAGGTGAGGGTCAGAAATTCAGTGACACTCACATCCATTACAAGACAGCATGTGGGTGTCCTCAGAGAGCGGTGTCCTTCCAAGTGACCGGATCTTTGTGAGATCTCAATTCATTCCTAAGTGCTCTATTTATAAAGGAGTAATCCACGAGACATAAACTGTCTAGATTGTGTCCTCCCAGCACTTGAAACCACTTCCACGCTGTCATGCTTTTTGCCTGATGTAATCACACTCTAGAAATGCACAGTGTGACCTAAGTAGATGTGTTTTTAATCATTTGGCTAACTGCTTTATCATTTATTTCCATGTGTCAGTGTCTGCAGACCTGGGTAAGTACTTCTCAAAGTGCCTGTTAAACATGCCATCATAAGACCTCCAACACTGTCCATAGTCGTTGTGGTTGACATCATGCCATGACTGGTGGATTGATTTAAAACTTTCCCAGGTCTAAAGTTGGAAATTGGGGGCATTTTTGGCTCAAATTTGATTCCCAGGAAGCTCAGATTTGACTATCCTGCTGGGACAGTAAATGTACAATGCATTTACGGCAAAACAATCCCGGTCCTCATTCCTGTCGCAGCCATAACACGATGAGAGACTTTATATGTTTTCCTGATTCATCACCGGAGACGTATAGCCTCTCTGCCGTGTTGATTTTGCAAGGCTCCTTCTTTCGTCGCTTCCATGAGTTGTGTGTTTTTTACTCATTTCATACTGTGTTTTCATATATTATGTGTGCGTTAACCCAACAGATAAGTGGTTTTGCTTCTGTCTTTTCATTACTGTCAATGCATACAGTGCATGCATGGTGTGTGTGTGTGTGTGTGTGTGTGTGTGTGTGTGTGTGTGTGTGTGTGTTTTTGTGAGTTTGCCAGGCAGGCCGCCAGCAGCATGCCAGTGGGAGGTGGTGTATCCAGCCCAGACACTGGCTGTTTATACTACTCTGTTTATTACTGGCACAGTGCTACTCAATTATCATCTGATTTATGGATTGGCATGGTGTGTATATATGTACCCAAATGAGTGGTTGCTTCATGCCAGCGCAGAGGTACAGTATGCGAGTGTTTGCGTGTGTATCCACTTCATGTTTGCGTGCGTGCACGTGTCAAGAAGAAGCACAGAAAGAGACATGTTTTTGTATGTGCGTCTGTACAAAGTGTGTATCTTTACTTGGAGCAGTTACAGTTACTTGTGCGCCGGCTGGCGTGTCTGTCTATGTAGATTGATAGTGGGTGGTTTCTCTGTTGGTGCGTCGCCAGCTGCACAGAAGACGCCATGAGTGTGAAAAGGCTACGTGAAGGAACAGTTTTTTAACACACTCCGGCCCATCAGGTGTGTTAACGCCAGTTACGGTCCTGAAGGGTTTAGAATGTATCTGGATGGGCTACATGTGCTGGATCCAAGACCGCTTCCTGCCTCATTCATTACCCATTTTACAGACTCTCCACTCTGGCATGGAAACCATGTGCTGACTCAAACTGTGTGGGAACTCGTGAGCATCAAGTATAATAGGGATACAGTAGATCCTGCAGAGTTTGTTCACACAGTCTGCTCTCTGTTTCCATGTGTGTGTGTGCATGCGTCACGCCTCTACCTCTGCCTCTACATGTGTCTGCTGCTCACATGCAGCCGTACGCATGTGTGTGCGCTAATCTGTGCGTTTAGTTTTTTGCGAGGCAGGGGCGTTTGGGATCAAGCGCTGGAAGAGTTTCCTTCCCCTCAGCTCGTCCATCTTATCAGGGCTGCCGTCTCATTAGTGTCAGCCGGTCACTCCTATCGGTTTGACCCCTGCCCTCAGGTCAGCGCAAAGAGGTCAGAGGTCACATGCAGGTCAGCCGCTGGTTATCTTAGGAGGATCCACTGTAGTCAGATACTGCGCCTGTAAAAATATAATAGACTAGAAAAGTTATAGCACATTAACACATACTTCAAGATCATATGATATATGTGCATATGAGTGGTGAGAATAGTGGAGCATCAAGTTATTAGTTGGAAATTCGGCTTTGACAAAGACATTAAACACAAATACAGACACAAGAATTTTCACACGTGTGTCTTCGCACATGTGTAATGTGACAGCATGGGCAGATGTGGGTCTCTCCGCTCTGATTGGACTTCTGTGCGAGAGTGTGCGGGATGCGTCTGGGCAGAGGATGAATGTCTTTTTAATCAGAGTGTTTCTGTTGGAACTCGGTCAGATGGCCTATTAACCGCTATCTGGATGGAGAGAGAGAGAGAGAGAGAAGAACAGATGAGGAAATGGACACTTTTTCATAGAGTTGGCAGCGAAGCAGAGAGAGTCGAAGATGAATGTAGACAGCAGGTCATTGTATTAAATACCTTCCAGAGCAGGGGAGACTTGCTCGCAGTTTTATCGCAGCATAGATCTACTGCAAGTCATCAGCGATCACATTAGGTATTTATTGTTGCTGTTTTATTTACCGTTATGTGTGTAGGTGTAATTCCTCTCTAATCTGCCTAAGCGATCAGAGATGCCGAACAGGCTTTGTGGAAAGCATCTCTATCTGTCGCCTGTTAACACTAATGCGAATAGTTGGATTTGTTAAGTCGAGCTGTGAAAGCCTTGGTCACTGATCTCTATGGTGGACTAAAATGACAAACACTTTTCATGGTCAGACATAGTAGGAGTGAAGCATTCTAATCTTTTCCCTGTGCTTTCAATGAAGCAGCACTTTGAGCGTTACCCTACTTCATGTTTCTGCAATTTATTGAAGAGAGTTATTACAGTGAATGGTCTCTTTGGAATGTGACCAGTTTTTAAGAGTTTGTTACCTTCAAGAATCTGTAGCTGCATAAATATGAGATGCACAGCGGAATCCAAAAATCTATTATACTTTTACCTGGAAATAATCAGGAAGTTTGAACTCTCATAAGCTTTTAAAAACATAATAATATATAAAGTGTAAAATGAAGAAAATCATTCTGCACTATTTCTCATCCATCAACCAAATTCAAACAGATTCGTAGCACTGACCAACTTAGCTCCTTTATGCAAAAGGAAGTGTGTCCCTTCCATTGAAGCATGCGTTCAGATGACACAACTGCTCATCAGAGGCTCATTCGAGTAACTCGACATGCAGCCAGTGTTCACCTGCTATAAATATTATATCTAGTTTCCTGCAGGTCATTGCTTCCTAAGTGGCATCGTGATAGTGGAAAACATGGAATGAAAACATAGTGAAAAAGTCAAAAATTAGATTGTTATTCTAAGCAAAGAGGGGCTTTCTGAAGGTTTCTATGGGGGCTGTGCATGAAACTCTAAAATGCTTTGCAGAAACTATAGAGCTCTATTCAGAGACCAAATATACATGCATATATACTGTAAGTTGTGACAAAAGTTGCTCTAATGTGAATATTAGAAAGAATGAGTATAAAACCTCGTCTCTTTTTCCTACAGCCCTTCCTTCATGGCTCTATATTGATAACCAGTGGAATTACTTTGCACAGTCTTCTTCTTAATGTTGTTCCAGTCCTATACTTTTAATGTTTCCGTGGCGATGTGGGAGCTAGACTTCGAGAAATAAATCAGCCTCCCAGTCGCCCCATATCACAGCTATTGACGTGGTAAGCACTCTGGTATGTAAGGGAGGGTTTCAGGAAAAGGGAGGTGTGTGTGTGTATATGCGCGCATTTATGTATGTACGTATGTGAATGTGCATGTGTGTGTGTGTGTGTGTCTGGGGTGAGACGGAGGAGAATGCATGTTGGTAGTAGAGTTGGCAAGGCTCTGTCGGCTGCTGGGTTGTTGACTGACAAATATTCATGCGTTCCCAAACAACCATTTGCACATAGTTATCAGTTCTGGCATCTTTCCTATGAGCATAATCAAACTCCAGATGTTGAGAGCATCAATCTTTCGAAAGCAAACGCGTTGTATGCATGAACACCAATACACACATTACTCCCAAGTTGTTGTATACAATATTTCTACATGAACATGTTTGTAAACTGCGTGCATTGCTGGGCGTCTTTGCAGGTGTTCATGCAGTTTAAATGGCCGTTTTAGCTTTGAAAATGACCCGTCAACTTCCTGTTTTACTGTATGAAGTGTAGACAAATCGCACCTGCATCAGAAAAGTTTCAGAACACAAATATCTTTTTTTCAGACCAAGTACTTGGACTAATACCAAGTACCAATGTGAGTACTTAATAGTACTATAACAGCTCTAACAATGACTTTGAAAGCATGTTTAATTTATGCTATTTTTGACATATTAACGTTCAGCTTTGTGTTGTCTTCAACAAACATGTCACTAAAAACCTAACTTGTAACACATTCAGTGGGTTCAGTTACCACACAACATACAAGTGTAGACGAACAACTGAAATGATTTGTCATCATTAGTGCTGTCTGTGACGACTGGGCCGACTCTCTGGGGAGTAAAAGCATCATCAATCCGCTGCGCAGTCGAACTGATGAGAGACGTCGGGCTGACGCTGCCAGTCTGGTCCAAATATCAGCGGTGGAGCAGAAGGCCTGTTGATGTGCTTTTTCACAAAGTCACGCAGCTTTGATAATAGAAGTTCTGTGATTGGATGACTGGGAGAACAACAAAATGCTGCATTATCTGCAAATGGCAACAGCCGGTCGTCAAGCTTCTGTTATTTTTACCACCTCTGGGTTGTCTCTGGACTCATTTCTCTTAACGGATTAGCTGAGTATAGTTTGGAGTCTGCTCTACTTTTGTCATCATGGCTTATCCTGAAATATCTCACGAATGCTAACGTCGCTCCTCCTCCACCTTTGTGCTCAACTGGTGTGAGCTGAATGCCACATTGCTGTAAAGTGGCTGCATCAGAGTAGTGTTATGATTACAAGTATATGAGCATAATAAGCACCATAAAGCATCTATCATGAATAAACAGACTTGTTCTGTATGGATCTCTCAGCACTGCATTAAGACAAGTACCTCAGATAAAAAACTCAACAGTGTTGACTTCCATGGTCCCCTCTCTCCTTCTCCTGCTCTAGAGAGAAAATGTCCATTCAGATCATATCAGCCTGTTCTCCCACATATTGTGCAACCCTGAGTAGTAACCACCCCGGTTTGTCCCCCGTTTGCTTGAAATCAGAGGATTTTGTTCCACTCTGCTGTTTATTAAAAGAGAGCAGGAACAGGCCGAGTAAGAATTAAGAGTTATGAAGGGGGCGATAAAAATCAGGATATTTAAAAAGGTTATTACTCCTTTTGACCTTTATTTACCCGGGAAAAAGTCAACTGAGAATGCACGCTCTTTTCCAGCAACACCCTACTTAATATTCACACTTTCCCACATTCAGATTCCCAGCTCGACCGCAGCTTCCTGCTGTCGGCCGCTCGGCAGCTCTACCGTTCAGTTGCTCTTTGTGCCTTGCTCAAGGGCACGTCCACGAGGGAGGTTAGAGGGTCATTCATTGGATTTTCTTTTTCAACGCCCCAGTTCTCAGAGACAAACAAAAAGAGAAAATGTTAAAAGGACAAATAGAGAGTTGAAGAGATATTGAACAAATGATAGAAATATGTATACATAGCACAAAAAAAATAAAAACACAGAGCTGCACTTTGACAGCCAGAAATAAAGCGGAGCTGCTTATGTTGGAAAGCGGATGCGTGGAGGGCTCCAGGTGAAAGAAGCAGGAGAGGAAATGTGAAAAATTACTTATTACGCTCAGTTTAGGAAATGGCTGGACTTATGCACAGAGCTCTCTCGCTCGCCCTCTCTCTCTCTCTCCCTCACTTCATCTTTCTAAGAAATGTCACGGCAATAAAATACTATTTTCCCCCCATGAATTTACTCATTTCGACAATCAACAAATCACAGCTCTCCTTCATATTTTCCATGCGGCCCAGCCCGTCTGCTCCTTATTCACACTCCGCATGCCCTCATTTGCCTTCACATTGGTCAAAGCACTTACTTCATTTTAGAGCTGATGGGCCGATGGCGGTGTATCAGCTATCAGAGGGGGAGGGGGGGGGGCAGCGTGTCTGCCGGTTTATACACCTGCACCAGTAGCGGCTGTGTGTGATAGCTGATATGCCCTCATGGCAAGTTTGTTCTCCTCGGACATGCCTCTGACTTTCTGGAAACACACGCGGAGACATCAAAGATTGGGAGCATAAACAGATTCTCCTCCTCCTCCTCCTGCCTGTGTAAATACGTGTGCGAGTGTACATATGTGTGTACATATTCCTTCGTTGGTAATGCTAACAAGAATTGAATGATTGTCTTTATTTATGCGGCGCTTTTCATTCTCGTAAAAATGATAAAAAAAATAACTTGTAAAATCAACAGCGGCCATTAAAAAAAGAAATAAAGATGGAAGCCAGAGATGTGAGGCGACAGGCCTAATAAACTCACCGACGCTCTGTGTGTGTGTTTTTCCTCGAGGAGGCGTAATATCAAATATAAATACTGACATGAAGTACTCCCGTCCTGCTCTGTCTTTTCTTATTATAACAAATATTTCCTTAAAGGTTTTGAAAGGTCTATGTTGTGTGTGTGTGTGTGTGTGTGTGTGTGTGTGTGTGTGTGTGTGTGTATGGCAAGGTGAGTGTGTATTAAGTTTATTCATCATCTTGTTAGGTGTATTTCACATTAATTGCACACCAACATCACTCATAAAAACTGACCCACACCAAACACACACACACACACACACACACACACACACACACACACACACCATTTGAAAGGCTGTGACAGCAAATATTTGCCCGTATGTGGGGGCAGCTTGTCGGTTTTGCCCAGAGTAAACACGCCAGCGCGAATATGNGTGTGTGTGTGTGTGTGTGTGTGTGTGTGTGTGTGTGTGTGTGTGTGTGTGTGCGTGTGTGTGTTTCTGTCTGTTGGGCGGGGTCAGACCAGCACTTGTTGATTTTGGTGCATCGAATTACTGCCCGTCTGTCACATCCAATTACAGCTCTGGCCTGCTGACGCACACAGCCTGCCTCTGTACGTGTGTGTGCGGGTGTTTGTCGCTCACCTCCAGCTGTGTCGTGCTGACGTGACGAGCCACAAGTATCCGCTTGTGATTCGGCCGGCTTGGCACTATTTTCATCACGCTCGGGGATAATCCCATTGCTCCCGTTTTTAGTCAGTATCACTGAATTAGTCAGTTAATTATTTTTGTCATGAATGGCCTTTTTTTGCATGAAGGAGCCCAGTTATGTGATATTGATAGATCCTGTGAGCTGGCTTGATGCCACTTGCCACATCACTGAGTGTTTATGTGTGATACAGGTGCCAACTCAAAACTCACTTTTTCCTCTTTAATATTTTTTCAGAGGCAGTTTCATTCATATGATGTTGCATGTTCCTGGCACTCGGTCACACACTGATTTTAACTTGACTCTTTTCCATACATTTTGCATGTCCTTTTTTTGCCATCACTGTTTAGCCTGGAGCTCTTTTTATGCAATACAAAAAAATGCTCTTTACAGAGTCAGACTTGGTAATAACATCAGACACATGCACGCTCACGTTCAGCTTCATATATCGACTGTATGCTGTACGGGCAAAGCCGCAATTGTTTCCAAGCATTTTGAATTCGCCGATTTGCTTTTGCAATGAGTTTAACAGTTTGCAACGAGATTCAGCGAAACATTTTTTCTTTGTTTTGCTTTGTTGCTGTACTTTTTTTTTCATCAACAACTTTCCAACATCTTCTTGCAACTTGTTGCTTGTACTATTGTAGCTGAGTCAATATGTTATTTTTATAATTTTATAATTTTATGAACATTCTCAAAACTTGTGTATAATATCCTCTGCAATGATGAAAAATCAGTTAAAATATGTTTTGTAATATTAATTCTAATGTTGTATTATTTTTATACCGAATTAATAATTTAGATGTTTTTATAGTTCCGCGTTACCTGTTGTAGCAGGGGGGCTCTAATTGTTGACGGACAATAGACGCATTGACGGTGCAGCGGGAAATCCCAGGCAAAACGGGGATGAGTTTTGCACTGATTAAACCTGATCCTGATCCCTGATTGAGTGGTCCTTCCATGAACAACCATTCTGCAGCTGCTTCACTATATCACATTCGTTTGTCTGTGGTGTTGAAGCTTCCAGTAATCTTCAAAACAGCCATTTTGCATTCTGCAATTTTGTTTTTGACGCACGTAGCTGCTCTCAGTTACAAGCAGTGCAGCCATTGTAATGAAGCGTCCAGTGTTGCTGATTTGTAAGGTTGCACAAACTGTGGCTATACAAGTGTTTACATGATGTTCGTGGTCAATAGTTCATATCAGAATTTTCGCCTTTCATTTAATTTCCTACATCTGTTTTTGGTTAGCGTGGGTTTTGTTCCTGAGGATCCAATTGGCACATCCCTAGTTTGTGTTTTGCAACAAGTGTAACCGAACTCTTTTGTTCACTTTGAAAGTGCCTCCTCGTCCATGTGACTCCGAGGCTTCTGCGTCGCTCCCACAAAAGTGCGAACGTGTGAACTCCATGGCGAGTCAACTTTTGAGGAGTTGGAGAGAAAGTCTGAAAAGAAAAAAAAAAACAAAACGAGAGAATCGGAGGTGGTGGTGGTGGGGGGGGTTTATTATTTCTGTCCAGTGTTTTCTTTCACAGTTCCATCACCCTGTGTGGAGAGGGATCCTTTTCCCCCCACTCACCATGGGTGTCAGAGAGGCCACACACAAACTGTGCGTGTGAGTGTGCACGGTCTGCTCCACGCACCCACAATCACACATGTGCACACTCACACGGATGTCGGCAAAGGTCATAGCACTTACACACTCTCTCTCTCCATCACTTATCACTCTCTTCCGTCTTGGCTGTGTCTCTTTTTTTTCTAGGGGAAATGTTGTTCTTCTCTCACCGCAGCTTTCGACTTCCTCGAGCCTTTGCTCTGTTTATGTTTTACATGGACTGGATTCCTTCAAGCAAAGGGATCGACAAACACACCTTTTGTCAAATTATCTTTTTGTCAATGCGGTATTACTCCAGTGCAACAACATTTGAAGATGAGCTCTTGAAAGAAAATATACTCAAAGAAAAACACTCTCTCCCCGGCTTGTGCTACTTTGCTTCCAACCCTCCTCCTCGCCCTCCTCCTCTGAACTCCTCTCAGCCTCCCTCTCAGCCTCCTCTTTCAGCTTCCCAGGATGCCATGCGGGAGACGGCGGAGAGGATCGGGGAGTTGGAGAGGGCGCTGAGGGAGAGCATGAACACCTCCGCTCATAGGGAGGCTCTCTGGGCGCAAGAGGAGGGCGCCCGTGTTCAGGCCCAGAGACAGGTTTACCTGACGTTTCACACACTGATTGAGATTTGAGACACAGCACACACACACACAGATGGTCTCATGCATCCACACACACACACACACACACACACACACACACACACATTTGAAACACAGAGCAGGTATCAGCTCATGTAGGACTCAGAAGTACCACTGAAAAAATGTGTGGAACTTAACTGCACCCCCATGTGGCCAAGAGTGAAACTGCGGGCAGACTCCAGTCAAAGCATGATCCTTAATCACTTAATATTTGCCTCATCCAACAAATATCATTATTACAAAATGAATAGCTGTCTTTTGCTTCCTGTCTGTTATTTTCTTTTGTTCTTAATTCAGTTTTCATTCGCTAACGTGCTGTTGATTATTTTCTCCCACTAGACTGAAATTGAAAACTGACACAAAAGCGTCCGGCCTTTCATTTTCTGTCTCTCATTAACTTTTGCATCTTGAAAACGCATATGTTTAACATATTGAGAGTTTTTGTGCATGCAATCAGAATTCATTAACAAACCTGTGGACTTTAGGCTTGTGGCCTTGACGGAGTACAGGCTGCCCTTTTTACACTCTGCATGTATGTCCTGCTATCTATCTGTCTGACTGCCAGCGCGGTCGGCTTACATCTTTAAGTGGGTCCGAAAAAAAGCCTATGTGTGTGCATTTTACACATGTGTGAGCATAGGTGTGTCTGTGGTGGGAAAGAGAAACAGGGCAGGGGAGTGCGTTTCCTCCTGGTGTGAGCGTGCATTTGAATGAGAATGACCTTGCATTACTGATGAGTGCCACAAGTAATATGAGAGCAATCTGTGGTTAAAACTAGAATTAACATTTCGAGGCAGAGTGGTGGCTGCATTGCTTCAAACGCGCAGACATGTGCTCCAGCTCGCACACGCGTGTACGCTCACACAAAGACTGAAGCTGATAGGAGAAGAACTTGGGATTGGTGAGCGAGAAAATGAGAGAAGGTCAAACCCAGTTTAGAAGATTCAGCGAGCGCCAGTGTTAACTGTGGCTTGTTTTTTCCTCTTTTTTTTTTTTTGCATTTTCTGTACTTTACACGCTCGACTGACAGCCAGCATGGATACTGTGTTTATCAAACAATATTCTGATCCGCTGTGAAGTCCGAAAGAAAATTATATTTATGTCTGTGGGGCTTTTCGCACGGATAGAAGGGGATGATTCAGCGTTGACCTAAGTTTACCCGTGTGCAGCCAACGAATCAGGGAAATCCTTTCCTAACTTGTGACACGTTAACACTCGTTGACTCCAAAGGCCGCAGTCAACTCGCTTTCATTTCAACTCAATCCAGATCCTACACATAGAGAACATAATGAGGCGGCGTACAGTCAAACTGGCGACTGCACTTGACACGTATTGAGAGTAGAGTTGCCGTCGCGACACGAGGAAAAATACCCGTTTGGCCTGGCGCTCGAGCTGCTCGGTGGTTGATGCGTGCTGCTACGTGCTGTCAACACATTGAACTCTGTGAGCCGGCATGACGTCACCTCATGAGGAGGCAGAGACTCAACATGCCATTAACATGCAGTTACACAGTTGTCAGTCAACTGGCGTTCTTGCCTCAGACTCTGGAGGAATAAGTGTGTGTGTGTGTGTGTGTGTGTGTGTGTGTGTGTGGTGGGATGTTGGTGGGGGGGAATAGAGAGAGGGACAGGTCCTTCTGAAACATCACCTGACCCTGGCACCATTTCAGAGCAGCCCTGCCAGACTCACATTCTCACCCCCCCGCCCCCCCCTCCCCTTCACTCTTTCCTTGATTTTCCTCTTTCTTCTCCCCTCTGTCCCAGAGTAATCAGTCTCATGATGTGTAATGCGCTGAAAGTCTTCCATCAGCCTGACCTGCTGAAATGGAGCATGGGTAATGCCCCGGGTCAGTTTTCTTCACACCCCCGCTCTCTAAGTCTCTCGCTCACGTCTCGGCCTCTCTCTGTCTCTCGTCCTTCCCCTTCCATCGTTTCTGCCGTCCGTCCGTTCGTCCCCGGCCCTCGTTCTTTCCCATCTGCCTTCTTAAGTTGTCTCGCCCAATTATCTCCACGCTCTCTCTCCCTTTCTCTCCATGTCTGTTCCCTCTCTCCCCCCTCCGTGGCGTTTGAACTAGGCCTTTGAACCAGCAACACCGACGCAAACGGACAAGAGGGATTTGGCCCTTACCTCTGAGCCCCCAATCAGCTTAGCAACTAAAGGGGCTTTGGGCCAGTCTTAGTGAGTCTTAGCCTGGCTGGGGGGCTTTGCCTTGAAGTTGAGCTAAATTAGCACGCACAGGCTCACCGCTAAGCTGATTAAGTCCCTAATTTCACTAAAATGCATTGTATTCCTTATTAATGATGTGATTGTGAAGTGAGGGCTAGCCTGGGTGGTGGGCTAATGGGGGGGCTGGGAGGTAGGCAGTTGGCGCATGAGGGTTGATAGACATGTGGTGGGTGTAAATGGAGTTGTGTGTGCGTGACCCTTGGCTCTCGAGATGAAAAAGGCTTCGGATTCTTTCAAGCCTGAAAGAAGACATCAAACATGAAACAGGGTTTGATTGTGGACAGTTGGATGTTGATATTGTTGATATTGGGTATATTAGCTGCTGGAGACCACTGAGGTCAGTTGTTGTTGGCAGGATTGTGGCGTGTGTTTTATTTAAATCAATGCTTGGTCACATTTCAAGGAAGTTATGACTGAGAGTTGTCACTTTCCCACCATTTCAGATGTCTGTATTCCCCACTCGCTCCCTTTCTTCTCTCGCCCCATATGTGATATTCATGAACAGTCAGCGAGCACATTATCTGACATCTGCGAAACACACCTAGAAAACTGGTGGAGATGGAGAGTGTCCTGAAAATGTGTGAACGATTTGGCCCCTTCATAAAAGAGGCCCATTCCTTTTTTTTTTACATGTCCTACCCCATGGAGTGCTTTGCTCTAACACTCTTTTTTTTTGCTTCTCCTTTACTTTCTTTTTCTTTGCTCAATTGTGATCCGACACTTCAATATTTATCGCTCAACTATCTGATATAAATCTGCAAATCAGCTGAACTGAGCTGAGGAACATTCATATTCTGGCAGCCTTACATAAACATCTGAACAAACCTGCCTAGCACTGCATCCCATTGTAAAGTACCTTGTTGTTAGACAATTAGACACTTCCTGTCTCAGGATAATGACGCCCTGAGGTCACATCCTGTATGTCAGACACTCAGGTTGGACATGTAGGCCTGCATGCCTGGGGGGCACGAGTGTGCAGAGGGAGGAGATGTCGTTGAGGGCTTGAACATTATTCTCACCTGTTCTGAAGTAGAGCCGCACTTGAGAGTGAGATAAAATAAGTGGTGGGAGAGAAGAGAGGACCCTTGTTTTCAGAGCAAAGGTCAGCGGACGTATCGTTCAACTAACCTTTGAACCTCAGTAATTTCACCTGCTTCTGCACGTCAGCTGGCCATTTCACCTCATTCCACCATTCCTACACACACACACACACACACTCTGACATACACACATGCAGTATCTGATTACTTTACCATATCCATGTGTACATGTGTGTGACTGTGCATGCATACACCTACAATGCATCTTGTATATTGAATTTCATGTAACATGTTATATGATTTAACAGAGCCATGTGGTCGAGTGTCCTTATGCGTTTTGCTCCCATTTGAACCCGTGTATTTATGTCTCCTCTTGTATAGTTGGAAGAGCTGATGGGGGCTTTGGAGAAGACACGGCAGGAGCTGGACGCCACCAAGCTGCATCTGTCCTCCACTCAGCAGTCCCTGCATGACAGAGACAGACACCTTAACAGTCTTCGCCAGGAGAGACGCAAACAGCTGGAGGAGATTCTGGAGATGAAGTTAGTCTCACACTGCACAGCATTTATATTTTGTCTATCTATCTCAATCCTTACATATTTCCTTGTTTCAACAGGTGTAACTCTTTTCGAATCATTATTGGCCACATAGAAGAATAATCACACACTCTTCTTCATTCACTTCAACCTCTCTCAGTAATATGAATGAATCAAACTGCATTTGCATTGAGATAAAAAGCTTAATGTGTAACGCAGAGCAGTAGCGACTGCAGTGAGAAAAACATAAACCACAAGTGTTTGTGGTAGTGACTGCAACACCCAGCTCATAAAAGTATATGATCAAGGATCTTTTATTAACGCTGGCATGATTCGCGCTTCATCAGCCACATTTTCATTACCCTGAGCAGCAGCTCTGTCGCCGCAGCACAAACCTGCATCTGATACTGTATTAGGCACGTTTAACATTCGGCTCACCTGGTCACATGTGCGTCTGTGCATGAGTGTTACACTATATAGACATCAGTGCTAAGGTGTGTTTTGAAGCAGGATCAGCCATTGTCTATAGCTGCCTTGTGAAAAGTTACATTTATTGAGGACAGGTGGTGCAGCCTTAGGCAGCCGGTCAGAAAAAAATGTGTGTGTGCTGCTGCTGACAGTGAGAGAGAGCGAGAGAGAGAGAGAAGGAGGAAACCAAAACAAAAAAAAAAGTGTGCAGGACTGGCCGCGTTTCCATGTGTGAGTGTGTGTCGGTGGGTATGCGTGAATGTGTGAGTGAGTTCAGTGATCTGTCAGTGGAGCGGCTACATGTGTGTTTGCTTTGAGCGTTCTGATTGAAGGAGCATGGAGCCACATATCTGCTTGTCATGTGCCGCAGAGAAATGCCTTTAATGTCAGCCACTCGGTGCAGTACAAAAGGGAAGGCTGGCACATAACGTATGTATTGAAAACACAACTTTTAAAAATCCATTTCGCCTCGCGAGCCCCTCTGATCACACTAATTCTGAAAGAATGTGTGTGTGTCAGTGTCTGCCTACAGTTTGCGTACATGCACAGTGTGCTAGAGAGAGAGAGAGAGAGAGAGAGAGAGAGAGAGAGAGTTCCCCTGCCCGTGTATCACACACACGCACTTGTGATACAAACCATCTTCCTGTCTGTTCCAATTTCCACCATCCAAACATTACCAGGGATGTTTAGCAGAGGAAATGTGTTACACATGATACAGTCACAATCCATGCTTCTAGGTATGTACGTGAAATTAGGAAAATGCTCACGGACCTGGCATGTGAATGATACTTTTGTGCTTTACTGGCACTTGGCTTAAATCATTATTATATTACCATTAGAAAGATGACTGAAGAGGGAGAAGGTTAGTGTGATGGTTGGTTGACACAGCAGCAAAGTGGATGGGATTCTTTTCCTTTGTGTTTGAGATTTTGACTGAATTCAAGTCCACACTGGTAAGAGCTAATGGAGGGGGCACGGGGGGCACGAGTGCGTGTGTGGTCCCTCGAGCATCGGATTCTGTGTGCGTCTGTGTGTACGAAGAGGTCGGGGTCGACGGCGGGGGTACAGGGTCACTGATGATGAGGATTAAAGGACTGTTGAATTGCGAGGGGCGAAGCTTCGTGAGACTGACTTACATCTGAACAAGCCGCAAAGATACGCACGCAGAATGTACACACAACCTCAGTGGAACTCACATATAATCAGTCACGTCTGCAGACGTGCACATACTTACACAAACTTTGGCTTTCTGCTTTAAAAGGGGCCATATTCCCACAGCACAGCTCTGGTCCAAGTTAGCACAGGGAAAGCTAAACAGGAAAGATAAGGCAGAGAAAGAGAGGTAACGAGAGAGAGAGAGAGAGAGAGAGAGAGAGCGGAAGGGAGAGAGGGAGTTAAGAAAAAATGAGACAGAAAGAGAAAATGAGAGGGAGGGAAGGTTGGAATGGAGGGGCTACGCAAACTGAAGTATTTCAAATCTTAGAAATCATGAGAGAAGTTTGATTGCATGCCAAGTTTCTCCTTCTCTCCGCTGTAATGTGGCATTTGTCAAGAAGACCAGCTGAAGCAAACCATGTGAGGCACATTCCCCAGTGAACCGGGGAGCTCTGTGTGTGTGTGTGTTTTAATGTGTGTGTGTATGTGCGTGTGTGTATAAGCCACGGAGAGAGAGAGAGAGAGAGAGCAGACTCTTGGCTTTTCAACACTGTTAATGAAAGAGACAAGAGGGGAAAAAATCATTTTCAATATCCTCTCATTGCATGCTGGGTTTCCGAGCTTGTATTGTGTGTGTGTGTGTGTGGGAGTGTATTTTCATATTTGCCTTTTTCAGATATAGAGCTGAATGCTTGATGTATAAGGAGCGGTGCGGGTCTGCTCTATCACCCCACACCAGATTGAGTTTCCACCATACTGTACAGTCCTCTCTCTCTCTCTCTCTCTCTCTCTCTCTCAGACACACACACTCACACACAGACAGAGATGGCCTCCAGAGGAGCTAGTCATTAAATGTGTCTAGGGTCACGGGGTGTAGGTGCACAATAGAGAAATTATGTGTTTGGACATTTTCAATAGCAAGTCATTGAGATGTTTCCATAGTCTGAATGGGATAAGGCTACACGCTGCAACATCGCAGTGGCTTACTGAACCTGATCCTCCTGTAGACACTGGGAACGTAGCTGATGTTATCTCTGTTTACATTTTAGCGATGGAAAAATGATAACGGAGCAAAGAAAAATGCCGCAGCGGCTTTGAGGCAGGCGCACAAAGAGATGCAGAGTCGACAAAGTGGGAATTCTTTGACAATCTGAGAGATGAAGGGGAAAATCAGGCAAACGTTAGCTGCAACCGATCTGCAAGACAGTAGAGGCAGAAGCTGTAGCAGAGAGCCAGGGAGAAAATAGTGGAAAAAAGGGGATGACCGAGTGAGGGAGTGATTGATAAAGGGGCTGATGGATGGAGGGAGGGAGGAGGAGAATGATGGAGGAAGTGGTGGAAGAAAGAACAGGGAAAAGATCGAGTAGAGCGGCGAGGGCTGTGAGGGGGCAGAGTCTGGTTAGCCAAGAGGAGCGAGCGAGAGAGAGAGAGAGAGAGAGAGAGAGTGAGGGAGAAGAAGGGCTAAAAGGAGAGCAACTGAACAGCAGCAAACACCTGCATGACTTCTGATAATAAAGAGCACCTACCTGTTAATTTTGATTTGATAAGAAAGCCTGAATGGTAAAGCAAAAACTTAGAAATAAATAATATATAATATATAATATATAATCTGTCTACCATAAAAACAGGAGCACTATCAATTAAACACTTTCCGTATGCCCGTGCCTGGAAAATATTCTGAACAATAATTCATAGCATGAACTGTATTTCACATCTTCACAATTTATTTCACCATAATTTTGGGCATGTGTATGAAATTTGAGGACAGTTCGGATAGAAACACATTTGATTGATAGGGATTTCACTGGTGGAATATGATCTCAGTAGAAAATGTAAAATGCAAGTCTCCTTCAAAAACAATCCAAGGCACACTATAGGATTTGTGCAAAATAAATATGCTTTTCTTTTACATGGAAATGTGTAAGATTAGATTGTTTTTGAAAGAGCATTTTACATTTTTTATTGAGACCATATTCCACCCATGCAATGAGCCATTCAAAGGTAGAATAAACACCTGAAGCGGCCTGAAGAGCACCTGTATGTGATCAGCACAAAGACCCACCAGCGCTTCTACATCATTGCTCACACATATTTTATTACCATTCAGCAAATGCAAAATAAAAAAAAATCAACTGTATGTCATGCTCACTCATTTTTCTTAGATCTGTACAAACCAGAGCAGGTAGCTAAAATCACAAATACAACACTTGGTGCAAATGTACCTTTAACCTGTAACCCTGAAACTGGCTTCTGTCCCTGATGTGTGGTTGTGTACCCGGTTGTTGGCTAGTTACAGTAATCCATGGCATAATGAAGCTTAGGGCAGTAGCGACGTTATGACTTTCAAATCCTTAACGTAGACATCCTGTCTGCACAGCGCCATTGCCATGGTTACTCTGACTAAACACAGAGAGAGACCAGCTGTACTGGCAAGGTCATGTCCCCCGCTCACTGATCTCTGAGGGGCCTGGACACATACACACCCATGAAAACCCGCACACACACATGTGCACGCGCTCATCGAAGCACATGCATGCCGAAAAAAGTACATTCACACACTCATATGTTCCACCGAGCGGCGTTGCGTTCACTTGTATGGTTTTGAAATTACGCACATACTGGAAAAAAATCAGCAAAATCTCATCGAAGGGCAGGGAAAAGGTAGCAGATTCACACACGCCACGTATGCCGTTACAGTGCCATTGTTGTGATAAGTAATGATGAGACATGGAGGGTCGGCGCGGCGTGTGAATGGGATTCTCTGTGTTGCAGCGACGAGGAGGGGGCTGACCACACATCACCTTCCTCTCTCTGCGAGCCGAGTTTGTGTGTGTGTCGCCTCGTGGGAACTTCGGGCCATTCATCATGTCTGTCTGTGCTCCCGTGCCCTCTGACACTCGTGTTTACCTTCGACATGTGTGTCGGCTGTCGGGCCTGTAGGCGTGTTATTATGCCAGGGCCGAGGCGCGCTCCACCCTGCTCCTCCTCCTCCTCCTCCTCCTCCTCCTCCTCCTGCTCTTCTGAGGTTTTGTCGATGGAGGGCTTCATCACATGGAAATCCCTGCTTCCAACTCCTTGTTCAGTACAGTAAGGTAATGACAGACTACTTACCTGGGTCTCATACAGTAAGCTTCAACAGCCCAGAGACGCACGTGTAAAGTTTGCTTAGTAAAGTCAGTTTGTGAACTGGATATTTTGCCGTTGCAGCTTATGCAACTGGAAGTTAAAAGAGCCTTTAAATTTAACTTTTCTGACCCATTTTCTCCAGACCATGTCATTCTCTTGGACGGCGCTCGCGCAACCGTCATGTCTTGAGCTCACTTCTCTCAGGGTTTTGGCTCTTCTAGCATCAATTATGGTTATTTTTTTTATTTTTTTATCGCTGCTTATTAATATTTTATTGGCGCTTATATCCACATAGTATTTTTGGCAAGCGTAGGCCCACCCAGTAAATATGAATTGGAGGTTTTATGCCCTGTACTATATGTAAACCCTGACTTAACTGGCGCATAGACGAACACATCATTTTTGCCTATACGCTAACTGCTGTCAATGCAGAGAGGATTTGTGAGCCATGGAGTGACCGGGTTGAGTGACACTGTCTCCTAAAGTCGGTGTATGAGTTTATGACTAGAAGGCTAGAGCTGTCTTATGAAGTTGACGTCGAAGTGAAAGACGCTCAGAGAACATAGAATCGGGTGGATAGTGCATGTGCATGCGTCTGTTTAGTTAAACTGATAGACAGCGCTGGAAGAGTCTTTCCAGAGACAGAAAGAACTTCTTGTCTTAAACTGAAGATTGATAGAGTGAGCGTGGACGTGACACGCAAAAACAAAAATAATACAGTGATTGACAACTGGAGCGGGAGACGGGGAGGCCACGTCAAGGATGTTGCATGTGGAAACTGCTTTCACCAAACTGAGTCACATTTTGTCCAGTTGTAAAATCTTTCACTATCTCTTCTTAATTTTGCTTCGTCCCTCCTTTAACACCATCCTCCTCGACTTCCTCCGAGTATTAAATTCTCTCCCTCGTGCTCTTTCTTCTGTCTGTTTTTCTCTTGTTCTATCTCTGGACGGGTGGAAGAAGGCCTGGAATTTATCACACATACCTAATAATTACTATCACAGGAAATGTGCTTGAGGAAGTAGGTGCACTAGCCCCTGCTAATTAGTGTCAGTCGCAAACACACACACCCACACACACACACACACACACACACACATCTAATTAGTGTCATTTGGCATGGTGTAGAACTCTCAGGAAAGCCCAATCTGATTGGCCTAGGGAGACTAACACCCCCAAGTTTAAGCGGTTGTATAAATCTCAGGACTAATTGTTTGGAAGTCTGTGTGTGTGTGTGTGTGTGTGTGTGTGAGAGAGAGCATTTAAACGTGTGCATGATTGGGCAATTGATTATGTGGGCCCTGTGGCCGTAAAAGAGGCAGCCCAGGACTCGGGAGCCAGAGGTGAGCAGTGACGGCCTCCTGAACGACGGCCCTGCCCTCAGGGGTCACCAAAGGAATGAGGACGAGGAGGGGGAGGTCAAGGGAGGAGGCGTAGATAGATAAATAGGCCATTAAAGCAAATTATTAAATCGAGAGATACAGAAATGGATATAGAGATTTGCAGATACATGGCTTGATTGATAGCAGCGGAGATGGAGCACGAAGGGTTAACCTCAAAGAAGAGTGTGCAGTTTTTTTTTTACAAAGAAACAGGGATGAGTTCTTTTAAATGCAGCTGTATGTAATATGTTGTTGGATGTGTTGCTGCTGTAAAACAGCCATTAAAACAGTGGCTTAGTGAAATGCCCTCATGGTTTACCATTATGGGCACATGAAATGCTGGTATACCCACACAAGTGAGTCAATGGGGCTTACTGGCACATATTCACACACTGTAAACACCTCCAAGCCTCTGCGGTTGGCACACACACCTGTTTTTCTCCTCTGTGGCTTCTCTGGCTACGTCTGTCTGTCTTTATCTGGGTATAAGCGTGTCTCTGTCTCTATCTGTTTGTGTCTTTGTCTCTCATATATTTAAAGGTTACAAATAAAAGAGCTTAAATAGAAGAAAGTCGAGAGCTCTTTCTCTGTCTCTGCTGTTTTGCTTTGACACATTCTCACCCCAGGTTTTCCCTCAATCAGAATAACATATTGTTACGTAAAGCTCTTAGTAAAGTGCTTAGTCTTTCTGTCTCTTTGTTGGTTTGACTGGAGTTTTTATTGGCCCCACAAGTCTCTCGGCCTTGCTGAGATGGTTCCCAGGAGGTTTTAATAGAGAACAATAGTAGAACGGACCACTTCCCAGCACCGGGCCGCTCCAGCGCTGCACACCAGTCAGCATACACTACAGCAGCCCCTGGCACTTCTGGATTCTGTGTGTGTGTGTGTGTCTGATCTGGTTAATTCAGGGATGTAGACCCAAACTGTAATTATCATTATGTACTTCTCGGCAGTGGCAGGAAACAGCCCAAGCAAGTTTGGATGAGCGTGTGTATCCTCAATGGTGCGCATTGAATGTGTTTGTGTGCAAAGGACAACATGTGCATACATGAATTAGCCCATGAGGGTGTGTGTGTGTGTGTGTGCGTGCGTACGTGCATGCGTGTACGCACGTAGGAGCAATGATGTGAAGAGCTCGAGAGCTAATAGCAGTGAAAGATAAGCAGATTGTGCCAGTGGCTATGTGATGATTTTTCCTGCTCTTGTTTTGGCCCCCGCTCTCGTTCATTTGGTCTCTGCTAAACGGAGACATATTGGAAACATGACTGCTCTCTCTGGGCCAGTGGGTATCCACAGTTAAGGGCTGGAAAGGAGAGGAGGGAAGGAGAAATGACAGCAGAGAGGGAGAGGAGGAAATGAAAGGAGAAGGGTGGAAAGAGAATCAGAAGGTTATAAAAGTAAAATCAGGAGAGAAAGTTGGGGTCACTGGAGTTAAACTCACCACCAGGGTTTCAGATCTCATTAAAACAAAAACTGCATTTGTCTTATTTGTTTGCGGAGAGGAATTACCATTCACAAGCATCACAGACATTGTTAACTTTCACAACTCTGCAATAAAACTTGCGTCTCATTTTTATGATATCAGAGTTGATGTCCAAGAAAAAGCAAAGCAAAAGCCACTGAAAAGAGACAGAAAGAGGAGAAAGAAAAAAAAAAAAGCCACACAAACTTAAAAAACCCAAAGTTTATTTGGAGCAAGCGTCACATCTATTCAAGATGGTAACCGCAGTTTAATCTGCGTAGTCCTTCATCTTTAAAGCTAGCATCAATAAGACAGAAAAGGCCTTCATGTGGGCGGACAGACTGCGTAGAGACAGGACTGGTCACCACTAAATAAACAACACAGGAATCCTGCAGAGACAAGAATGGCTGGAGGGAGTGTGAGCAAAGACAATGGCACGACTTTCAGCCCGTTGATGAAACCCAGAATATAGACAGTGTGCATATGCGTGATGGAGAGTGTGGCCATTCATGAATGTCTCGATATGAACGTATGCGTGTTTATGTCTGGAGTAATTCATGTCAAGATCAGAGAAGCCGAGCAACATGCCGTGTCACTGTAGCGTATTATTCGAACATTCAATAATCAAAGCCCGGACAAGGCGGTATGTGTGTACTCTGACATTTCTGTAACCGAAACCTCAGTAAATTTTTTAATATGTATCCACTTCCATTATAATGAAGTGTGAGACATTCGGAGAGGGCATGCGGTGGTGCGCCTCCTTTCATTTCTGTCTGTGTTTAGACTTAACCTGTAGCGCCCGTTTACGCGTTCTGCAACAAAAAAACACAGAGTCGCAGTTTAGTTAAACTGGAGCGCCGAGACGCCACACAAACAGTTAGTTTAGTCTTTCGCTGACAGCTGTTTTTATGATGTCCATAAATCCATTTTTGGTAATTATATCAGAATTCCTCAGAACCCTTTTTTCTTCTCATTGTCATTACATGTGTCCTTTAATGTCGGTAGGTGTGTCCTGCAGCTACCTCACTCACTGACTTAATGGCTGAATTTGACCTCATATACAAATATTACAATGCTCTTACAAGTCTTATAGACAAGTCTGATCAGACACTGTGACTGTGAATTTTATTTTTTTCTCATCAGATAATAGATTTTTGGCTAATGATGCAACCATATGAAAACTAGATAGATAAAAGAAAATAATAAGAATGATTTTACACTATTAATTTTTTTTTTTATGTTTTCAGGTCCACATGATTTTTATATTCATGTTTTCTCTATCCATTCTTCATTGAATATTTATACAAAAAATTCATACAAACAATTATAAATTGCACATAATTTAAACTGACAGTAAATTTTAGTAGCACTCAGATGCCTGACAATAAGTTTTAAGCAGTCTAACTCTTTATGTCACACCTAGTTAATACTTGAACTAGACTCATCACATATTATATGATTTCAGTGTTTAGAAGTCCCTGTTTTCTCCTCTGTCTCTTAATCTCCCTCTGTCACACACACACAAATACGGCCACTCACGGTAACGTGCACTGACGTATCTGACATGTCTCTGGTCCATTCAAGCCACAGGTCTCCGGGTTCAGCATTTACTGAAATCAAATGTGTGTGTTTGGCCTTGGGTTACACACTCGATTGAATTAGAGAAATGGTGCACACACACACACACACACATGCACACACACACACACACAGAGGGACCTAGATCTCTATTAAGTTAAAAAAGAGAGTTGAGTGTCCTCTTCCATTGCGAGGGCTTTTATGTGATAAGATCGGATCGGGGTGCTCTCCTATGCAGGATTCCTGAGCACATCAAACAACAGTAAACCACATCACAGAGGCAGGAAGAGCTCAGCTCCATTAGCCAGCCCATAAAGAACATGTGGATGTGTAACAAGAGAGCTACGCTAGCCACTACAAAAGGTTTACACACATAGGACAAACATACAGCGGTATGCAGTCCATCGACATGCTCGCAAGTCGGTGTGCAATTTGGTGCAAAGGCCACACTTATGCTTGCACACATAAACGTTGTGTGTGTGTGTGTGGTGCAACTGTGTCATTGTTCATAGTTCCACACAAAGACACACGTATATATACACATGCATATCCACCAAAGTGCACTTCGTCCTGTGTGTAGATGGTTCTGGCTTTATCGCTGTCATCTGAGCACATTCTGCATTTTATTCATTCCAACTGGGTCTTAAGCTTGAAGTAATGGTCTGGGTTAAAAAAAAAAAAAAAAAAAAGTGGCACATGGGCTGGGCTGGAATAATGGCCTGGTGACATGAAAAAAACAGGACTACAGAAATCTGTGTGCCGGCCAGATGGAAATCATTAGCTTTATTAGTACACAACTGGTACAGACATACCCCCAACACACACACACACACACACACACACACACACACACACACACACACACACACACCCTGCCCAGCAGTCCCTCGACAACTGCAGCACTGCTCCATCTCTCCATCCTGTCCTCTTTAAGTTTTTCCAGAAAGAGACATCTCTCTTATGAGGTGTTTGGTGACAAAAGGCCAAAGAGACACCTAAATAGAGAGAGAGAGACAGAAAGACAAAGAGAGGGAAGAGGAGAGGGGTGGGGATGTCGGGGGGCAGAGGGAGAAAGAGGTTGACCCAGATTGAGTTTGCCCATTTTTCTTACATTGATTTGAAACAGATCTTCACCGCATCTGCCGTCCAAGCCACAGGCAGTGAGATATCACCCCTCTCCTCCGATTCAGCGTCCATCACTCACTGTGACCGACCTTTGCTCTGCCATGAGAAGACGTCTTAATCATCTAATGCGCGGGAAGTTGCTTTAAGATGAAAAATCGTTTGTTTTAATCTGCGTCAAACAATAGAAGCAGTCAGGAGAGGAAGCAGTTGCATCGTCAGGATGTGGATAGAGACAAATTTATCCAGATGACAGGATGAACTGGAGACACAGGGCCCAACCCGGCTCTCTGTTAAACCATCCTAATATGTATTAATCCAGAAGATTAGGCTGCCTGCTAGCGTCACAGGCATTCCCGTGCCAGTCGGCGATGCTCTGCCCGCCGAGGTTGCCCATTAATCCTGAAGATGACATACGCACAAACAGGGTTATTGCCACTGATGCCACACAGGATGCCAGCGCAGAGTGAGCATGCACATGTTCCTGAGACTGCTATGTGTGTGTTGTGGATCCTCAAAATGTGCAATAGAGGAGAGAGAGATCGGTGGATGGCAAGGGGGGGGGGGGTCCGAGGGTGTTCGCAAAGGAGTTATGCACTATGGCAGGCCCTAATTGCTTGTGGCTCCTGTTGTGTATTTGGCTTTGTTTGAGCATGTCCAATATAACCAGTCATAATGGGAGCCTCTGCCAGAGCTAAAACACACACACACAAACACAGTGCTGAACCAAGAGAGGAGGCCTTTATGATGTTGAAGGCTTCAGTAACGAGACACCTAGGGCAAACACTGAGTAATAAAGCAATTGCGGCACGCTGTTTAGATCTCCCTCCTGGCACGGCTTGTTTGTCAGAGTGTCTCGGTTTCCCGACACCGGCGTCCTGACATGTCACTTTGAGAGCTCGGTGCGCGACAAACAGACAGGCGATAACGAGACGCACTGGCGAAAACAGGACACATGCAGGGTAAACACTGAGAAACGCACAGAAGCCCACATGTGTCTGCACGCACGCCACGCTGCAGACATCTCGACACGTCAGTCACAGCGTGTTTCGTGCCAGTGTTTCCCCCAAACTCAGCAGCTTCCCGGTGTGTCTGACTGCATGACTGCAGATAAAAGAGCGATAAACATTGCGTTCTTGCTTGCTGACTTGTGTTTCTTGCATGCCCTTCATCTCCTTTTTAAAGCTGCTGTTCCTTGACACACAGATTTCCATGTCAAAATGTTTCTGTGTGTGTGTGTGTGTGTGCATTTCCCAGCAGAGTGTGTCTTCTGTAGCTCTCAGGTGGTCTCCCGCCCATCCTCGGCACAAAAATGAGAGGTGCTTGTTAATGCACGCCATGTCATTACAGTGTATCTGCAAACTGAGCTGAAGGTGATGCAGACTTTTTCACCATATCTTATATTTACCATATAACACACAGAAACACACCTGGCTGTATCAAACAGTGGTGGGAGACCTGACAACCCTCACTCCATGTTCACAGGATTTACAACACACTCAGACACACCTAAACAAAGCTACACATGTGCACAGACAGTGAGCAGGCCCAGGACTCAGATTTAGCATTATTTAGCAAAGGGAATGGGAACACATTCTGTATATAGGTCAACCCTGTGATTTTTACTGTAACATATGTAGGTCAGTCAATTAAAGTTAAAGGAACACTGAGAAGCACCTGCAGCACTTAAAACTGTCTTTTAGTCGTAGTCTTCACAGGAAGTGATTTTGTCATCTGCAAAATAACATCATGTGTTTGTCTGCTCAGATAATTGCTAGTAAAATACACATATAATGGAATTCAAAAGTACAAAAATAAACTAGAAAAGCACTTGGAGAGCGCAGACCTCCGCCAAGCAGCACAGTTCACCCAGCTTATTGTGACTTACACCCCAAAATATTAGTACTACTTTTGATTTATCTATTTCAATGGATTCCTGGACCATGAAAACATACCCTTAGCAATTGGAATCGCATCAATATCATTTTTAGTTTAATAGTTATACCCGAAAATTGACATTTCCGTAATGGCGGTTTTCCAGATCACCTCCAAAATTTAATCATTTGTTCCTTGTCCCAGAGAAGACATTTCCTGAAAATTTCAAAATCTGTCCATAACTTTTAGAGTTATATTGCAAAAAAACAAACAAACAAACCAATGCCGGCAAAAACATAACCTCCATTGAGGAGGTAATTAATGAATACAAAAATGCATTGTCAAAATAAATCTGGAAATTTGTCCAGACAAACCTCTCTTTCTAACAGCTACTAACCTCCTGCTGTCTTCAGGATATTGTCACAAGTCGTCCTAATATTTGTACTGAAGTTAGATTTTCCATAAAACAAACTAAACATTTTTACAGTGACATGAATTATTTGTACATCTGTATAATCATCTGGAAGTAATTGATAGCCAGGTCATACCTAAGCAAAATGAGATGACGTCTCACAGGCATGTGAGGTGTACCTGATAAAGATGTAATGTCTGGCATCATAGGCAATGAATGGCAGTCACAGAGAGAGGGATGATGTAAGCTTGGCAACGGTGCAGTGCCCCCAGACGTTTATGTTTGTGTGCATCTGAGAAACAGAGCAGAAGTGAGGGTACATTAGGAGCTCATTTAGTTAATGAGCCCACTCTCACTCGCAACGCTTCGGTGTCAGTGGAACGCAGAGCAACACATCGTAACAGTCTTTAAGTGCCTGGTCACAGCATGCACACACACACACACACACACACACACACAGTCATAGAGGCAGATGCATCAAGTATAATTTGAATTTATTTCTACATTTAATCCAGAGCCTGATGTGCATTTAGTACAACATTATAATCAGCTTCAACTCCTACTGAAACTCTGAGCATCACATTAAGATAAGATAAGAGAATTCTTTATTGATCCCCCATAGGGGAAATTCGGGTGTTGCAGCAGCACAAGCATACAATCAGATAGAAGTATAAAGTATACAAAATAAAAAACTATAAGAATAACTATATAAAAAAGTACAAGTGGAACCTAAAGTGGCATAGTGAAGATAAAGTGACAACATCAAATAACAAATAAGCAGCAAATGAGAATATGAGGTAGATAATGCAGCATAGTTATGTCAGTAAAGCAGCCAAATGTAATATTGCAACCTGAGAAATAAGATAATGGCCTAATGAATGAATATGTATATGTACATATATGTACATATATGTATGTAACCATAGCAGCAAAAAGACTGACTGGAAGCCATTGTTAAAATAACTGTGATGTAATCTACCAAGGGAGCTGCCGGCGCTGTGTATGTGTGTGTGTTATCTATCTGGAAATCAGTGGGTCTGTCAGCAGCACCTGACTGCACACTACCACTGCTCTCTATATTAAAAACCAGACGCATGCTGGAATCCATGCACAGGTGTGTGGGAGGGTCGGCAGAGCACTTATCACAGTTCAGCACCGTCTGTGTTTATGTGTGTGTGTGTGTGTGTGTGTGGATCCATTTATACTTCTATGCATGCAAGCACGACTGCAGACGAAACTGAATAAAGGCAAAAGAAAACTGGATTCCGATAAGACGACTCGATGCAGGGAGCCAAAAGGTCAAACAGCGAGCGTACTTTTTTGCTGTAGTGATTACAAGGCGCACAGTTTTTTGCTGTTTCATGCTTGTGCGCACGTGCGTTCCCCCGCTCGCAGCTTCAATTTTCATCCCCCTCGTAAAAACTCAGAAACGCACGCGCGCTCAATCTGCCAACCGGCAAGAAGCGCCGTTATGACAAGAGAGCAAGTTGTTAAACGCCTCTGCTTCACACGAACCTTATTCACAACCACTATACTTTACAAGGAAGGGTATGTCTCTATTGGGAATTCACACCAACTGGAGAACAAGCAAATGCAATGACACAACAGGCTCGATGGTACCAGAGGCATGATCTGTCTACACTAGCTTCAACGTACAAATTACCCAGATTATAGAGCGGTGTGGGTGTATATGTCTGTCTGTGTGTGTGCGTGTGTGTGTGTGTGCGTGTGTGCTCTTGTGTCTATCTGTGTGTGTGCGTGTGTGTGTGTGTGCGTGTGTGCTCTTGTGTCTATCTGTGTGTCTGCTAATGCTAGGACCAATGACTCTAAGTTTATCTCAGTGTGCGAACATGCTTTGTGTGTACTTCCAAATGTGTGTGTATTCTTGTGTGTGTATTGACAGGGAAATAATAGTGAGGTTTTTTTTTATTTTTTTTTATCAGAACCCCAGGTAGTAATCATGTTACTCTTTGATCCCATGATCCTCACTGATCTGTCTAAATATACAGCAGACCTGTCCAGACCTGGCAACAGCTCCTCTAATCAGCACCTTCACCGAGCCCACTTTGTGTGTGTGTGTGCGTTTGTGTGTGTATGTGTGAGACTTTCTGTCTCTCTCTTTGTGTCTGCATCTCTGTTTCATAATTTCTTACTTTGAATGAATTTTTCCCTCTGCACACTTTAAAGCCGGGCTAATGAAGTCTATATAAGTTAGTGTGTGGTTAGAGTGTGTTTGTGTAGCAGACTGTAAAGAAAGCATGTGGTTCCTGCTGCCTCAACACAAAGCAGAGCAGTTTGAGCTTTTTTTGTTTGACTTACATTTTACCATCCTTAATTATAAGAAAACTCTTAACCAAGGTTGGAATCAGAGGGCTGCTAATTATTAGCAGGTGTGTGTGTGTGTGTGTGTGTGTGTGTGCGTGTGTGTGTGTGCGTGTGTGTGTGTATGTGTGGTAGTCTAAACGCACGCAGCATTGTACATGCAGTACATTTACTCAAGTACTTCACTTAAGGATAGTCATACTGCAGTCATACTACATGTCAGACAGAAATACTCCACTACATTTATTTGACAGCTATAGTTACAAATTACTTTGCTTTACTCTTAACTCTCGCAACAGTATATGAATTAATTCAAATTAGCTCCACCTCTACTAGCCAGAACTATAAAATGCTGCCAGTACTGTAATGCATCAATAAAAATAATGCAATCATCCACAATAGAAATGTATGTAAATGCAAGACTAGAGCACTTTTTTTTTGGATTAATTTTGAGACATTTTACTGATGATATGATAATATGTTCATATCTGATTCTGTGATAGGGTGTATTACAGAGAGAATATGTTATATATATATTCATATGCACGTTGGTCAGGGATATGTTACAGTAACTGTGAGAAATAACACTTTTTACCTCCATGTATGATTCTGTTTCAAAACCATTTTTCCTTTTTAAAAAAACACCTCTCCTGACATTTGGTTACGGTTCAGGAAATAGAGCCCCGTGCTGCTAAGACACACAACACATTGTGGGTATTGTAGTTCTGCAGATGTGCAGCTTTTATAATAGCTGAGCTCATGTGGCTGCTATTGGAAATAACTGGGATTGGCTGATGGAGTGTGGGGTGAATGTTAGTGTGACCTTGTGTGTCCTTTACACACTGACGGGAAATCGACCGGTCCGAGCTCCAAGGAAAGCTATAATTCTGAGAGTAATACGGGGCCAAAGGGGCGTGCGCGCATCTTGTCTCTCACGCACACGCACGCCTGCACGCACGCCCGGCTCGCACAGAGCAAAGTCCTAGCTGTGCCGTAGTAACCACATTAATTGGGTTGTGTAATTGTCTGGCAAAGCATTGTGGGAAACAGCCCATACAGATCTGTCCCTTCACCTCAAACCACTTTTTAAACATGGACTCCCATCGTCATGACAGTGCTATCCAGGAAATTGCTGAACATGTGTGTATATGTGTGTCTGAGCATGTGTGTGTTATCCTGTGATCGCCCTGTATGTGTGTGTGTGTGTGTGTGTGTGTCTATGGCTCCTTTAAGGGAAGTGAGTGTGGTGGCCTCCCATTCCACCGCATGTCGGCTGTGGTTCAGCTGTGGTCCACCGCCAGGCCCTACATTTGGAACACAGAGAAAATACACCAGGGGTACTTGCTCCCACTGTTTTCTGGACCCGTCTTTCATCGGTTTGTGCGTACGTGTGTATTTTGGGTGCGCGCTCGCATGTGTGTGTGTGTGCGTGTGTAATAGCGCGCCACTACGTTGTACTCTCTGCCCCTGATATTTTAAGGCTTTTTGGCCCCACGTCATGAGTGTGCGCTGTGTTTCCAGGCTGCAGTTAGATGACCGGAGTGAGAGAAACCCGTACGGAGGACAGGAAAGGCAGGAGGAATGAGGAGAGAGGAAAGCAAGGCGGGTAATTGAAGGTTTCAGGGTAATACTTAGGCCAAGGATGGCTGTTTCAACGTGTTTGCATAACCTCCTTGAACTTAATATTTAGCCCCACTCTGGAGTGAGTACAGGGCACGGCGGAGCCAAATAGAGAATGATAGAGGGAGAGAGAAGTGGAATGATAGAGAGGTCCAAGTCCAAGGCGGAGGTGATGCCATTCTCTCCTCCGACGNTGTGTGTGTGTGTGTGTGTGTGTGTGTGTGTGTGTGTGTGTGTGTGTGTGTGTGTGTGTTCTTACAGTAGTGTGACTGGAGCAGTGTTACTCATTCTGTGACCCTCACCTCTCTCTCAGATGACAGGGAGCTTTAAACAACCCAGCTGCTGTATGTGTGTGTTTGTGTGTGTGTGTGTGTGTGTGTGTGTGTGTACTTGTGTCTGACTGCGAGGCAGGGGAGCCTTACACGTGTGTGGTACAGTACAGCCCCCTGTCTTGTTTCTCGTGCCTTGGGGAGACACTGTCAGTCAGCTGAGCGGCGATAAAGGCGGAAAACAAACCTCCCCTTTAAGAGAGTGGAAAACGCCGCTCAGCTATTGGTCGGATCCCTGGTGGTTTCGGGTCAGAGCTCGCCTCACTGGTGGAGGCTCTCGTAGGTGGGCCTCGTGGTCGACAGCTTTGGAGACTGGCAGGCAGGCTTTTGACCAATCTGATATGGATTGTGTTTTTCTTCAATTGATGTGGAAGACCACAGTTACACGTGTGCGCTCAAGCAAACAAGCGCACACATGGAGACACCCAAGGTCATCCAAATGGGAAAAAGCTGCCGGTGACATCATAATCATCTCTGACATCCCGCTAGGCCTTGTTTATTTATCTATCCTGTTTTTACAACAACAGGAATCCACCCGACCCCTCGCCGATCCTCCGAAGGTGATGCAATGGAGCTGGAAGCGAGAGAGGACACACTAGCTGAGTTTGTGTCCAACATGTCCGGATATACACTTATTTGCTTTTTTTCCTTAACCTGACATGCGAGCATCAAAATCGATTTTATGTCGTCACGTTAAGAGATGCAGTCAAGACGTTTTCAGCTCAATTTAAGACAAAGACTGGAGGCCACCTCTAAAACTCAGTGTTTGTTCATCTTTACATGACCAGAAAACATCAAAATGTTTATTTGGATTTTCAGTGGGAGAGTTGAGTTTCAGTTTATCTGTCCACCCAGTTCTATCTCAGTCTACATAGTCAAGTTTTTTTCTGTCATCACATTTTACAGATTTCAGTCTGTATTTTCTTGTTATTTTCATGGATGTTAAGCCGTGATAGTTCAGTTTTCTTTATGCTAAGGTAATACCTGGCTCTGCTCTCTCTTGACTGTTTTATTTTTTTTAAATACCCTGAACTGATTCCCCCCCCCTTTTTTTTATAACCATTGTAGCAGTACTATTACAGTAATTCCAGGGTGTAACTTCCCCACAAAATTCCAAACAAGATTGGTTAATTGCCATGTTAATTAGTCTGGTTCAGAGATGTTAGTTGGCATATTTTTGAACTTTGGGCAGAGCCAGACCAGCTGTCCCCCCCCGTTCCCAATTTTCATACAGCTCAGCTCATCGTCCACGTCCGCACCTCACTCACAGACCTGACCAATCTTCTCATCTCACTGTCTCGAAAAGAAGGCAAATAAACATGTTTTCCAAAAAAATGTTGAACAACTCCCTTGAAACATATCAAATTAAATTTAAATTACTTCCTTGTGTCTTTAGATATTGTTTGCCTTGACAAGATTTTTCAGAGAAAGGCAGTATGTTCTCTGCATCGTCACACACACACGCACACACACACACACACTCTCTCTCTCTCTCTCTCTCTCTCTCTCTCTCTCTCTCACACACACACACACACACACACACATAGATACACACACACAGAAACAAACTCACACAGCCACCTGGTCTCTCTCTCTCTTTCTAGCTCTCCCCCTCTCTCTGTCGCTCTCCCATTCTCTCGCTCTCTCTTCCCCTCTCTCTCTGTCGTTCTCTGTCTCTCTGCCCCCATCTCTCTCCCTCTCTCCCTGACTCTCTCCCCCATCTCTCTCCCTCTCTCTCTGGCTCTCTCCCCCCTCTCTCTTGCACTATCTCCCTCTCAGTCCTTCTCTCCCTCTGTCTCTCTCTCTCTCTCTCTGTCCTCTCTCTCTCGCTCTCTCCCCCCTCTCTTTCGCTATCTCCCTCTCAGTCCTTCTCTGTCTCTCTGCCCCCCCTGACTCTCCCTCCCTCTCTCTCTCTCTCTCTCTCTCTCTGTCTCTCTCGCTCTCTCTCTCTGTCCTTCTCTCTCTCTCTGTCTCTCTGCCCTGTCTCTCTCTCCTCTCTCTCTCTCTCTCTCTCTCTCTCTCTCTCTCTCTCTCTCTCCGTCCCTCTCTCTCTCTCCGGCTGGAATGCAGCGGTGGCCGTCTGGTCCTGCTCATCTCTGGGAGCAGTCAGCCATCTCTCCTCGTCCCTGCTACCACTCTAAACATTTGGCTAGTTTTGGCAGATTTGTTGATTTTTGTCCCCTCGTATTTTCCCTCTTGTTGCTGTAAAACTGATACATACTCTTTCAATTAGACCACCACCCCCCTCCTCCTCCTCCTCCTCCTTCCACCGGTCCGCGCACTAGTGTGGGAGTGGGGGTGAGCAGAGTAAGTGGGTTGTATATTTTATTAGTGAAGTGAAAACACACACAACCTGGCCCAGTTCTGGGGGGAACCATCTGCTGTCATGGATTTTTCTTGGGAAGCACAGCTCAAGGTTAACATGTAAAGTTTATCATTCTCGCTCGACGCTCGGGATTAGCATGTACTGTCTAATATAGCTGCTCCAGAGCAATATTGGAGTTGACGTGAATTTTCAAACAAGACGGGCGTGTAAGTTTTATTTGTGGCGGGCGTATGGATAAATCCTATCTTACAGATTAAGATAAATAAAGGCTTTAATCCGGCCGAGCACACAGAAGGAAGTGGGTAATAGCTACATCTGGCATGTGGCTTCAGGTTAGCTGCTCCAGGTTAGAACGGAGCTAATCCCAGCCGAGGTATAGCCAAAACTTGGACCTCATAAAAATTCGTTTAACCCACATTTAGAGTTGAAGCACAGATTTACCATCTTAACTGGCTTTGCTGTAAGCTTACCAAATGAAGCCAGAGCGTGTGTTTTATGTTGGAAATAGACATTTTCCCTACCTCCTCAGTTGTAAATAACACAGCTCTCCAAGGCCATAAATAATAGTGTCACTCAACCATGCCCCATTCTCATGTCCTCTGCTTGCTCTCACCACAGGCCTCCAGTACAGCCTAGCCAGGGGCCCACCCCCCCGGCCTTGTGCCGCACCTTCACACACTCACAATCAAGGAAGGGCCATAAAATGCCAGTGGAATGTTTCTGCAGCGCTGGACAGTTAAGTGGTGGAAAGGCATGATCACAAACTAGGAGAACTCATAATGGATGTTCTGGGAACAGATATTAGTGGGCTCCCCATGTTCTTGCTAACAAAATACATCACACGTGCACATGAGGACATGAAAGCTTGTGCGCACGGACAGGCAAACGCACACACACACACACACACACACACTGCACTTAGGGGCAGACAGTATTGATGGTTCCCTCGGGCATCACACGGACGCATCTGTTTCTGTCCCACTGACTCTCCACACTCATAATTTCAAGTAAGTCATAACACAAATTATAAACACACATCCCTCAACCGTGACGCCTAGGAATAACAACATGGAGTGCGCTGAGCTGATTTAGTGGAGGCTGGGACTCTTAAATCTTTACCTTTGCTCCTTTCTTCCCTTCCTCCTCTCCTTCTCTTTTTTTTTTCTACCTCGTGCAGCACAGGTGGCAGTCGCTCTTGTCAAACACATGCTCTTTTCTCGTCTATTGCCTTCATCGCTTTTTTTTTTTATAGTTCCTATTCTTGACCGGCCGGTCTCTACTTCCTACATCTTTCTTTGAATTTCTTTTGTGCAAACTCATGCAAACACTCTTGACCCCGTCTCGACCTCCTCGTCGCCCAGAAATCTGAGCGACCCGCCGCTCTCCCATCTGCCCTGCAACATCACTAGTCCTTTCGACAGCAGCCCCACCTCAAAGATGTCTTCATCAAAGTCTTCTCTCCTCGTTTTTCATTCCTCTGCCCTGAATTTTCTCCTTCCGCCTCACATCTACTTTTCCTTCTCTTCTTCCACTCTTTGCATTCCTTTTTTTCCCCCCTTTCCCTCTCACCTCTCATCGCATGGTCATGTACTTTAGCCATCCATCTCCCACCTTTGTAGATCCAAATGTCTCAATATGTCCCAGGGACCATGAAGGTTCAATTGGAATCACATGTTGCAGTCGAGCTGAGAATTTCACCCCTTATAAATAAGATGTCATTCCAGCCTGTGCTTCTCGACGGAGCTTTGCATGCTCTCTCTCTCAATCCTACTCTATCATACTAAAAGTAAATATGCAGAAAGAGATATATATACATTTGTACAACTGTTTGTGTGAGCATAATGTTTACCTTCTCGGCCAATAAAATCTTGCCTCATATAATAGAAAAACTACAGTAGATGAAATTTTTGACACCGCAGCTCCAGCAGTGGGATTTATTTGTCTTTTTATTGGAATGCCTTATGACTTCTGAGCGCATGGGGTCTGACTTTTACGAAGACTGATCATAAGTTTGTCATGAAAGTCCATTTCATTGTCGCCCTTTCAATCAGAGGGGAAATTAAGATAATCCTTTGTTTGTCCAGGACACGCCAAGTTCGAAGTTAAGCAGGGAGTGAGACAAGAGAGGGGAGGAAAGAGAGAGGGTTCACCCACTCAAGATCAGCCAGCAGATACAGTGCAAGCATTTGTCTTTGTGTGTGTGTGTGTGTATGTGTGTGTGTCTGATAGATGAATCCTGTCTGCTAGATTCATGTACGTTGCAAGTGTGTTCTACAACTAAGGCCAAATGGCCACTCAAATTAGATGTGATTAAATACTCCAGTGTGATTCAGGTTCAAAGGCTGTTAGTAATACTAATCAGCACACACACACACACACACACACACACACACACACAATTACTGATTGAGGATGTGGGAGACAAGGTTTACAGGCTGGCTAATCATAATAATGTCCGCCTTTTTTTATTGTTTTAGGAAGGCATCACTCAGCAGAATCTTGCAGTACCAGTCAGAGAGCACCCACAGGGAGACAGCGCTGTAATCTGCTCTCTTCATTAGAGCCTGGAAGTGATTTAGCCCGCGCTGAAGCATAGCAGCCACTTTCATTCAGATTGTTGAATTCCGTCAGGCTCAGAACATCCACGGGTCAATCAGTAAATATCAGCTGCAAGACAACACAGGTGGGGTGGATGTGAGAGTCTTCACAGACAGAAGCACATGTTCTGGTCATAAAAAGATCGCATATAGTGATTATAGTAATTAGAGATCTACAATCGCTGCACACATGCAATCTCTAAAATGTCAGATTGTATAGAGACAACTGCAATTGCAACACTTGCTGGAATCAACACAGCATCGCATCATTATTTTTTTTGTGTGACTAACAAAACACCGAAACTCTCTGTCTTTCATTAGTTGATTCAGCAGAGCCAACTTGATGAATGGGAGGATAACAATCCTTGATGGAGTGACTTAGCGGTGGTTAGAAAGAGATGGATCTGTGTTTGTCTTTTTCAGATGAGTTCACAGATTAGATAAACCTCCCCTTTCAAACTTAGGTGGGGGTCATTACCCCTAACCTCTCGCTGCCCTCTTTTCTTCCACCGAGTGTATTTAATGTATCGCCCACTTAGATTGCTTACGTATCGGTGACTGTGTTTTTCCAGCTTAGTGTCTGTACAATCACACACTGACCTAAATAGACAACATTCTCAAGGTTTGCATGCGGTTAATGCTAATGGAGATAAAGAAAAGTGTGACTGTTGGGATGTGGGCTGACGTTGGAGATCTCACGTCTGGCAGTGTGGAGTAGAGATCGCCATCCTGCGAGTAGGTTAGGGCTGTTAATCTGACAGACTGTTTATGAACGGTGACACATCGTGCTGCATTCCTTGCCCATATATGACTCTATGCATCACCTCTTCACTGTGTTTAACCCAGCCAAAGATAAAGCAGTGGAGCTGGGATTGCCGTCGTGCCACACACTCTAAAATGCAGAAACTCATCACTGGGTGTTTTACGCCTGGACCATACAAAGAAAGACTTAAAATCAGTCCTGCTGTTGTTTGATTTGTGGATTTCTTCTACTTAACAGGAACAATTTTCCCCATTTTACATTATAAATAGCCAGGTCAAGGAGAATGCACTTCAATCTAAAGCACTTGCTCTGATCCAGTCCAATGTTGCTCTGTGCATGTGTGTGTGTGTTCCCATTACAGTGAGCATTAAAAGGAATAACAGTGAAGGTGTGGGGAGACGAAAAGTGTCACATCGGTCCTGCTCTGTGATTAATGGCGTGATTAGCTGCTCCGGTCCATGTCAGAACCCGCGTGCGTGTGCACACAAATACATGTGCGACATGTAAGCGTGCACGCTCGAGCACACGCAAACACACAGGGGCCTATTAATGGCCTTGAATGGGAGAATCCAGATGCGGCATGCAGATAATTGTACTAAAAACACCGACTGTTGAGTCCCAAGCCAGGAGGACTTTTTTCTGACTTCAGCATGTTTATTTTTGCAATTGAGTTATTTCTGCAGGGACTTAAATCATGGAATAAAAACACTCTGATGCAGGTCAATTTTTAATTGAGTCCAAAGTGTATTTTGAATGCACCCTCCCTCCTCTTCCTCTACCCACTCACCTCACACAAACCCACACATTACCTTACCGTCCTGCTTTTAATGCCCTCCTAATTTCAAATGCGATTTAAGAGTCTGGAGTTCAGCCACGTTATGTTTATCCACATTAAAGTACCTTCAGTTAGACAGATTGAGACTCACTGAGATGAACTCTGCAGAGCCAAAGAACCATGCATCCGTTATAGTTGACTGTATGTATAAATGTAGGTTTGCTATGTTTTATTATTTGTATAATTCACAGTGTGCGGGGGGTCAGTGGTCAGCGGGAGTAGAGGAGGTGTGTTTGCCTGAATTTCTGTGAGAATATATTTCTGCTTCTAAGTGTATTTACAAGAGCTGGGGGGAGAGAATGCGTGTTTGTCACAACAGTGGATTTACAACATCCTGCGTGATGACGAGGATAGTCATCACCAATTTACTCCCAAGTCTTCTCTGGAAGGGGTTATGTAAGGCACTCTCCTGAAACCTGTGGGTGTGCATTTGTCCATCTGGTTGTGTGTATGATGACGCTCACTGGTATGTTTCCTCTCCACCTGTAGACAGTCATATGTTGCCACCCCCCCGTCCCTGCACACAGTCACAGACACAAAGCACATACACACACATTGTGGTAACCGACGGTGACAGAGAGAAGATGTCATATCCTCCTCAGCCTGCTCTATTAGGCTCCATTACACTATTACATGCCCATGAGTCACACTGAGGTACCACTAAGACAGCACTTAGCAGACCACTTCAAAGATGTCTGCTTCTTTTCTGTGGAATCCCTGTCTGAGTTTAAGGAGCTGTGGAATGAATGAGTTTGCTGTTACATGTGCGTTTGTAAGGGCCCACAGCTGCAGATGCCGGTGTCCACCTGTTTTCTGACCATAAAACATATTTGAATTATAAAACAAATATGAATTATATTTTGTTTACTTATAATAACATTCCTTCTTAACAATTGTGCTCTCCTTTCCCACGTTTCCCGCTCTCGCCCCCCCCCTCCAACAGGCAGCAGGCTTTACTGGCAGCCATCAGCGAGAAGGATGCGAACATCGCCCTGCTGGAATTATCCTCCTCCAGACGGAAGAAAGCCCAGGAGGAAGTGATGGCTCTGAAGAGGGAGAAAGACAGGCTCATGCACCAGCTCAAACAGCAGGTACATCCACCAGCAAGGGACCACCGAGCTATTTATACATACATATAAACCATGAATTAAATTTACAGCACCCTTGGTTTGAGAGGCTGACTGACTGGCCTGCAGATTAATCAAACAGAGCCTGGCCTTTGTGGTCACCGTTTAGGACCAATTCCTGTGAATCAAAGCAGGGCTACAAACTCAAACCTGCTGCACATGGCGACTTTGCCCTCGCCTGCACTAAAACAGCCTCATGGGCAGACCTTTGAACTTTAAAACCAGGAACAGATAGAGGTTAATAATTCCTGGTAGTTAACAGAGTCGACTCCCCCCGCCTCAAACCACACTGGCTGCGTTCAGTCATCGTAAGCCAAACCAGGCGAGCAGGAGCTGTCCAAATCCAGACGCATAAACACATGAGCAAAGCTATTCCCTTAACAATAATGTTGCAATCAGAGTTATTGGATGCACTCAGGTTAGCAGATGTAGGTTGGTGCCGCTGCTGAGTCACCGGCGGACTTTTTCTGTTTCACGTCTTCTGGTCAAAACGGATATAACTCCCAGCACACGCATACCTACGCACACATATTGTCATGGCTCTCAGTATGACCTGAGGCTGATGAAGGTATGCAGGTCATTAAGGTCTGGTCAGACCACATCAGTGACTGAGCTAACGTGAATGCTAATGATAATGAGCTAACAGCGGGGAGTGCACATATACGGTCTCTTGAGTCACAGGGGCTTCTGGGAAACATGGTGCATTTAAAAGTCAACAGATGCAGTGGCTGGGTGTGCATTTAAGTGCGGACCTATGTTTGTTCGTGTCTCGTAAACCGTAAACAGTTCCTAGGGGGTGCAGTTCTTTCTGGAGGAATTTCAAGGAAAGCCTATTATCTGTTTATCGCCATTGGATGCGTCATGTTTTCCCATTGGGTAACCAGCAGTTACAGTCCACCTGATGATGTGATGGGCTCTAATTGCAACGATGTGGCCCCCGGGCCTGGGGCGGGGGAGGGGAGGAAAAAAAAAGAAGACACAAAAAGAAAGGAAGGGATCGGAGAGGAGTGGGCAGGATTTACACAAGCTTTCTTTGCCTCCTCTGGTTCGTATAAGCAAACCTGGTTTCTTTAAAGGTCCACACATGCTTATAAATCCAATACTACTTCTAAGTGGGAAGGTGCACCAGGCAGCGCTGTGGCCACCGAGCACCGAGGCCCTGGGTCATCTATTAATGTTATGGAGGTTGTAAAGTAAGCAGTTCCTACAGGGAGTCTTTGCACTACTTGGGTTCCTTCCACTCCCCCGAATGAGCTCCCCGGAGATTCCGGTACTCGACATGACACACACCGACTCTCTGTCTTCTGACCCATTGACACACATATCAGGATAAGTTGCCTTCCTCAGGTCCTCGACGGCCAATGGCGGAAGGAAACCGACCAGGAAATGCCGAAGAATTATGGGACTCAGAGTCTCATAGGAGAAAGCTGATCTGTAGACAGCAGATAGATTTACAGATAGCAGTGCCCTGCCTGACCTCCCCACATCCCACTTTTTGGAACATCTTGTGTGTGTGCGTGTGTGTGTGCATAAAGCCAGCGGTCTAAGACAAACTTTCCTTTCTCAGACAGTTTGCTTCCTTTTGAGGCATCGGCCATCTTCAGCACTGACAAACACACATATACAAAGATGCAGCTACAGGCAAGACACACAGATGTACACATGAGGAGTGTTGTGTTTAGACGTCTTGAGGAGAGTTAGAACAAATGCGTCCCCATGTGGGAATTCTTTGAGTGGTCCCATCCCAGTGATGGATGACCGAACGTCAGTGGCGCTTTGAAGTCGAGGAAAGATGAATTTGGACTCCTAAGAGGTGTGCCATTTTCTGTGACTTTGCCTCTCTCTCTCTTCCTCTCTCTATTTGGACACACTTGAGCATCCATCCTCTCTCTCTCTCCATGCTGAAAAGATGGATTTTGTGTTGTGCCATTTAGAGCGGCTCATGTAAAACTATCTGCCTGCTCAGGGCCCGGGGGTCACTTCGGTCCTCCGTTTCTCTGGGATAGCACGGCAACGTTGCACACACACACAGAGACCTGATCAAAGCAGTATGTCTAAGTGTTGTGAAAATTGTGCAGCCTTCCCTTAGCCTGCCTGTTTGTTTAAGGCCTTTCTTGTCAGGCCTCCGTGTCCATATGTGTTAATACGGCTCTCCTCTAATCAGGACAGGCTTGTGATTTACAGAGGTTCTCGGAGTGAGGCTCGGGATGCAGCTGTGAGCGCAGCGGCGGGATCATCGCTGCCATGTTTACACCGGCAGCTGCGCTTTGATACACATGCATGAGAGACCACTCGCTGCACACACACATACAGTATCTGTTATCTGTTATATAAGCTAAATCTGTTATGCTTCGAGATGTCAATGAAGAACTCTCCTCTCCTCTCCTCCCCCCCCAGCAGTGCCACCTGTGTCTATCCCAGGCTGCCTGATCTACGAGCAGGCCTGGAGGCCATTACCGAGCTGTTTACTCTGCAAAGCCCCTAATTAACACTAATTAAAACACACACATTCCACCACTCAGACGTTTTATAAGCGCACACCTTTTTCGCACATGCACACAGGAATATGCCCGTAAGAAGAGAGCGCAAGTGTGTGTGCTTTTGCATGTATGTGTGTGTGTGTGTGTGTGTCTGCTTGAATAAAGTGGATGGCCACATGTGGGCTGCTCTGACCACACAGTCAGACTCTTCCAGAGGCAATTCATCACTTCATTCATTTATGTTTGTGTCTCAGGTCATTAAATATTAACTACGTGCACACACACACACACACACACACACACATACACACACACACACACATGCAAGTACATTCTAGGTCGTTCAGCTTCTCATCCCACCAAATATGGTTGTGATTAGATGAACCGGAACAAGTAACATGATTCTTATTAGAATTAGCAGCGCGGACTAAACACACATTAGCCTTTTGGACCCTTGGCCACAAATTAGCTTTGAAAATATTTCTCCCTGAGATTTAAACAGCATTATTAAGCCATGCGGAAGAGCCCTGCGTGGAAGCACCTACAGCATATACTGTGTGAGCAGTACAGTAGTTTTATCAGCTGCATGCTATATGATAGTAATTGTCCCGGCCTCAATGACAGGTGTCAGCTCTGTAACTGTTGCATTGCAGCCAGCTCCACCCAGTCACACCTGCTAGTGTCAACACCTGAGGTCACGGAGGGCTGTACACCTCAACCTAGCCTTTAACTGCTCTAACCACTAGTCTGGTGTCTGTCTGAGCCCTCCTCCATCCCTCACTCTTCATCTTTATCTCCGTTTCTCTCTCTCTCTATCTCCGTCCCTCTCACCACGGTGTCGGTGTTCTCACCTTATCTAAGCAGCTCTTCTTCAATTTAAACTAATTGCTAACTTCTTTAATACTAGCCACATCCTCTCCTGTGATCCCGACTGGCTCGTTTCCTCAGTCATTAGGCCTCAGCTCCTTATCTCAGCGGCAACGTCCCCGGGCCGCTGACTACTGTAACACCATCTCCCTCCAATCCTCACAGCTGACTCAGGCTTTCTGTCTCTTCCTGCCATGGCTGTCTCTCATTTAAACCAGGAAAGCCGCAACATTTTGGATGAGAGATGCGCGCATATCTTCCCTTCTTCGAAATCATCCTCATACCCCATACGCAATCCCACCTCCCGCTCTGCATTCAGGTCTGCCCTCGGGGGAAGTATCTGCAGTTAAGGGAATAAAGCTGGGCCTGTCAATATATCTGCACCCACTCTGTCTCTGTCTATCTCCCAGACAGCTGGCCTCAGTGGATTTAGGCTGATTGTTAACGTTAGTCAGCCTAGGCTGTTATCTCTCTCCAAAGCAGTGATACTGGCAGGATGACAGCCTCTTCCGCAGACACTCACACAAACACGCACGGATGCACGGACGCGCGCACCAACAAAGGACACGTAGTCTTCCTTGCCCATTTACAGGGATGCATATTTGAGTGCAATTTTAATCACTGACATCTAGAATGAGGTTTGCTTCAGCCGGGCCAGAGCGCCCCGTGGCCATGAAACTCTCGCTAACCGTTCTTACTAGGACTCGTCTAATCCAATTAAATGATAATCTGCAATATGGATGACATTTGACAGGCTTGCAATATTTTAAGGCACTCCGACTCACTCAATTTATGACCTGTCAAGTGTTGTTAGCGGCACTGTTTTTATCATCTCTGACGGCTTTCAACAAGCTCTCCCCCCATCCAAGAATCCCTCAGCCTAATCATTCTAAGACTCCGAGAACAATTTCAAGAAACAAATAAGCACCACTGGGGAAATAAATGGCCTAGTGTACTCGTGTTATAATTACAGTATGCATTATAAATTTTCTTGTTTATCTCCTTTTTTTTTTCTTTTTGGCAGACCCAGAGCAGAATGAAGCTGATAGCGGATAACTACGAGGAAGATCACATCCACCCCCAGCATCATCCTCACCATTCTCACCACTTGCATCCAGCAAACGTGCACCACCGAAGTCTGCCCAGGGGGCCGCCTCACGCCAACCACCGACCCCCTATGGACCAGGTCAGTGTGAACGTGCATGGACAGAAACTCACCAACATCAACACAGGTTTAACATCTTCATCTCGTCTTCGTACAGTTTCATTGGAAGCAGTCAGCTGCGGTTTGACTCAGCAACATAAAATTTCCCCTCTCTCTTCTCCCCTGTCTCTTCTCCCTCAACCCCATTACTTCCTGCCAAGTCAGAGTTATTCATATCTGCTAGATAAGGAGCCTGAAGGGGAAAGCTGCCAAATGAGTGTTTTTGATCGATGGGATTTGTGTGTGAGATTAGTTTATATATCACTCATCTCTCATATGAGCTCCTTCTCTGTCTCAGTATCGTATCCAGACTGCCCCGAGGAACGAACTTAATGTGTCTGTTTGAAGACACCTGAAGGACAACAAACTGTTGTTGTCATCGGCACAAAGTGTTTTCTGTGTGTGCGAGCGTGCACGCTGCCGAGTGTGCGTGCGTGTGCGTGCCTGTAGGTGTGCACGCCGGAGTCTTTGTTGATACTGTGTGCCGAGATGAAACCGCTAACGGGAGAAAGCAATCCTCAAAGACAGACACAGCTGATTTCACAGACTTTCTTTCGCGCTGATAAAAATCTTGTTTTTTGAGTGCAATATAAACTAATCACTGCGCTATTGTTGTCAAGGCGTTGTGATTGGGGGGATTCCAAAATATGAAGATGAAGAAGTTTGTGTGTGCATGTGTGAGTGTGTGAATGTGTGTTTGGGGGGTTTAAGACCAATACCTGGGGATTTCCACCTCGGTCTAAATTCCCACATCTGTTCTATCTGATATGCACTATTACATGTTTCTAGACTTGTGAAAATGTTTCTGAAACTGCCGTCTAAATTGCACTCAAACATGCGCCGGGGATCCCCTGTGGTTAATGCCTCCTTAACACATGCACATGCACGCAAATGGGCAATCATATCTGCGCATCACCCCACACATGCTGCAGCAATATGTAAGAGGACAGGCTGGATTTAATATCATAATAGAATTTTTACGCCTGTGGAACGACTCTATTTTTGATTCCTAAAAGAATGTGAGGGTCTGGGGTTTATTGACGTCCATATGCAGACTTCACTCAGTCAATCTAAGATGCGTTTGAGTTATATATTACAGTGATATATTCATGTGAACATTTGTCTGCTTTTCAGCTCCAGAATGAATTTACATATATTCTTCTTGATTTCTGCAGCATATGCTTTTGCACATGGAAGCTCCGAGTGGGAAAACGAATGACATGGAACATAGCTTAATCCTCGCAACCACCCTGTAATCCCACAAGGACCGCTTTTAAATTCTAGCTGTGTAGTTATTAGGTTATGTTATATTGTGTTTTTCATCGGACTTGCTGAAATAATATTATAATACTATCAAGTCTCTGCATTGTTCCATTGTATTGTAGAATACGTGTAACCACAGGAGGCTTCACATTAAACCGTGAGCTGCAGGGGGGCAGTGTTTAGCATAACACATTACTCTCCCTTACTTTGCACTTATAAATATCTTTCCCTCAGCATGGCTATCCAGCTCTGTTTTACTGCAGTAGTGTTTATAGTGTTTGACATATGAAACAGTAGCTTTCTGCAAGTGATATTTCAACTTTTCAAGCTGGACTGCACAAGCCTCGCAAAGAAAGTATTATTAGCGTTGCTGGGAAATCTTGTTAAGGATGTGGGGAATAAAAAAATTTACTCATAAATCTGAGCCGATTGGCTGAATTATACTTTCTGTTAAAGCTGAATTTTTGTGTCTATGGATAAGAAACTGTGATGGCTCAAACTTTGTTTGCAACATTTGGATGAAAATGAAAGTGGAATAGGTTTTAATAGAAATTTGTTAAATGTAGGTTCGATAAAAGACAGATAGATTCAGCTATAGGAACAAAATATCCAAATCAAAGATGTGCATCAAGATGTCATCATCCCCTTCTGTCCACAAGCTGCAGCCAAACTGATGATTATTTGGCAAAGCCGTTTCTCTGTCGCTCCCTCTCCTTCTCCAGCTTCAGACTCTGTCGACAGAGGTCAGCCAGTCACCTCCTGGATTTTCCTCATTTCTGATCTTTGACCTAATGAGGAAGTTCAGCAGAAGTCAGGGTAAAGCCTCCAAAGGTGTGTGTGTGTGTGTGTGTGTGTGTGTGTGTGTGTGTGTGTGTGTGTGTGTGTGTGTAGATGTTACTAGGTGATAGTGTTTTGCCTCTAAACACAGAACTCACATCTTCTTTAATCTCCTTCTTTCAAATGTGATTAATTACTCTATTAGTTTTTGTTGAAGACTTTGTTCTTACCTCTGGCTCCTCTCTGTCTTTCACTAATTTATTACTGTGCTTTTGACACTCAGGTTTTTTTTCATCATAGCTCTGTTGTCTTTTCTTTTACATCTTTAACATCACTTTTCTTCATGGAGCATTCTCTCCCCACCCACATCCTTTCTCTCCATGCCTCCCTGCTTCTTCCATTCTTTCCTTCCGTCCCCTTCTCTCCCTCCATATCTCCTTTTTCAAATGTAACATGTGGCCGGGCCAGTGGTTCGGTGCATTGCCGGGTCGAGGAAGGCCACTCGCAGGATGATTGATGACCATAATGATAATTATGATGAAGATGATCGGCGCATTCACCCCAGAGACCGCAATGCCTTTCCAAGATACAGCTAGTGACATGAATAACATAACTGTGACCACACATGCTTTTTTTTTTTTTCGCATTTGCATTTGCATGTGCTCAAACACACAAAAGCACAAATGCATGGACTGGAATAATGGACACGCAAATGCAAGAACACACTTCAGGATTTTCCAAGGAGCCAAACCGCATGTCAATCAAAGCTGGCTGCTACAGTTAGTGGGTCCATCCCAATCTTTGAGCGGTGCTCCCTGTCCTGTATTTAGTCTGTGATGGACTTGAGGACAGGTGAAATCTAATCAGAGGAGACAAGCGCTGGAAGTCGACTTAGCCCGTCGAGATGCGCCCCAGGTCTGTGTCTCAGCGTGGAGTGTGTGCAGTTTGACGGGCATGTTGTGTTCATGTTGTTCTCATTTAGCCATGCCAGCACCACTGCCAGATACTTGGCAGCGGCCTCGGAAGGAAATAGAAAACAGCCATAAAGTGTTTATCAGAGAGAATTATACAACTTTTTTCTTTCGGGGTTGTTGTTCTTTTTTTTTTTTTTTCTAAGCCTTAACATGCTGCCTGCTTCACGTTTATGAGAAGTAGCACATGGTATTTGGCCTGTTTGTGCGTGTGTGTGTGTCTCGATGTGTGTGTGTGTGTCTCGATGTGTGTGTGTGTTTAACCTGGCAGAATGAGTGGTTATAGGTTTGGCTCTGTTTACGGGTCCTGTCACAGCCGCTCACTGCGTTTTAGCATTTAGCATGGAGCATGTTCCATTGAAAGGCCATTATATCTATAGCTTAGCTGCTTAGTCTGGCCTACTGAGTTTACTGAGCCTGTCACAACCACTCAGTCCAGCCGAAGCCACTGCAGATTGCAGCCAAGGCCCTTGTGTTGTTTGCTCTTGTGCAGCGTTAGCGTTAGACTCCGCTTCGCCAGATCCTGCTTTAGCATTGTGCAGGCAAAGGGCTCGGCTATTATGAACTGCCAGCTCGTGCTAACCATTGTAATGTTAGTGTCTGAGTGAATTAGCCGTCCTGTTAGCAGGGCTCTCGCCTGCACAGTTTCAGCCTGAGGAAACCCTCTGTGTGTTTGGTTATTGGTTCCTAAGAGTCACACCGAGGAAAGCGTTTCATGATATCATGCACGGCTTTTTCTGAATGAGGAGCATGAACAGGGTTGTTTTGATTAAAAGCCACAGGGGGTTTAGGAGGAACATAAGATTAGGCAATGAGACTCTACCAGTTAAAGCATAACCACTGGGCCGGGGTTTGCAGTAAATGGTTTTGTCTTTTGACGTAAAGCATCGACAGCATGATGGTCGATGGATCGATGATAACGATTTTTTTTTTCCTCCATGTTTTTCTCACAGGATGATGAAGAGGGAATATGGGCGTGACGACCTTCAGCATGGCAACCCTGCACCCTTTCATCCACAGTGAGTCTCTGCTGCACAGCATTTTTTCTACTAATTTCACTTAATAGACTCCTTGCCAGGGTGTAGTTGTGCATATCTGTTCTAGATATTTTAATGACCTTCTACACAATAGGCTTCCTCAGTGGGCTTGAGGAACCATTAGCCGGGAACATTGACGGTACCACAATAACCACAGCGCTACCCAGCTCTGACGGGACACAGTGTAATAGAACCCGGCTCCTTTTCCCAATGCTTATGAATTTCAGTCAACTAAAGAGCCTCAGTTTATTCAGAGGTTTATGGCTGCCTTTCTGTGAAGTGTTCATATACCGGTTGTGCCACGTGCTGTGTGTGCACTCTGCGGCTATGTAGGTAAGACCTACACACACCCGGCAGCCTTAAGCCAGTACCAGGACCCATAGGTGATAAAAATGACACGGTGAGAAAAACCAGAGATGGACGAGCCTGTCTCTCCGCGCCCCACTTTTTTTTTCAGTCGTAGTAAAGTTTTACCGCGCTACCCCACCCTGTTGTGTACCAGTGTGTGGGGTAGTTAATTACAATACAACACAGAACAGTCATGCAGCTTTTTTTTTTTTTTTTTTTTTTAAGGCTGCAAGCTGAAAAAGCATAAAATGAAGAATGCAGAGTCATAAAGGATAATTCCTGTTTTGGGGTTTTTATATCGAAGCCCCCCATAGACTCAGGATGCCTTTGAACGCAGAAGTGCGGAAAGAGGTCTGTGCAGAGGGGGGGGGGGCTGGCTCGGCCGTTATGTTTTTTTTCTAGGATGCATGTGTGTGTGAGACAAAGAGAGAAAAAGAAAGAGTTAGAGATGTATGTGCGAGAGAAAAGAGGGGGAATGGGGAGAGGGTGCTTATGTATTTATGTGGGAACGAGAGAGGAACCCAGGCAGCATGGTATACTCATAGTTTCCAGTGCATCTCATTCTTTTCCTCCAGTAATCCACAGGTGGACCATCACAAGCAGATTCTGTCTCTAACCTCAATGACTTAGTAGTTGTGCACTTTGCCCTTGTGCTGCTTTTAGGATTAAGGGTCCTGTAACTCGTGTGTGAGCAAATGGTTTGTCTTCCTGCGCTGCAAAGCTTGAGTGTGTTTAGCCGTGATGTTTGTGTGCGTGTGTGTGTGTGCGTGTGCGAGGGAGCGTTGCTGAGCTATACAGTGCCGGAGCAGCCCACATAGCCTATAATCCAGTCCATGTGTGCTGAGAATGCAGCAGTGTCAGGATTCACCGTAATGAAACAGACCACACTGCCCCCTTTCTCCCTCTCTTTCCATCTCTCTGTCTTTTTCCATCACTCCTGCTCTTTCCACCTCTCCCCAGATTTCAGCTCGCCCCGCTCGAACGTATATTCCTTCAAGGTAAACCCAGAGCTGGCACCGTGACCGGCCTACTGCTTCGGTATCTCCAATCAGATATCGCAACGGTGTGTGTGTGTGTACGCACGTGCGGGTGTGTGTACGCTGTGTGTGTGTATTGCTGCTTCTTATCCCAATCTAATAGAATAAGCCCGGCACATTAGCCTTTAGCACAGAGCGGTGTTGTGGCTAGCGATATCAGCGCTACTCATCTATCCACTGCTGTTATTCTGGCAGTGCGCGATGTGAGCGCAGCTAACGTGTATTAGCCATCCTCGATGTGAGAACAGATGGGAGCTATTTAGCGGTGTGTAGCTACAGCGCAATAAGGCCAGACCTAATCCCCATATCCTGTCCCTGAGTGAGCCCTCCCTAATATGAGCAAACAGAGATGACAGCAGCGATAGACAAATAGCCCGGGATCTGTGTGTATCGACTTGTATCGTCTTTGCGGGCGTGCGCGCGAGCTTTGATTGGTGTTTCTTATGGATAACCTTGACTGCCAGTGCTAGGCTGCATTTTGAATTCCACACGAACCAAAGTGCTGAGTTTGAGTTGGCAAGTTCAAAATCGGAGCGTCCAGGTGTGAATTTTTATTGGTTAGCTATGGTTGTGTCTGGAGAGGACGCTGGGCTCCGATTGGCTCGTTGTGGTTGTGTATGTCCTGCTGTTGATTACAGAGGTTTTGTTTACCCTCTTGGCCTCCCAGACCCCCCTCTAATGAAATAAGAATGTCCTTTTGGACAGAGAGCACAAGAGAAGGGGGTTGGAGGAAAAAGTGAAGGAGAGCATGGGGCCAAAAGAGTGAAGCAAAGTGGGGGGAAGAGGTTTTCTGGAAACATTATGCTTTTATCCCACCGTGAAGTTATTTGTACTGAATGAAACGAAAAGAAGCTGAGAGGCTTTCCAAGTGGGGACAGAAATATGTTTGTGTGTGTGTGTGTGCGTGCAGGAAGGAGCGAGACCTCGTTCAGGTTAAAACAAGTCAAGAAGATGGCTTTCATTTGCTCATGCTGTGTTTGCATTGAATACACTGTTTGTATGTTAATGTTGAGCATGCCAGTAAGCATCCCACTCGTGTGTGTGTGTGTGTGTGTGTGTGTGTGTGTGTTCGTGTGCGGCTTTAGCCAGTCCAGAAAAAGGAGTCTAAGTTCAGTGGGAAACTGAAATTGGACGGCAGATACTCAATCCCACTTATTATTATAAAATACCGTTTAGTTAAAGTGTCACAGAAATGTTTGTGCTTGTCTCTCAGTTGCCTGATTCTGAATGTTTGGTTGTGCCTCCAAGTCCATGGGCTCCTCCCCAAAACCAGCCTCCAAGCTGACCTGGCTAATGAACCCAGACTGCAGCAGCCATGGAAGCAAAGCAGGCAGGAAACTGTGAATTTGGTTGACAAGACGATAGACCCCCCCCCTCCCTTGGTCTGAGTGTGGGAGGCACCTGGTGGCCCCTCTTCTGTCTGTCAGGAGATTTGTGGGGAAATGGAAGACTGATAGGGAGCCTTGTCCAGATAAGCCCTCTATGAGGTGTTCATCCTGCTGAACACACACAGGTTTCAATCAAGATCTCTCTGTTAACCCTGAACCTTATTATATTTCTCGCTGTAAACCAAGATTTCATTCGATGTGCGGTTTTTGACTGACATTTGTTTTGTGTAATCAAAATAAAATGTTCGACTGGATTTCTGTAAGGTTGAACTTTTATGAAAGTCAGAATGTGGGTGGTTTTATCCCGTCACATCCTCATACGATCTGGTAAACTCAATCAAGTCTGTAGACATACCAAATAGCAAAATGTTTAGTTTCGTAATTGATTTAGGTTGATATCAATGAGTAGGGTTGTATAAGTCGCAGAAAATATTCAAATATACAAATCTGTGTTCTGTTTTGAATTAGCACCGGCAGCATTTTTTTTTTTCTTCTGATAGTTGGTTCCACTCTGTTACAGTCTACATGGACTAAGCTCCTGCAAGAATGGAAAGAAAATGAAAATGTGGTGCACAGGCAGAGAATCTTTTTTTTCTTGCCATGTGTTCTAATTTTTTTCAGTCATTGGCAGATTATAAAACAGAGAATAATCGACATCTGAAATGGACATTAACTTGTATATCTTGTTGTTTAAAGTTTACTAAATAATTCATGATTTTTGGAGTTTAACCAGGCCAACCAAACCAAATGTATTTGTGTGTGTGTGTGTGTGTGTGTGTGTGTGTGTGTGTGTGTGTGTGTGTGTGTCCTCAGTGAAGAAATCCTGTAGTTTACTGTGGTTGAGCTTTTATTTTTAGTTAAAGGATTAACCTGCAACATAAATGATTTGCTGTTGAGTAAAAATTTTATTCATTGATAAAGTCAGACTTTCAGCATGAGCTCTCCTTGGTACTGAATCGTTGTTGATGTTGTTAATGGATCGATCATTGTGACGATTATCGCCTTCCACGGCCTCTTGTTCCTTGGTGATGAACTAGTGATAAAGAGTGTTGTTATCCTGAAATGGGTATTTTAGGAGTATTATTTTTTCTATGTTCGACTTTGCTACAGCTGCACCTGTGATTAGCAGAGAAATCTCATCTTCAACATCTGGCAAGACTCAAAATATATTATAAAGATATAATGATGTATGAATGAATATATACAATAGCAAATGTATGAGTTAGTATGTGAAAATTTTTTTGTATATTGTAGCTCACTGTACGTTAGTAAACTATACCATATATTTTCTAAATTCAGACGGAGGTATGATAAAAATATCACAGTAATATTTTACAGCGTTTACAATGAACTAGTGACCTGATTTTTTAAGATTCAGTAAGCATGCTTTCTTCTCCATGTTTATGAACAACATTACTGATGATATTATTCAGTGTCTGGGGCAGACGGATGGCAAACAAAACCCCACCCCCAGCCGGCAGGTCCGCCCCCGCCTACAGCAGCTGAGATCACTCTACTTTGTGTTCCCTTATCTTCAGCTTGATAATGAAACCTCAAAACCAAACATTCACAGCGCATGAAATTGACATCAGAAAATAAAAACACGTGAGTGTCAACTATGGGAAATGACATCAGCTGTCAGTGTCCGCAATTTTGCAATTATGATAACAACAGTTTGCGGCTCTGTCTGTTTTTGAATGTTCGCATTCCTTTGAACTGTAAACAAAATACCGTGCTTTAAATATCAGGCCTATTAAATACTTATTGGTAAGTTTTGATTCGAGGTCGGCCTTGAAAGAAAAGTCTGTCAACGGCGTCTGTAATGGTCGAGCCAGCCCTGCCACTTTTTTCTGCTCCGTGTGCCAGGTTGAATCTCCAGTGTAAACAACCATTACCCCATGCATTAATTACTACAAACTGATGGCGTGTACACCTACAAGTCGCCTGAAGAAATTTTATAATCATGTAATCAAAACAAGACAGTAAGTGCTAATTGATGAATACATTGCTACTCGTTAGACGTTCGGGAATGAAAACAAGACAACGGTTAAGTCTTACCTAATTTTTCTGAATGTGTTTGTCTGGGGCTGGGCCGTGTTTATGTGCATACCTGCGTGTGCATTTTGGTAATGTTTTGGTGAACGGGTTACCTCTTCACACATGTGTGTAGCCGTGCTGTGCGGTATGTCTTTGGTGGCCGGTGAACCGCAGCCTTTGAGGTCAGCGGAGGCGTCTGACCGAGGCCATCCCTCAGCCGGCTGTCAGCGTCATCAGCCCGCGGGGTCAAAGGTCGTTCCGCCAGGTTGAACATGAGTGGAGAGGAGTCAATAACTCGGCGGCACCTGAGCGACGGCATCTGTGTGCGCTGCGTGTTGTATCTATTTCAGCCTCTCTTGAAACACCTGAATTTTACAAAGGAGCCTTTTTATTGTGAAGGTGCAAGGTGTTGTGGGATGTTAGCAGTTAGCATTCACAGATCACACCTTCATTAAAGACAGTTTCAAGGATAATGGGAGCTGCGGAAAATACAAAATGTTAATGTTGAAAGTCTGATTTTACTCACTGCTACAGTAGATAAACTTCATTTAAGGCAGAAATTTGGCATCCTGCCGTGATTTGGCGTGAGACAGGAGACCTCAGTGTTAATTATCTTGAATAATTGTGTACTGCATTTATGCTGTGGCGTCATGATTAATTTGACAATGACGCATTGCTGTTTGAAAATGTCACGCACATTATTATTTAAGTAGGTAAAAGGAGAGCGGCGATTGAGTTGCTTTCGTAACTGTCGGTTTATGAGGCTGTAGACAGACAGGACCCAGAGACGCTTCTTCAGACAGAGGAGGAGGAGAGGAGTGGGGAGGAGGGGGGAGGGGGGGTTGGAGGGAAGGAAGGACTGGCAATGTTGTGAGGCAGACAAGTTTATTCATGTTGTTTTTTTGTGGTTTTCTTGAAGTTGTGTGCAGGAGAGGACAGTTAGACACCTGATGTGTGGATCATAAGGCAGTTTGTCTGAGTAAACTCCCTTACCCCACCCACAACACACTCATTACACACGCAGAGACACGGCCACACACACAATCGCTCGTGCAAACCTGCCAGTGTGCAGGAGCAAAGACTAATGCTTAGGTTTTGTAATTCCAGTTTTATGATTACAGATTAATCCCCAGTCATCAGTGCTTATCCATGCAGTGAAACTTTGCATGTGTGAATCACGTAAATCTATGGATTCCTGTGCAGGCAACCCAGGAGGTGGAGGGGGGGGGGGGCAACATTGAGCCGGTTGAACTGTATAGGCCTTATTTAAATGCACTAAACTGACCCTAACCGTCCACTTGAGTGGGAGATGATAGCACTGATTCCTGTCCTCTAACAACAGGCTCAAGACCAGCAACCTTTCTCCGATCCAAGCCGGCTGAGCGGGACCAAAATGGTGGTATGAATCCGTCCTGTGCCTCAAGCTTATTTGCACTTTTCAAAATTCAAAGTTTTACTTTATTATTATGATTATTATTGTTATTATTATTATCTATGGATGTTATCTTATTAGCGGTTTAGTTGAATATATAACAATAAACCAAACAGGGCGTTTTGAATTTTGGCTCAAGAGTCTCCCGGTGCCTTTTGAAGATTTGCTTTTTTATACAGTCTAATCAACAATCCCGAATTCAACAAATAGTCTCAGGGCTCTCTCTCTCCTTTTGTGCCGCCCACTGTAGAGAGCTCTGACCTCACCAGCTCTATTAAAGCATTATGCTACAGTGTGGTAGTTAAGTGTTTTTCCCAGGCCTTGTTGTTGGGCTTTTCGGTTCAAGTGCACAAACACGCCTGCCAGAAGACAATAAGCATTTACTTTTCTTTCTCTAGTATGTAATTGAAATGACGGTATAGTGCTTTCTCATTTATGACCACTAATTCGCTGGCTCAGGTTCATAATGTCAAGCACGCCGCAAGCAACGGCACGTTTGAGCAAGTAACATTAACCCTGAAAAATTGCCGTGTCCCGATTGGCTGAGTGCACGCACGCAATGTTACATGGATGCGTGATTGCTTTTTTTAAAAATTATTTAAACATTCAAAGTTTGTTAAAGTCTTAAAGCTGAAATACTTTTGCTGAACCGCCTCATCCTCCCCTCTCTGTCTGAACTTGCCAGGTGTGATTCAGTCTGTGTCTGTAAGCTCATCTCTGGTTTGTTCTCTGTGCAGAAATGGCTCAGGCAGCCCGCAGTCATAAATCAGTACATCTCAAGCTGTGGCTATTTTTCACCTCTCACTCCCTCCTTTTTAACTTTCTGTTTCACACCTTCATCTAGGTATTTAGGTGGTTGGCTGACAGCAACCAAGAGTATATTAGAAGTTCTTTATATTCATAATTCGGGCGCATGCTCTGCTGCGACGTCACAGTCCGTCTTGTTTTCCTTCTTGCTGTTGGAAAGAGTTTCTGTCATCCATAACTACATCAAGTTCTACATTTCCACCGCTGTTACCCGCAAGAGCAGTCAAAAAAATATCCAAACTCGACCCTGGATCACCTCCCACGTCAAAGCACAGCCTCGGTGAAAAACAGAAGCTTTCCAATGCCCAGAGTCGTCCGTCCTTAAAACAATCAACAGGCAGATTAAGAATGGCATTATCAAGGTCAGACTCAAATTTGAAGACAAACACGAGAATGAAAATCAAATCAAAACAAGTCCACAACAACACATCCCAGCACTTTCTATACACGGTTCGACACCCATGACCACTCTGCTGCCTGTGAGCAGCTGTTTACAGCCCCGCCCTTCAGAAGCCGACCGCCACCGAGCCGTCGCACTCACTCCAATAATCACGAAACGCCTGGAAAAACTGATCCTGAATAGCACCCTGCCAGGAGTCAGACCACAGCTGGACCCCCACCAGTCTGCCTACAGGGCCGCCAAACGAGGCACGGAGGATGCTGTGGCATTCTCCAACATCTGGAATCACCAGACAACTTCACCACAGTCCACTTGGTTAAATTCAGCTCCACCTTTAGTGCAATTCATTGCTACAAGAAACCACTTCAGAATCCCTCCACTTCTCATCCATTGGATTTATAACTTCCTCAGCCGGAGCCTCTCGGGTTTGTGTCCTCAGTCCCTTCCTTTACACCCTCTACACAAATGACTGTACCTCATCCATCACCACATACTTCAAATGCTCTGATGACACTGCCAGTCTCAGACTCAATCACAGTAACTCTGTTAAAGCCTTTCAAAACTCCACTTCCCACAATGATGCACTGATAACTACATGCATCAGAACATGGATAAAACAAAACACCTGGCCACATCCCACACTGGACTGAACTTGAAATATCTTTGTCATAGTATAGACAATAAATTCAGTTTTCATCACACACATCACTTTCAACCATAAACGATCCCAGCAAAGACTCCATGTTATCTGTAAACTCAGACTGATTCACATTCCCATGACCACCTCATACAAAAACAAACTCACCAGCTTCAAACATACTGTTGACATTCAGATCATCCCACATCCAAACTCTAAGACATGAACAACAGAGCACACAAGCTGCAGTTATCAGTTCACATTTCTGCCATTGGGACAAAGATAGAGGACACTTTGCTTCAGCAGGAGTTTCTTTGCAGCATCGAACAAACTGCCTCTCTGACAACGTTGCGTCCTGGAATGTATGAATGTATTTATGGAGACTTTATCTGAATGCAGCTGTGTTTATGTCTGTGTGTTTCTGTGTGTGAAAACAAATCTTCTTCTGAGACAATAATGTCTAAATCCAAAGTCAAAATCTGAACTTAGAAATATAGATCGGAACATCATGGTGGATCTGGAGGTCAAAATAGAATGATAGAACATCTTTGGCCTTCGTATTGTTCAGGCAGTTGTGAGTGTGTGTGCAGGAGAAAGATGGTGAAAGAGAAAAGAGAGAGAACTTGGTGGGATTATAAGGGTGTTTTGTGAGCTTATGGAGATGGCAGCACACAAAAGCCCTTCCCTCAAGAGAAACTCGCACCTGGGGAGTCACTTGTGAACATTTGTGTGTGTGTGTGTGTGTGTGTGTGTGTGTGTGTGTGTGTGTGTGTGTGCGTTTTAGAACAAAATCATTGCGCGCAGCAGAACTCTCAGTGGGATGCTCTGGAGGTCAAGCTGGATTACATCCCAAAGAGAAAGTCTGAATATCCACAAAGAGCCACTGATGGAGGGAGGGTTAGGGATTTGGAGACAGAGAAAATGGAATCACAGCCTTTTGACTTTAAACCTGTTATTTTCCTCAGACTTCCTGTGCGCCCCCTCCTCTTTCTCTCTCTCTCTCTGTCTGTAACAAACACACATAGACACATGCACATACACACAAAAAGCACTAAAAATACCACACCGCCTCAGGTCTTGGGTAAGTCCTGTGTTGTTTCCCAAACCAGGTTTTTAACATATAGGCCCACCCCCAGGGCTGCCAATCATAGACGTAGCCAAGTACTCCGAGGCGGAGGGAGTCGGGTATGTTGCCACAAACTAGATGACTCACACCTGCTAACTTAACTCTATGTGACACTTGATCACTGCTGATATTGTACCACTCACTTAAAGGATGTCACACCCTACAACCTACGGCTCTCGTGATGCCTCAGCACCACTGAACACACACACACACACACACACACACACACACAGACACAGGCATACATACACTTAAATAGCCTAATAGAAAGCAAACATTTATGATCAAGATTGACACCCACGGAAACACTGTGGCGGAGAAATAACACTAAATGTATTTTAATAAGTAATAGCAGAAGGAATTTCACTATTTTCTTTCCCTATTCTAGAAATGCCAGAGCTGCTATCGGACACTCCTTGTAGAATTGAAGAGGAAAACTAACAGGAATTTACCTGTTTCCTCCCGCTGAAAGTCATCCCAGTGCAGAGTCAGCGGAGAGGCTTCATAACTTGGGCTATCGCGGAGCAACTGTAATAACATCAACAACCTTTGGACTGCCACTCAACATTAGGGGCTGACCACTAATTAGGCCTCATATAACAGTAGGCTGCAGTTTATTTCTCACGCTAGCCCGACACTTTCCCAAAGGTCGCCCGCGTCTCGGAAGCTTGTAAAAAGCGAGATGTGCCGTGTTGCCATTTGTCAGAACAACAGCTCTTTGCTCCATAATTGATGTCTTGCAGCGTAATTAGCAATGATAGCTTCCCCTTCCTCAGAAGAAGACATTTGATATCAGTGACCTATTCAAAACCTGCATAATGTTTGTTGAACTTAGGCTTCAAATCCCAAAATGGGTCACAGGCCTGTTGCTGCAGGGCACCCATATGACATGGGTAGTAAAATGTTTTAAAGCTCCTGAGTCTTAGGGCTACAGAATAAACTTCTCATTTGGGGCCCCACGTTGAAAAAAAGTGTATAAACCCCTTGGTCTGAACAAAACTTAGTCCAACACAGCTCAGCTTGTTGAGCTGAGTGATGTGTTTTCAGCCAGGTTGTGTTTTCCAGTGAAACCTTAGAGTTGGATGCCAGTATGGCCTCGTTCTCCGTCACTAGATCAGCTCAGACAAGCAGATTAGTGCTGTAGCTGCTCTGTCTGTCCCTCACAGCTTTCTGTATATAACTGCTGTAATCCTCGTCGTCAAACCGATGGGTCAGGCTACTTCTCCAGGGTGTTTTTCTCCTCATACATGCATGCACTTACACTTGCATGCATACATGCATACAGCGTGCACATGTGCAACACAGCTCTCTCGCCCTCTCTTTCTCTCTCTCTTATCTGGGCCTGTGGAAAAGCCACACTTGTACGATGACATTCAGCACAGGATTAAAGCCCATGTAAGACCCTCCTCAGCTTACACTGCCGCTGCCAAGAGGGGATCTATACAACCACACACTCTCATGCAAGCATGCACACACACACTGGGAGAGACACAACTACACGCATACACACACACACTGTTAGCGGGCGAGCGCAAACTTGTTTGTGTGAGCAAGGCGCACACACACATCCCTACACCCTTATTTCTTAGCATGTTGTACTCTTTGTACTCCAGACCAAAGGAAGTCTATCTCCCCAAAGTCAGTCATGCACACACACACAAACACACACACACACACACTGACGTCCTTTTGTCCTGCATCCTGCAACTATCCTCCTTGCTCTTCTCTCTGAAACAAGGGTATCCCTTGCCAGGAATGAGCCCAGACACCAATCCCATCTGTCTGCAATGGAATCATGGATACCACCACTCCCCCCCATACACACACACACACACACATACACACACACACAAACGTACGTACAGACGTGCAGCGCTGTTTGCACTAGTGTTGCCAAGACTGACAAAGAGATGAACAGTTACAGTAGAGAGAGGGGATCGAGACTGAGGCTAGATTAAATACAGATTCTCTGGGTTTTTGTTGTGCTGCAGCCAGACATTGTCAGGACCTTAGTTAAGATGCTGCTGTGTATCTAGGTCACGTCGTGTGTATGTGTCGTATTTTTTGGTGCATACCTCTGGGGGTTAGTTGGTCGGGTCTGGAGAGGATTCTCATTGGAATGCGTTCTGATTGGGCTAGACAGCGATCCTGTTCTGATTGGCTGTTTATCCCCGGGCTTCCACTATGGGGGTTGCTTTGAATCAGTGCATCTCTGTCGCTCCCTCTCCATTTCTCTTCTGTTTCTTTTCTTCTTCTCCCTCCATCTCTGTATCTCTCAGAGTGCCGTCGGCTGTGTGTTTGATGTGAGTGTGTTTGACGGGCTAAAGCAGAACCAGCAGTGGGCTGCTCTGTGTTTCTGCCAATCCACCCAGGCTCAAAGTGGAGATCGTTGCCCACGGTAACCTTAGGTGCTAAGTGATCAATTACAGTGTGCTTTATCAAAACCGAGGTGTTGTGTTGATTTATGCTGCGTTCGCCCATACACATATAAAGTAGTAGGCAGTCGTAGGCACTCTCATAAGATCTATGGGTGTGTCGTGTTGAGCTCATAATTTACAGATTCTCCATACTCAGACTGGACAGTTGTTTCCTGCCTTACTACACAAGGAAATTGTTCATTATCTGGTGCAGTTTGCATTGTTGAAACTTATATATTGTAAACACTTTCAAGCATTGCATCAGAGTACATTTGCATAAAGTTGAGATTTTCTCAGTAATCCCTTAGAGTGTGGATGAGTGCCTTTAAGTCTCTGTTGATGAATCTGTCTTTTAATCTCTAATGTCACCATCAATTAAGGCAGGAAATGCCAAAGCAAAATGCAGCTAAGAGTTGTCACATGTTTAATTTGTGTCAGGAACAATCTGATCAAAAAGTACAAGATTCAAAATCTGATCAAACATTTGGACAGTTTTTGATACTTGTTGTATGGACACATTTTGCTTGTATGATGTCAGTGCTCACTTTGCACTTTATGACTTTTACTGGTGTTTTTCCCCTCTCTGTTTAACTGTTAACAAACTGTCTGATGGTTTGATTTTGAAGAATTCACTCAGAAGCATAATGCTGATTGTAGTATTTCAGAGAGACTCTATTGGCTATTACATTAACTTTTGATATTAGAAGAGGAACCACATTAACTTTTCTGCGACGGCCAACCTGGTCTCTAAACCCACTGCTATCACCTACCTGTAATTAAAACTGTGTCGAACTGTACACCAGCCGGCAGAGGGTGGGGGGGAAGAGAGGTAACTGAGCAAGAGAGACTTGCTTGATTATTCTTTCTCACCAAAAGCAGAGTAGAGCATGGTAGGATAAAACCTAACACCAGTCATCAATAGGTGCCATTGTACTTTCGCTCCGCTCTAATATCCTATCCAGGAGTGGCCTAGCCCTGTCAGAGTGTGTACGCGGCAAGGCTTCAACCCTGCAGCTATGGGATTACCTCCACTGCTGGGTGGTCCTCCTGCTGCTGATCTCAGAACAGCATCGCAGTTTACTGCGCGCTTATTCTAGGTGTTAGGATTATGAATCAGGTCAGGTCGCCGAGGTTCGTGTCGGAGCATTACGAGCTTATTGCGCCTCATGCGTGACTTGATTTGAATGCATTTGCATATTAGTTGCTTCTGTGAGCTAATGATCGGGAGAAAATCCTCAAGCTTAGTGAGAGGGTCTTGTGAATGAAAGGTTGTTGGATTGAATCCCTATAGTCTGGGAAAATGGGTTCAGCTCGAGCTCTAGTGTTACTGCTTAGTGGCCAACAATGGAAAGCTGCAGTTTTATTATGCCACTGTCGGACCAGAACTGGCAACGTGAAATGGACTTGCTTACTTGCAAACAGCAGGCTACAAGCACTAGCTAGCCAGCCACCAATAGCATTTCAAGTGGAATGGATCAATGTTTTTAGCAAACTTTTTTATTGACCTTATTCTCATTTGCAGTCGAAGGTAAAAATCTGTACCTCGTGAATGAAAGGTCAGTTTCACCCTCTTTCAGAATGGATGTTGTTGCATGGAATCAATTCACAAGAGGAAGGAAATGAAACAGTCTGAGGAGTGTGTTTGGTGTGACTGCGACTTTAGTCAGCTACCAGGTAGAACAATCCACCTGGATGAGGTGAGGCGAAGTGTCATCAGCAAATTTACTGGACAAATTGAAGGTTAGGAAGAAAGTCTTTGTGATGTTTGTGAAGAGTGTGTGAGGTCATATAGACAAGAGAGTCATAATCAGACAGGCCTTTCAGAGTCACGGCCATTAGTCATTGTTTTTTTTTCCTACGTTTCCTTCCATCCTTGAACTCATCACTCTTGAGTGCTTGAGCTGGTTGCAATGAGGACACAGGACTGGTTGGCATTCCGCACACACACACACACACACACACACACACACACACACACACACACACACACACAGACCCAGCACATGTTCTCCATAACAGAAATCCCAGAAACAGACAGGTAGTGTGACAGGAGCTGAGCTGTCGGAGGCCCGGCGTTTCTTCCCCTTCTAAAGGGATGGGAGCGGAGGACAATGTAAACACTCTGTCACACACATAAACAAGGCTCCGCTCAGGTTTCACTGCACAGTTAGAGAAAACGCACCCTCTCCTTTATAGAGAAAGTATTTGTGTAATTTGTTTATGTGAGATTCCATAGCCCTAATGGGGAAATGGCTTTTTCAGGATCACACTACACCTGAGTTCAATTTCACTAGCTCTCTCACAGACAGATCGTAAAGATGGCATACCGGAGTGGACGCAATCTGTCTTTCTCCTCTGCATCTCACTTTAATTTCTCAGCTCTCTCTCTCTCTCTCAGTCACATTCTTTCTCTCAACCCCCTCCTTCTCTTTTTTCTGTTTTTATCTCTCTCTGTAAAGGATGGGTGTATAGAGTCATTTAAAAAAAAAAAAAGAGGCTTAATAACAGGTGAGTCAGAGCAGTGTTGAGACAATTTTTAATGTGGAGTTTGACTTTGGTTTCATTAGAAGCATGTTTTCTGACCGATAATGTAAGCTCAGAGTTATTTGAATCACATGTTGACATTTTCTTCGGAGACATTTCAGAGGAAGAATTTGTGAACAGGCACAAAGAAATGCCTCTTAGCTGTGAAACATAGCTCCTAATTAGCGGGAGCTTCTAACCAATAAAAGCTCGACTGCTGATAAGCAACATGTGCACATGTGTGAACGTCATATACATATATTTGGGTCAACACAAAAGAAAAACAAAAAATGTTTTGGGGGATAAAGTCCAAACAGTCACTGTTTGATAAAACCTATATTTACTGTATTATTGTTCTATGCTAATAATATTCCCGAGTCAACTACACACACACACACGTGTTCATCCATAGCTTCAACTTCCACTGCTACTCCAGCAACACACCATGTGTTTAGCAGCACCAAAAACAATGGCTTAGGAGAACCTTCTGCGCCGCAGTGCAAATGAAGTGAAGTGCAGGCCAGAGAACAAGACCCAAACATGTGTTTGCTTTGTTTTTGCCTTCTAATTACATATACACATAGTTATTTTTCTCACACGGTGTGTGTGTGTGTGTCTGTTTCCCCCGTTGTAACGCAAGGCTTTGTGTCTGGAACTGGTGTGTCTCACAGCAGGCATTCCATTCAGACTAACTCTGTTTGCTTAGGTAATAACTAGGCTTAGCCATAATTTGTTTGTGTGTATGTCTGTCTGTGTGCACGAGTGTGTGCATGTGTGTGTGTATGTGTGTGTGTGTGTGTATACTTTCAAAGGAATAACTCCCTTGCATTTTACACATTTGCACATAAAGACAAGCCTGTCCCTTTGAACTTGGAAACAAGCCATCCACAAATGAATGCTTGTTTGTCTCTTCTTGCCCAAGTCTTGTTTCTCTCACACCTTCATTCCCATTCCCTTTGCTCTGTCACACTGGCAATTAGTACAACTTTGAGTGTCAAAAATCTAGAGAAAATGGCTTATAACAGAATGAAGTTCACCTCAGTTTACCAGTCTGCTTCAGAGAGGAAACATTGATATCCAGTTGTAGCTGCTACACAGTAGTGAGTCTGGGTGTTTGAGGAGGAAGGAAGATGTAAGACAAAAGAGAACCAGTCTGAACCAAAGTGATCATTAAACTTTGAAGTCACGTGTCTGTAAATCACATAGCACAACGCCTGAGTAAGTATAAGACGTTTGGTTTTGCATCACCTTTGTCTTGAACTTACAATCTCTGCCACTAATGGCACATTGTAATCATGTTGAGCTACCCAGGGAAGAATAGGAAAACCACAGGTGGCTTCGCACTAAGACTTACATAACCACCGGGGTTGTGATAACAGCTGTTCATGCATGTAAAGGCAGACAAATACACATACTGCACTTCCATCTGCTGAACAGTAACTAGTGTGACTTTATGAATAGAGAATAGTCTGAATGGGTCAAGTGATCAGAGCCTCCAATATTCACAAATAAAAAGTAAAATAAGATGAAGGGAGAGTAACATAGTAACTGCCAGCAATTAAAAACAGGCTCTCTTAAAGTTGAGGTGAGGAGGAAGGAATCCAGGCAGGAGGCTTGGCAGAGGTCGACCCAGCAGCAAGAGCTGTGTGGCAAGGCTTGGCAAACTGGCGAGGCAGGTAGGCAGGCTGGTAATCTGGGGGGGAAGAGAGAGCAGACGTAAATCATGCTGGCAGACGGGCGAGCAAACAAACCAGGCGAACTGAACTGGTTGCTGAGCTGGAAGCAGGACTGAGTGGCATTACAGAGGTCTCGTCAGGAAGTGGCGATGGCTCGATACCAGGCAGGTGTGCTGATTACAGATGTTGGGTAGGTGCGAATTGAGAGAGAGAGAGAGAGAGAGAGAGAGAATCTGACTCCAAAGTGATCACGACAATAAAGCTCAGACAGTGAATAAACACTAAACTTTTTTTTTTTTTTTTTTTTTTTTTAAAGTTTGCTTCCTGGGTTTACAGCATCTACTCCAGGTAAGACCATGAAAAGAAAAGACAAGAGGGAGAGCGAATGGCACCTGGATTTTATTGACCCGGTTGGGGGCATTCAGGGGATATCAAGTTACAGTTACAGGAAGTGATTGGAGGAGTGGTGCGACTGTTTTTACGTAATGTCTTACCTCTCATGGTAAAAGCTCAGTTTAATCTCACAATGAAACAAACTCATCCATCGAGTTCTCACAGTATCTACAAAAAGGCTCTGCCAAATCCTGCCTCTGTGCACCAATAAAGTCCAATACACCGATCAGCATCGTGTTCATACTGATAGGCCTCATTGATCTTGTGGGAGTGTTTGAAGAGTAAAACACACACGCTCGCCACCTACCGAGAGAATATTTCCCCTCATTGGTCGACAGGGACCAATAACTGCCAGATCAGCTGAAGGGGGTTTGCCAGATCCCGGTCGTTGCTGCCAACTGGTGAGTCCAGCACCACACACACACTGAGATCACAGGCCAAAAGTTTTATCGGTGATGTCAGCTGTTATGTCAGCTCAGTCGGCCCTACCTCTGCCTCATCCTGCCGCTAGCCACACACACACACACACACACACACACACACATTATCACCCTCTGATGTCAGACAGCAAGGGGAGAGACTGATTTAATTTAGTGTATTCTGGACTTCTGAGCTTTTTCTGAAACTATTGTGTGTGCTGCTCCTCACACTATAATGAATGCATGCATGAGGTCCACCTGTATATGTGTGTGAATGTGTGTGTGTGTGTGTGTGTGCGTGGGTGGAATGAGGCAACATACCGTGACTTTATTATGGCAAAGCTGAAACAGTATTAACAACTGGTGAAAGATGTTTTGTGGACATTTCTCGGATTCCCTTTTGGTGGAAAGGAAAATGGGGAGAGATGAGAGGGAGAGAGGAGAGAATGGGGAGAGATGGGAGGAAAAAAAAGGGGGGGGAGTCAGCGGAGTAATGAATAGCTATAGATATTTCTGTGGGTTTTAAACTGTGTTGCCGTTCAGTGATCAGTTTAAGCCTCCTTGTACTCATTCTCTATCGTCGCTTTGTGGCAGTTTTGAATTTCCAAACACAGGAAGTGTTGCTTGATTTCCTCTTTCTTTGTGTCTGAAGTGCGTGTGTGTGTGTGTGTATGTGTGTATGTGTGTGTGTGTATGTGTGTATGTGTGTGTGTGTCTCTGTTGCTCTCACTCCCTCTGCCCTTTCTCTCTCACATTCTCACTCGCATATACAGATGTGGGATAGTTGTTTGCTTTTCTTGCAACGCAAAAATGCTTTCTTCTCTTTGTGACCCACGTCGGCGTTACCTGACAAGTGCGCGCGCGCGCGTGTGTGTGTGTGTATGAGGAGTGAGCAAGTGCTAAACCCAGTTCCTCGCCTGAGTGCCGCTGCAAAGGCCCAGGTTGACAGAGAGGATTGAGAGTGTCATCCCCGAGATTAAGCATAATGAGCAAGACTGACAGACAGGACAACATTGTACACACACACACACACACACACACACACACACACACACACACATACACTCTAAACATACGCATAGAAATGTACACAGGCAATTATAGAGAGGTGTATCAAAGTGCTGGGATAAGCCCCTGTTTAAATGCGTGTGAGCGGGCCATTCCATCACTGCCTGCAGGCCTCTACAGGGAGTGAACAGGGATTACCCCTCCTTACTTTCACTGTATCTTTTCTTTTTTTTTTTTCAGCATGTCTCCTTCCCACTCCCAATCTCTTTTGTCCTCTCTCTTTCCTGTTTCTCATTTTCGTGTTTGTGTGCGAGAGCCAGAATTGCGCTCTCTGGTGTCAGACCCTTCTGGCTCGCCGCATTCCTAATAATGGTAGCGCACGTTATGATTGTCGGGCAGGTCAGAGTAAGATTTGAGTATGGCCAATAATCGGACCACGCTGGACCCGGCGCGTTCCCAGTCCGAGCCAGCTGGTGTCGGTAGTCGGAAAAATTAGAAAGCATGTGGTTTACTTTAGTATCATATGGCTGCTCGTCATTCTCTTATTTAAAACATGTTTGATTTCAGTGACTGCTTTTCAAACTGGAGAAATAATTAGATATTATTTTTTAAAAATGCCTGGAAACCACAAGCTAATGGTCGACTAGTTTCCAAATTTAGCATTTTCCCTTTGCTTGCCTTTTTCAAATAAATTGCAGCTTTACTTAGCAAGACAAATGTTTGCATTCACTCAGTTGTTCAGGATATGATTATGTGTAAAAATGTATACGTTAATGGTCGTGATGTGTTAGGTCACTAATCTTCATAGGTTTCTTTATAATCAGCACAAGTCTGTTTCCAGCTTACACACACACACACACACACACACACACACACACACAAATACATTGTCTCCACTGATTTTACCTTTCAGTCTCACTCATACCTGTTTGTCAAGGTTGGATCTGGAGTCCATGTGTGCCACTCAACTTCAAAGGACCAGAGGGGTTTGTCCATTTTTAATCTATAATTGCCAAGTGGCAGCTCACAATCGCCGTCCAATCAGATAGCAGCTGATAAGTGTGGCATGTAGCAGTTAGCTTGGCACCCGTCGAGCCCTCCTGGCCTAGGTGCAGGCTTGTGTTCACTCGAGGCTTTGCATGATTCTTTGAGGGGGATGATCAGCTTTCATCTTATCACTTTGCACAGTGACACAAGCTTCAAAGAGAGCTGGTCATTTTTACTGGCACCGCAGTGTGTGCGTGTTTGAGTGTTTGCGTGTGTGTGTGTGTGTGTGTGTGTGTGTGTGTCTGCGAGCTATCGACACATTCCCAGAAAGCTGTTCCAGGCTCTAGGACTGTGTTTAATGAAGGCAAGGGCATGGCTTCAAAGAGCTGCAATCCAATCTACATGTGCAGAAGTACACACACACACACACAATCATGCACGCACACACACACACACCTCTGCTGGTTGGAACGAATGTAAGAGTTTCAGCCCGGTCTTGTAATTTGGCAGCATGCTTCTTAGCCTTCATAAGATGACTGAGAAAGACAGATGGATATCCAAGAATGTGGATCTGTGTGTGTGTGTGTGTGTGAGAGAGAGAGAGAGGGAGTGAATGATCAAAAACATGCAGCATTAAACTAACAACCTGAAGAAATTTAACAAAACGTTGCACCAGTTCACCTGTCTTCGAACTCAGGGGTGAGAGATTTGTCTGCACCAGAAAAAGTTTCTTATTAATCTCAGATACATCATGCTGGTGTGTGTTATCGCATGCCTCTGTGCCATGATACACTCAGGCTGATGCAGCATATATTGAAGGTGACATGTGCTAAGTTGGAAGCATGATGAAATTTCAGATATAATGGGCAAATTGTGGGAACTGAATTACACAAGGCTTAGAGCTGGAGCGAACCTCATTCCACATAATATTGCTGTCATTTGTAACAGTCGCCTCACACTCGCTAGATTGTTGCTGTCAGCTGAAGAATTTCTATTTCCAAAAGGCAGCTTTCCAGGATATAAGATAAGATTCAGATTCTTGTATTCAGATCAATGCTTTTTTTTTTTTTTTTTTTTTTTTTGCAGTGGTCTTTGAAGAAGTCAAACATGAACATTTCTAACAGTTGCGAGATTCTTATGAAAGCACTGGAAGGCCTTTCCTCTGTTTGGAAACATGAGATAGTCCCAGGCCTATGACTGACCCTCAAACCATTCGTTGGAAATCCTTCACTCTTTAAGGCATGGGTGGGGAACTTTTTTTTTTTCCTATCAAGGGGCCGTTTCAATTTTTATAACATCCTTCGGGGGCCGTACTAAGTTATTGAACACATACTGTATATCACACTAACCTCTATTGTGATGGCTGGAATGGCTTCTCTTTGGCGAGACGTTTTATGTCGGACAGCAGTGATGATGATGCTGCTCACATCTGGTTTTTAGTGGAGTCTTTGCAAGAGTCCGTTTTGGAAAGAACTTCTCACAACACTGTCTCAAACAAAGATGCAGACTTCAGTGCATGTCTCCTCTGAATGGGAAAATCCTCAGGATGTACTCACAGTTTATAGAACCTGAGCAGAGGGACGTTGATGTAGCTTTGCAGCTCATTGGTTTCATGTTGTTGGTGCATCAGCTGCTTTTACATCAAACGGCATAGCAAATATGTTCAGTTCCTTGTGTTTACTTCTCACGTCCTGAAACCTCTCACCAAATGTCTGAAGGACATTTTAGCACACTCAGCAGCATGTTCAGATGTCATCGCAGGCTTTTGTTCTTGCAGAGCAGGAAAATGCAGTGTTACCCATTTCCAGTCACCACAGCTTCAATTTCACTTCAGATTATTTCACAGTTTAAAGCAGAGAGCTGCCTTTTTACTTTACACTTGCCATGATGCATGTCAGTGATGACATGTGACCCAGCACTGGAAAGACGTGTTAGTCTACTATTTTAGGATATTTATTTTCATCACAGAAATCACAGATCACAGATTTTTTTTTTTGCATATCTTGGTCGCTTCTTTTGTATTCATGAATTGCCTGGCGAGCCGAATCAAACAGCCTTGCAGGACACATATGGCCCAGAGGCCGGACATTCCCCGCCCCTGCTTTTAGGTTTATGACTGTGCATATGTTTGAGTTTGGATGTTTTAATGTATGTGTGTGTGTGTGTGTGTGTGTGTGTGTGTGTGTGTGTGTTTGCACACATGTGTAACTGTGTGTCACTGCTGCCTTTGAGGTGTGTTAAGGTGTGTTTCTCCCTTTGATGTTTGGCATTGAGTTTATAAAAGGATTGGTTAGAGGCATGAGGGTTTTTTTTTCAGTGTTGGCTTGTGTGTGAGAGAGAGAGAGTAAAAGAGTTTTAGACCTTGGGAGTGAGGACATTTTTGGAAAGTGTGGACATTTTGGCCAGTCCTCGGTTTTGGACAGACCTTCAAAGGGCTGTGTGAGGGTTCAGACTTGGTGTTAAGGGTTAGATTAGAATCAGTTTTAGGTTTAGGGTTGAGGTGAGGCATGTAGTTGTGATGGTTGAGGTGAGGGTAAGGGGTTGGGTAATGCGGCATTTCAATGAGGGTCCGCACACGTGTAGAAAAAATGCATGCATGCATGTGTGTGTGTGTGTGTGTGTGTGTGTGTGCATGCATGTGTGTGTGTTGTGTGTGTGCGCCGGCCAGCAGGGTGGATGTGGTTCACCTTGCACTGGCCACCTGTAAGCCATCGACAGAAATTAGCCTCTTTAGTCTTGATGGGTTGCAGAACAGTGGAGGAAGGGGTGTTGAGAATGTAGTAGGAGGGCTGTCGGAGGGAGAGGTGTGTGTATGTGTAATGCGTGTGTGTGGTGCAGGATATTTGGAGCAACCATTTTCAGAACTGCCACTGCGCCATCATAAGACAGAGAGAAGGGGAGACATGGTGCTATACAATGGAACCATTTGTTTCTCATTTGTCTTCACCGTCTGGGGATCTCTCTCTCTCTGTGTATGTATGTGTGTTGTATTATTTAGCTTCGGTATTCTGGCTGCAGGCCCAACTCTGCTCCACAGTTTTGCTCTTGCTCTGCTAAACACACACAACCTGAACTCATTACACTCAGTAAACAAATAAGTCATTAATACCAGCCTGCAGGCTCCATACACACAAATACAAATGTATAGTACTTTTGCACACAGTTGTGGACCACGCCACCGACCACGCCCACTCCCTCCGTGTCCAAGGCTCCTATTGGCTGTGGGGTTCGGGACTAGCGAGACTAATGATGTGGTCCTTGTGTTCCTGCTTCCTGTCCTTTGCTGGAGGACTTCCTGTGGCAGAGTCATGTGGTCCTGATTACAGTCCACATCTAAGACCCCTGGAGCAGGACAGTTTTGCTCACACACACACACACACACACACACACACACACACACACACACAATAGATATAGAATAACCTGTGTCCCTCTCGTCAGATATGTGATATTATTGACCAGGAGCACTGGAAATACTGAGCATCTGTGTTTACTTCTCTTTTCTTTTCTCTGCCTGTTTCTGGTTTCTCTGCCTCCCCTTGTTCTGTAGCCAGGAGGTTGTTTGGTGTGATGAGGGGCTGACTGGTCCTGTTGTATTTTGCTCACTGCTCTGCAGCCCAGCCCTGGCATCGGAGCTCAACAGCTGGGCTATTGATCAACAGGTTGGTTGGTTCTGGAGAGAGAGCTAGACAAACAGTGACTTTTTGCATTTGCAAAATCAGCTCAGGTTAACTGGAAACCAAGGAAACAAACTTTCTTTGTCTGTGGTTTTGCTTTTTTTTTTTTTTACCCAGAAACTCATACATGCCAACCATTTTGCCAAAATGACCATAAGACAAAAATTGCTACTTGCAGCCAGCGTTGGTTTCCATTCATTTAAACCTGAAGTAATAACAACTTGAGAGAGACAGGAAGACTTGCATTACCCTTTTACAGCCTCTCTGTGTGCTTATTATTTGTCTTCTGAGTTTAATATTCTGACAGCATAGCACATGAATTCAACCTTTGCTGGCAGCCGGCTCTTTGTTGTTGAAGTACACTCGAATGCATCACCAAAGTAGCGTTTCCAAAATGTTCCCTGCATCCAAATACATTAAAATCATTAACGCAACTTGCCAAAAAGGAAACAAACAAAAACAAAATAATGCGATGGATTACAGATGGATTACCTGTCTCTGGCACGTTTCGAGTATTTACAAGTTCGTTTCCATACGGCGTTCATATCGCATGTCTGCCCGTAAGATTGGCAGTCAATCCAAAAACTGGATATGCTTTGGAAACTAGTCAGCTGTAATATAAAATGATTTGTATTTGTATATAGAATTTGGGGTTAATAGGATAAGACATGCAAAAACTTGCAAAAATATGGTTATATAAACAGGGCGGATTCAAACAACTGACAGAAACTGGCGTGATCCAATAATCCCTGGTAATATTTTAGGTTTTATTTAGCAGAAACAGCCCTATTATCATGATGGAGCGTCTCACTGTTTAGCAGCTCCAGCCAAGTGTAAAGTTGTCGTCCTCATCTGTGCTCTGCGGCACGGGAAAAGTGTGTGTGTGGATGTGTGTGTGTGTGTGTGTTTGTAGAGCCACTCACCAAGGGGAAATTGTTAGCAAATGGGCTCCAACTGCTGGCCTTTTAGCTTTGCAAACACAACCTGAAGGCCTCTCCCCGCATCCCCTTTTCTCCACTCAACTCCCCCCTCCCTCCTCCCTCCCACCCGCTACAATTCACCTGCCCAGCAACCCCAAGGCTTCTCATCCCTCGCCTCCCTCCCTTCCCTCACTGCGCCCCTTTTTCTCTTTCGCTCCCACTCGCTAACTTAGATATTTCCATACCTATTCATCATTCCCTCTCCCTCCCTCTCTCTGTCTCCTTCTTCACACACGGAGAGTCATTCCTGAGTGGGTAAATAGAGTAAATTGGGGCTGACCCCCAGGGTTAGCAGGGGCCACGCTCTCTTTTCATGTCAAAGCCATCTGAAGGCTGATTGGTTGATTGCAGTGCTCTCCGCTTCCAAAAGGCTCCCTTGTGCTGCTGTAATTGCCCTATCATGCGTGCGTACACGCATCCACATACTTAACGCACACACACACACACACGGGCATGCACGTACATACATGCAGACGTACACACACACATTCTTACAACCAAATGACTTAATTGGTGTTAATTGCATAATGACAGTAGTGAATTGGACCTGGGTCAGAGGTGACACAGGTTTGAGTGGAGAGGGGGGATGGAGAAAGGATGTTGAGAAGATGTGAGAGGAAGGCTGGCACTTCTAGTCTGTCTCAGTCTCCCCTCTCTTTCTTCCTCGATTCCAATACTAAGCAATCCTTGACCTGATTGCAGAAGTTGGCCCGTGGGGATGACATACACACACATACACACACACACAAACAGACTTTGTGGTGTGGAGGGATGCTCTCTACACTTAACACAAGGATTCAATTTGACTCCGTCAGCATCTGTGGCTGTGTGTGTGTGTGTGTGTGTGTGTGTGTGTGTGTATGCGTACCTATGTGTGTGTGTGTATTTAACTATACCAGCAGAGTATGTTTGTGTCTTGACTGCCAGGGCAGCTGAAAGGGCTCTATTGGTGAAAACGTTTAAGCCATCATCATTAGAGAGTTGTTGGTACAGAGGTGTGTTTTGGAGAAGGACGTAATTGGCCCGTCATAGTGCTGTGTAATCTTCTCATATTCTATGAAAACAGCGAAAGCTATTGGCCATAATGGCTATGTTTAAGGTGGGACCTTCCCATGTTAAACATACAGCATCTTAGCTTGATACTGGGCTGGGGCTGAATGGCAGAGATAGAGGGGTGGAGTGTGTGTGACCAGAAGCCCTGCAGTCATATATTCTGTCTCCACGCTCTACTGTATACATTAATTTCCCTTTTATTTTATTCCACGGAAATCACTCTACAGTTGGTGTGTGAACATGTGTGTGTGTATGCAGTTTGAACCCAGAACGTTACTGGATCGCGTGATTTCAAAACCAGAGCTTTCTCAAGTGGAAACATTGCTACGTCTGAGACCACCCGGGATTAATTTCTCTTTGTGAAAATGTTATTGTGTATATGCATGCATGTATTTTGTGTGCACGTCTGGACCGGGCTGCAATTAAAAGGAGTAGGCCTGTGTGTGCATATACGCCTGAATCCCGGTGTGTTTTTCCGCGTGTGTCCTTGTGTGTGTGTTTGCGTGTCCTTGTGTGTGGGAGTTACAGTATCCCCCATCCTGCTGTTTATGGGAGGGAGTGAAAAGTGATGGAAGGTATGGAGAGAGATGGGCCAGTGATGACATAGCCTTATGTTCACCCCCTCTGGATATGGCCTGCTCTATATTAGATCTATCCATCATAAGGCTGCGCTCGAGTCCCACATGCTTCCTATACCATTCTCAGCTAGATGTCCACTGTACATGTGTTAGTCTCATCAATGTTCTCCTCATATGGTACATGTCACGCTCATACTTGTAAAGCCTGAATGTACTTTGTCATACCCGCTGCATACTTGTGTGTGTGTGTGTGTGTTGCCTGTATTGACTCTCTTTAAGTGGTTTCTCGAAGCTCAGATGATAGACGCATGGGTTCCTCAGAAAGACTTCCCCCACAGGCTCATCCAGACACAAAAGAAGCTGTCACCCTCCGCTTGTCTGATCTCACTGTGTGTTCATTCAAATATGCAGGCGTGTGCGTCTTGTTGGTAGTAGAGGAGGTTCGTGCGTGAGTAAATGCCTCCGTGTGTGTCGGAGCTGTCACCTGTTCCTTGTGCTCTGTGCGAGCCCTGTCTCTGGGGCGAGCCTTTGATCTGGTCGACAGGAGATTCCTACAGTGTGAAATAGCCCCGGCCAGATTTACTCAATGAAAGAGCAGGCCTTAACCACTGTTATTACACTCGTTTTTTTTTTTAAACAGCACCGCTTGTTTGTGTCTCCCCGTCTCTTGTTCTCCTTTTATTCCCCCCCTCATGTTCTGTCTTTGTCATTTGCCTCTGCTTTACTGCGAATGTGCTCGCAAGTGTAGATAAATCTTAAATTGGAAGGGGATTTTCTGTAATATTTACCGCAGAAGCCGTCGCACTGATTCGTAGCCGGAGTCAAAAAGCCACTTATCCCACAGTGGAAGCCAAGGTTACCCGTGTTCTTGCGAAATAACAGATGTGCAGAGGTAGGCATGGAATCAAACAAGACAGCGACGTTGCTTATTCTCCGTCATAATTGCATCCATATTTCTAGTAGAAATCGTTATTGTTGCGTGTTTGTGTCAAGAATGTGCGAGTGTGTTCAAGCACGTGAGAAAGGACACAGGAATTTTATAGCTCAAACAGGGGGAGACCAGGGGAAGTCTCTCTCTCTCTCTCTCTCTGACAGTCTGACGTGTTAGGTTGGGCGTGTCTGTCTGAGCTGTTGAGCATGTGTCAGAGCCCAGGTGGGGAGAGACACAATGCAATTATCCCTGTGAAACACGACCCATGTAACACAAACACTGTACACATGTGTACTGGCAAGTCGCACGGCCTGATGCTAATTTATTGTGGTGAGCTGCACTATGTTAAACGCTACGATCTGCAGACCTGAAAAGGGATGACAACGGGAGGCGAAGAGACAGTGACGTTTCTTTTATTGCATAGTTGGTTTCAGAGCAGAGCAGGAATCAGAGCTGCGGTGTGGAGCTGTTCTATACAGTGTGCAGCGGCGGCGATGCCAAGCTAAGCAGTGGGTATAGTGAGGCCAGGGCACCTCAGGGAGCAACCCCTGTTTGCTTAACCACCGCTGGGCACATTTACCACTCAGCTGGCTCGTGTATCCTTTATCCCACACAGCTATTGCATCTCACTTAAAATACACATTCTTAAGGGATAGTTTTACAGTTTTTCAAGTCCGTCTTAAAACAATAGTCAGGTGCCTATACTGACTTTAAAACAGGTTTCGTTTTAAGCCCTCCTGTGCAAAAATATATTCCAAGTGGATCAAGTGAATATCTTCTAATATTACATTCTTTTTATTATGATTTTTTTTTTCCTTTTTGTTGCTACGCCTCAGCTGTAGCTCGGCGAGATAGAACGCTGTCCAGGAAAACATAAAGAGGGAGTTTTTTGTACTAAAAAGACTTTGGAACGAACCCACTCGTTTTGTGTAACTCAGACCGCTGAAGACTCATATTAGTTTCAGTTGAACCTTGAAATGCACTTTTGTACAAAAACGAGGATTGTGGATTTTTGTCTCCCGTCGGTTACGCAGAAAGCACGTTAGGAAGGAATCTCTTAAAACGGCCAGTATGAGCAGGAGGGACGATTACAAGAAGCAAAACCTGCTTGTGAGAAAAACCTGTTTTTTAGGTTTAATGTTCATCACTAGCTGTTTTTTTAAACGTCAAGTGAAAATTTAAAGCAAGAATAGATCCAATTTTCTCTGTTCACATTCATTGTTATCAATATTATTTGAAATTAACATTATCACTGTGCATAAAAACCTCAAAATACCTCAAGTTCCCATAAGCTCCCAAATCTACTATGCAACGTCCATTTCATGTCTAGCAACTATTTGGGCTGACTTCTCCTTCAACTATGTAAGTGGACTGAGACGGCTGTCAGCTGTCATTACAGCAAACTGGGGGAGAGACGTGGGGTATGCCAGCTAAACAGAACTACTCAAAGATGGGGGGTAATGTGAGTGATGGTTGAAAGTCACAGTCTGTGACCTGAGAAAGCTCCTACTAAACATCAGCACATGACCTTGCTTGGGAGGCCTGAATTCTTTCAGCCTTAAGCCGATACTATTCCCAGCACCACCCAGACAAAATGGACCGAGTTCACACACAAACACACACACACACCAACATTTCATTCTGCAAATTTTACGAGTTTCTGGAAGTCTCTACACACCTCACTAAATCAAATTTTCACAGGTCGTTTTAATGCCAGCTATCAGCATCTATTTTTCTGCCATGATGCAAATAAGATGTTTCGAGTAGCACGTCATGAGATTTGAGTCAAATGAACCAGATTTGAAAAGCGATCCCTAGCTTAGCCTGCACATTAATATTCCACATTACAGACATTCACAAACAGAGTGAGGACAGGTTTACATACATTACAGTTTCAGCTCTGCTCTATATCATCCTTGGCTATCATAACAAAGAGTATTTGTCTAGCCGGTGCATCATAACCCGCTGCATTAATCCCACAACAAGACTAAACGTGAGCAAGCCTCAGTGCTGTCAGCATGGATGGCTTATCAGCGCTTTTTTAATGGGTACAGTGCATTTCGGCAGTAAATTTCTCAAAACTATGAGTCGCTTTGTCAAAACTAATGAGGATTATTTACTCTCTATCTGCGCCCGGAGCCAAACCTCTGTCACTTTCTACGATGCTTATTTACAATCTGCGCTATCTCCCCCTTTAAGTTTCACTGGCAGGGCCTTCCACAGTGTCGAACAGAGCGCTCCAGAAGGTTGTTAAAGGTTCAAGATGACTGCACAAGGAGTGTCGGTGGTTTGAGTCAACGTGAACAATTTACATGTTTACGGGTTTCGCGTTCCAGAGGACTTTTATAGTTCAGAGTAGTCTCAGGGATCATAACTGGCTCAGATGCGGGAACTGTTTTTCACTCGTGTGTTTCTGGCCTCTCTCTCCCATTAGGTGCCTTTATAGCCTGTTTCTGTTTCTCTACCCCTCTCTCTATCTCACCCACGCTGCCCCACCACATCTCTCAAACCTGAGGCTGCAAAAAATTCCCCCTTACCGCTTTTCTGATTATCCCCCTTCCCACTCCTCTTATTGCCCCACAGCATGCCTGCTGGCAGTGGGACCCCACAACCTGGTTCATCTACCACACATACAGAGAAACACTCCCCTCCTTTTGACGTGACAGATTTATTTAAGGAATCCAAATGAACCAGGAACACATCATCATTTACAGTTTTCTTTAATCTCTCTCCAACTTAGAGGTATTTCATTATATCACCTCACCTCTGTCAGACTAATGCTCTGAATCACTAACGTTAAAAGTAGCTATTTTTGACTGTTTTTTCGCCCCTGTTCCTCTCACCCACAGACGCACGGGTCAGACCGAGGTAGAGACCACCAGGCATTGCGAAAGCCCCCCTCTTTATCCCTCAGCGTGTATCCTATGTGTCTCATGTCCTGGGGCTACGCTGACCCCAGGAGCAGCAAACAGACTCGGCCAACAACATGATTGGTTCTTCCTGAGACCGGACTTAAACAGCATTAAGCAGCACGGTGCAGCTGTGCTAGCACAAACACGCTCATCCACTTGACATCGGCCTCGACTTTGTCGCTCCGTCTCAGATCCTGTTTGTAGATGCAGCTCGCATTCGATTTAATAAAGAGACATAAAATAGGTCAAACCTATCGTGATGTGCAAGAAAGAGACGCACTATAAGCCCTTAAACAAAATCAGTTAACCCCTCGTCCAAGTGGGATGGGTGAATAAATGAACACATTGTTAACATTGGATGGGCAGAGGCTCTAATGTTTGATGACCAAACACAAATCTTAGCTGACTGTGTAAATCTCCGTCTGAACTTGTCTACCTCAAATACTTGTAGCTACTGAATAGACATTATTATCAGATTTTGTTGACACAAGTGTCCCGCGCACGCACACGCACACACACAGATACACGCACGCACGCAGGCTCGGATACACGCACCAACACACACCTATGTAAAGGTGAGCCTGTTTTTCCTTCGGGGCAGATTGAGATCTGAAGGATCACATTTATTTGTTTAACTGGTTCGAGTGATCCTAAATAGATCTGAGATGACCAAACCATACCAAACCAAACCGTTTTAAATCCAGAGCTTCATTGTGTCTGTGCCCATTTATAGCAAGCACACATCACACACACACACACACACACATGCTCCTTGGACTACATACACATTAGGCTCATGTCCAAAAGCCTCTATTGCTGTGGCCCAGATGAAGCTCAGTAATCAGCCTTTTCTTATTCATGTGCGTTACACCAGTCGGACAGGAATTTATTAAATATAGAGTGCAGGGTTTTTTTTTTCTTCTGTCTGTTTTCTGTCAGGTTTGTGTGTTCAATCTCAGTTTTTTACACAGTCGAAACACAGATCAGGAAGAATGATGCTCATACGTCTGCAGCCTGGTTTGGTAGAAGGGCAAATCATTTAAGAGAAGGAACTGAACTATGGACAATAAAAAACAGATGGGGAAACTGTGAGTCTGTGGGCAGCGAGAGAGGAAGCAGCGAGTCGGGTCAGGAGTGAGGACTGATGGGTCAGTGGAGTTGGTCTCATCTTGAGAAGACATCAAGAGGAGGGTGGAGCATTAATAGCACCCTAGAAAACAACAGAGGGATGACTGAATGAGCACAGCGGAGGTTTTTTTTTTATCATGCACACACAGGAACACAAAAGGGAAAAAAAGAAAGGTAGCAGAGAAGAAACACTTAATGTGAGTAAATGTATTTGTATGTTTCTGTAACACTGCGGTTTGTGCAGAGGAGGCCTTTCACCAGTCGCCTGGCTCTCTGTCCTGCTTTTCCATATTTCGGGAATAAGGTCTCGACTCCAGCCCACACTGTATCTCCTGCATGGAAACTTTCCTCCCATATAAAACACAAATATGAATTATGACATCATGTCCTGTCATGTCATGTCTTTTTTTTCCCACATTTGTGTGTGTGTGTACTTTTGTGTTTTAACGCATTAAGAGCAAAAAAAGCACAAGAGAAGGATTTAATGTCTGAAACTATAAACTTGTTTCTGCAAGCGAAGCGCCTGTACACACATTTCAGGGTACTGGGTCATAACCATCAAAGCGAAGCCAGTGCCACCATGCACCCACACACCCCCTCGACACACACCAAGCCTTCCACCCCTCCCTCCTACACCCGCATGAGAGCGCGCCGCAGCTAGGCTTGCATCCACTTGGGTTTTTGCGAATGGGGGTGAGAGGCTGTTACCGTGTCAGTCGGCACGGCCTCTTATCGGACCATCAGACTACCCTCAGATTCTCTTTCCAGATGGAGGTTAGATAGGGCCTAAGAGGCCCGGACCCCCGCAGACATTGAGAGCATGGAGGCCTCCCCTGATCTCCTACCTGATGGAGGTGCTTTAATGTGGGCTCGGGTTTCACTCGTCTCCCCCTGCCCGGCTGGGCCCGCGCTGGTGTCAGGATGCAGGCGCGTTCAGGGCTGGTCGGCCGGGGGTTCTGACGGGCCGCCGCCGCCGCTCCGCCTCAAGGTTTAGCTCCAGGTCAAGGTGTTGTTACGGGACACAAGCTCGCCATTGGTCCTAGCACCGTTCCTACCGTGACAAATAAGGTGCAATGGCGGGTTGTATACACAGGCCTTCACAGGCAGCTGGGCCACGGCAGAGCTCTCCACATCTCTCTCAATAACATAAGCACTGCCACTCATACCGGGCTCAGAGAGAGAGAGAGGGAAAGAGAAAAGAGCCTGTGATAAGACAGAAAAAAAAGCTTAAAGGAGTAAATGAGTGAGATTAGTCGGAGGAACCTCTGAGCTCGAAGAGAGAGAGAGATCAAGAGAGACAGTGGAGGAGGAGGAGGAGGGGGGAGGAATTTGGGAGCACAGAGAATTCCATGCACCTTTTATTGTTGTTGCGCAAACCTGTATTTTTGGACCTGCATGAACATTATACACTTTTATGAACATAGTTTCTTTTTCGCCTCGAGGCTTTTAAGTGATAAGTGAATAATTGAACATGTCCTGCCAATAACACTTTTTTTTCAGTCTGCCTTTCTGATGCCTTTGTACATGTTTTTTATGCAAGCATTCATGAATAGGTGAATGTGTGTGTGTGTGTGTGTGTGTGTGTGTGTGTGTAGGGAGCAAAATGTCAAAACAAGGTCCACATTAGAAGCAGGTACTGCAGATTCCACCCGTATCATTTTAGACGTTGGCACACCTTGGCCGGACTCGGGGAAACTCACCACCATTCCTCAGAGAGCCTTCCATCATTCCTCACAGGATTAGTGAGAAAAAAGAGAGAAAGGGAGAGGGAGAGAGTTCAAGGGAGGGATTGCTCTTTTACTTTTTGTAGCTGGCAGAGTCTTTACTATAATTTAGCTGAAATAATAGAAGTCTTCAAAATTGCTACCAGTGTCTCCTCCTGCCTTTCTCCCTCTCTTTGTCTGTTAATATCAAAACAGATGTCAACCCGAGGAGGCGCGAGGAGTGGACGCACGCTAGCGTTCGAACGAGAGAGAAAGGTCTCGGGAACGGAGCATGTGAAGCATACACGGTGTCTGACTCACTTTACAGATGCACGCTGCCTCTCCATGGGAGTTTAATGAGTTTGATACATGAGAATTTTTTTTTTTTTTTTTTCATCAACAGTCAACTCCACCTAGTGGTGTTTGTACTGAACAGATTTCTGGCTGCAGTGAGGAATGAACTGTAATGAGGGAAACATTACACCGGCAATTGTTTATCTCCGCAGAGTCACTTTACCCCGAGATTGCCGGAGAAGGGAGGATCAATACTAAGGTTTTGGATATGAATCTCACAAAAGCTACAAACAGTGTGGATAATGTTGCCTCTGTGATCTGGCTTAGTGCCTCTGCAGCGCAGCCTGTCTATGGCTGTGTTAGTAGGTCTCCTCGGCACCTCTTTGCCTGGCATCTGCGAGGCTTGCTCACACTTGCTTTCACCCAGCATGTGTTTGCTCAGATGAAGGAAATTATGTAATTAGCCTTTGAGGGATTGTTTTCTTTCACTCTTTACTCCCCCCTTTCTCCCGCTCTCCCGCTTTTGCCCCTCTGTCTTTCATTCCCTCTCTCTTCTTTTTTTTTTTTTTTTTTTTTAAAGCACTCACTGTCTTTCTAGTCCTGTGACGGCAGGAGATGGATACAATTTAATCCCAGCCACACCCTAGCTCACCTTTTTCATTAATTACCCAGGACCATTAGTGGATAGAAAATGAGCACTTGTCATATTGATCCATCTTAACTATTGAAGAGGAGCTTTGTTTAACATCAAAGGGGGGAGTTTGGAGGAGTGTATGTGGGAGTAGGAATGGAAGCTTTGGGTGTGCAGGGGGTTGGGTCGGGTTGTGTGCTGGGAGATGGGTGCAGGGGTACGCACGGGCAGCATCAGGGGGCGGGGAGTGGAGGGGGGGGCGGCCTGGCATTTTGCTCTCTAATTCCAGCCGGCCTGGAGGCCTGGAGCGCTAAGAAGGGCCTCACTGTTGCTCTCTGGATCAGCCAGGTATTGCTTACATAAAAAGCAAGTGAAAACAGCTGTAGGGATAATTAGCTTGATTCTCCATTACATGCCATGAGGGCCAATAACTAAAAAATGGAGTTTTGTTTGGGTTAGAGCTGCAGCCCCAACCAGGAGGAAGTTGTAAAAGTCAGGCAGAAAAAAATAAAGAAAGAGGGAAAAAAGGAGAAATGTAGGGGAGAGAGAGCAAACTCTTGAAGCAATTGTTGCCGTGAAGATGTTCTCTCTTCCTGCTTGATGTAGACTTCCTTTTTTAAAAAGCTGCAGTTTCAACAATGATTGGATGTGTGCACAGATATTGTTTTATTTTTATCCATCGAATATGTAATCTGAATTTTTAGCTCATGAGAACCTGTGACCTTCAATGAATTGGAAGCGAACCAAATTCTTTTTTTATCACATTTGCTGTAATGGATCGCCTTAGAAACTGCCTTACAAAGGAGGGATGATGTATGATGTCTGTTTCACCACCAATGACTGTGTTGAATCTCCATTACGTTCACTCGCTGCGTTCAGTAAATCAGACATGTGATAAGACCAGTGATTTGTTTTAATTGCTGGGTGTTTTGTCAGCATTGCCTCTCCTCTGACCTCCTCTTCCAAGGTTAAACGGCCCATCCTATCAGAAACATGAACTTGTCTGTGCTCACATATTAAGCCTGCATTCATAAAAGAAATATTTGTGACTATTTAGATCACTAGTTGTCACTTCTCTCTCTCTGTATTTCACCTAAATATCTACCGCCAAATGTCTTCTTTCACTCTCCTCTTAGTAGGTTGAAGGAGGGAGGTGGGGGGGGGGGGGTACCAATCTTTGTACTGGTAATTGAATTTGGTGTGTTTCTCTTTTTTCTGTGCGGAGTGAAAGGACACCGACCACAGGGTAATTCCAAGTGAAAGAGCAGCACTTTAACATTGGTGGTCCAAAAACTCTGCAAGGATCCATTTAACAGGCAGTTTATATTAGTAGCACTTAAAGACAAGAAGGGCTTCAGCCGCTCACATCCAGACTCTCGGGCTTGATACCCAATCCTCGGGACAAAGACAGACAGTTGGACGGGACGAAAGTAGGCTTGTGGGAGAAATACAGGTAGACTAACAAAATAGACACCTCACAGCTTCATTACATTACCTGTACACTCACAAGGACTTTGACATATGTTGTGTGTTGATGGTCACAAAATGAACAGTGTTTAATTAACGCAGAGGCAGTTTTTCACCTCAGCTAGTTTTCAGTTTCTGCAGAGGACGTTTCGATAAGTCCATCATTTCGTCTGGCGAAACCAGTATTAATATGAGAAAGTGTTCACCCCGTCTAATCCCACCATCAAGCACGCCGAGAGCGGAGGAGTGGGGAGGAGGATGAGGGTTACGCAGGGAGTAGAAGATAGGAATGGCTGATTGGAGTTGGACGGAGATGACGGCTGAGTGCTGCGAGAGGGAGAGGGGAAGTTTTATTCTGCCATTTAAAGGTATGCAGTGATGTTGCAGCAACATTTTGATTTAAACGGACAGGTCACTCGAGCATGATGGAAAACAAACCTCAAAAGAGACGCAGACATACTTGTGTTTATATGTATGTGAATGGAGCCATTAGTGCTTTTTTCCCCCACTGTAAGTCAAGTGGCTCAGTTTGATAATGGGAGGGTTTGCGTCTGATCTGTTGGAGTGAGAGTCAAGTGTTAATGTTGGTTTTATCAGCAGCCGTTCCCGTGAAGATTCAGGTCAAGGCTTGGATATTACAGCGCAATTTATCACTTCCCTAACCGTGCAGTGTTTCAGCGGCCAAACTGCTGCACATCGTCTGCTGGATAAATAGAATCTCCATGTGTGTTTATGACTCTGTGTCGAATGTCCTCTCTCGTGCATTGCTGCCTTTATCTGCAGGCGTTTTATATCCATTTCAACGCTGGAAAACATCCATTGGAACGAGTCACTTAAAGGAATCATCTGGACACAAACAAGTCAGAACCAATCACAGTTGATTTCAATCATTTTCTACTTATTTAAAAATCTTTGAATTAGTAACAGAAACAACTGCTACCTACTGTGCAACTGTTGATTCTTCTCTCTGTCTTTAGCAGCTGATGATGCAGAAAATTGTGGACAATGACCTTTGACCTGTCCGAGCCATCTGAGCTCGCCAAATTATCCAGAGCTCTGTTGACATTTTACTGGCCGATATAATGTGCTTTGCTTTGTCACATGTTTCCAAAGCGGACATAATCACCACCACAAAATTCCATCTGATTTTAACACCATGCCACAACACGCTGACATGTAAAATAATCACGGGCCGATAAGCGTACACACGTCCGCGACCGCATAGCAGCACACACGCTTCCTCGTTAACGGCGCGGACGCAGGCGTCACACGTGAGTTTGCGCGGTGAATGCGTCTGTTGTGTGGAGGCAGCGAGGTGTTGATGGAGAAGAAAGAGGAGCGGCCTTCAAACACATCCACAGGCAGGTCGTGCTCTCCATTATGCCCTGCCGGGGGCCGTATTTGTTGATTCTCTGGCCCCCCCAAATCATTAATTTAAGCGCAGACGACGGCGGAGAAACCTGAGAACGGCGTCCGACGCGCACGCACAAATTCACACACACAGGCTCCTACATGCGCAGACACACATTTGATCACGCAAGCGGGCTTATGTGTACACACACACGCCCTTGTGTTGCATAACAAATGATGGCACTTTAATTGCTGTGGCTGTTTATTTACTCCTGGCTGTAATGGATGATCCCTCTCTGCCTGGCTGGGCCAATCAGAGTGAGACAGGAAAAGCGTGAGCAGCCCTGCAGAAACTGGACGTACCATTTGACATCCATCTTTAGACGCAACACACACTAACCTGAGATACTTGTAATCCCTTTTTTTGGGGGGGTCACTGCACACACACACGCTATCACAACATATTCCCCGACTGTACCTGTGAACACCTCTGCCCCCCCCTCATACAAAGTTCATATTAAAGTCTTTTCACTATGCCCTCTCTGAGTGACTGATGATAACGTCTTCAGTGATTGGTAGTTATTTTGGGGCCTGTTTGCTCAGCCAATGAGGCGCCCCCAGCGAGCTAGACATACATCATTGTTTTCCTTTTTTTTCACGACCTAACCCTGCAGGAAAGAAGTGAGTTGTTGCTGACTGCTGCGCTGCCTGAATAACAGACACATTCCGATTTTTTTTTTCCCCTCCCCCTTTTCTTTTTTATTAATGAGCACTTGATGTTTGGGCTGCTGCCAGCTGCATTTAGAGCATTCTTAAGGAGCTCTTGAGGCTAGCCAGACAGTTAGAGGAAGAAAATGGTCAAAGCGAAGAAGAAGAAAAAAAAAACGAAATATCTACGCTGAACCTGAGCATCTGAGTTCTCTCTTTGTCCATTACCAAGCCATGTAATTGTATGATGTAACCTTTTGGGAGACAACTCAGGAAATTAAAACCAACTTAAGATCCTTGGCTAAACTATGCATCTTCGTATCCCTGTGTGGGTTTTAGCATTTGTTTTTCATTCTTTGTGGCTGACTTCTCATACTGATTATTCTTTCTCGATGTTTCTTTCAACAGCTGCTTGTAAAGCCAGGTACCGAGAGCTTCGACTGCGAGCATGCAAACTCAACCCACCGCCATCAGACACGCACACACAAACCAGATATGCACATACTCCAGGACCTGCAATTACACTGTGTATGTGTGGACGAGCTCAGCAGAAAGACTCCATCTGAATATGAATGTCACCTTCACTGTGTGCCACTGAGGGACCTATAAGCCCATTGTGGGCGAATGTCCCTCACCAGAGCATCAGTCATCAGTGTGCAGCTTCAAGGTATTGGCAAGCGGTGCACTGCCTTCATTTCCCTAGCTGTTTTCAATAGACTGGGAGCTGGATTTCATTTTACAGTACTGTGGTGCTACAGAGTTCTGGCTTCACAGCAACTGGCAAACCCTCCACCACTGTCTACTACTAGCATTGTGGCTATAGGGCCGAGCCAGTGGAACTAGCCGTAAACCCATGCCAATCCCGGGACTGGTTTATGATGGCATGAGCGTGTTTACTTCTGCAGCTAAATAGCGAGCTTTTGTAAATATCACAACATGGACCTCAAAAACTCCACAATCCGCCGAGACCTTCTCAATGTACCGTGCCAAAGGAGACAACCCCTGTCTGCTGAAACAAATTACCGACGTGGGACTGCAGCCTGAATCACTTGGACTCCCCCACCAAAACCGCCCGACTTACTCATTTGTTTGACTATCCCACGTCCTGCGGAGAGAGATCAACAAGGAAGGGCGAATTCGGGCTTAGGAGATGCCCCCGCGAAAAACAGTTTGAGGATCGGTTTACACCTTCTCTGAAAAGAAAAAAAACAAAACAGGACCATTATTAACCAGGAAGGTAAAACACAGCTGACCTCAAATCAGCCAGCTTACTGTAAGAACAGTGTGTTTATACGTTTCTCCTTGTGTTCTTTTCGCCTGCTGTGCGTTTGTTTAACGAACCAACATCACGATCTGTTTGCTTTTCTACATCCTAAAGTTTTTGAGTGCCACTTTTGTTTTTTTTTTAACAGCTCTGTGTGACTTATTATGCTGATGAGTGTTATTTTTGTTGTCTGTTTCCCGTGAATCTGAGTGGCTAATCTGTTTATAATGAAGCATTTTAAAGCACTGTGTCAGTTTTTTTTTTCACTGTGCTGGAGGTTGGCCTGAAGTGACGATTATGTACAGTATTGTGTTTTTGATTCAAGAGTATAACAGTGTTTCCATATGGTCCTCACCTAACATGTACAGTTTTTTGTACAGTGTGTGTGTGCATGTGTGTGTGGTTTGACAACTGCGAGGACTGTGAAAGGTTTTCGGGGTGGTAACAGTACTCACCCCTGACTCGCTCCACGGTGTTTTGCAGTGGTCAGCTTGTTTCTGTCGTTTGAATAAAAGCTGTTTTCACAAGAACTGCAACATGTGTTTTTATCAGAAAGACAATAATGTGAACACTGACATCGGCGGTGTTATTGGTATATTCGAGCGCAACAATGGGTATTTTCACAAGATTAAAGTTTCACCGCCACTAATGGCAACTACAACAATAGACCCAAGAAAGAATTCTCCCCAGTTTTCATGGTCTACCAATTCTCTCTCTCTCTCCCTCTCTCTCGCTCATAAACTCAGCCAGATGTTGCCCAGTTTTCCTCCTTAGGGGAACGAGGGGGGGATGGAGGAGGGAGGGCTGGTGAGGCATGGAGGGATCAGAAATGTGGCTGAGCATGTTTTAAGTGCTCTTTGACGCAGTCGCAGCCTCCAGCATCCACCGCGGTAACATTAGCTGGGAAGAGAACTTTTGCAGGGCGCTTCACGCTCGCTTCTGCCACACGTATCCGCAGCTTCACTCCTGAAGGAGATGCGTGTGGCAGCATACAAAAGCACTGAGTTGTGTTTTTGGGGTGAGCTGCAATCAGCTGTTTTTTTGTTACTGATCTTTTATGTGATATTTTCCCACAACAACTGAGAGTAGCTGAGAAGTTTTTACTGTACAACTGTTTTGTTTTATGCACACTTATTCCATTTTATTTATATAGCACCAAATCATATCACATGATTTCTACATAATATACATGATTTCTACATAATATACATAATACTTATAGACATATTCAAAAAAAAAATCTTGCTATTTTGCATTGCCCATATATAGAGTGCATGTAAAGGTAAACTTATACTGATGCTACAAAGCTGAGCATGCTGGAAGCCAAATTAACCATTTTTCATCATGTGTTGATGGTGATGACAAATACTGCTTCTCCCTTCATTTCAATAAAGGTTAAAAGAATTTTATAACACATTGCACATGAGCAAGGCTGCAACAAGATAACTATAATAAAAACGTCTGCATGAATCTCTCTCTTTTCTCAATCACCTGAGGCAGGCCTTTATTTGGGCACAGAGCCAGACATCCAGGTGACCCCCGCCCACTTTTTCCATTAATTTCACCATTGTTTTACTTTCTCTTACCTTCTGTTATTCTATCTCTATTTCCTCAATCCAGGTGAAACTCTGTCCAGTGGAGAATAACACAGCGTTCACCCTTCAATGCCTCCAGTGTGCGAGAAGCCCGCGGTGACACACGTGAAGCCATTAAACACTTTGCCCTCTGACACTCATCATCGGGGGCTCGTTGAGGAAAAAAAAAAAATCTCGAACCGATTCCTGCAGCATGTTTTCAGATAATGTACCATAAAATAATAATTACCGTAATGACCCTAATGCGCGCGCGGGCCTTCAGGTGATGAGAGCAGCCTGTATAAGCACACGATACCGACCTGCTTGTCTTGATTTTTTTTTTTTTTTTTCTGAGAGGTAACTCGATCTGCTGCCAGTGAAAATCCTAACTCTGCTGTTGTAATAGCCTCGGGTGCTTTATAAGTTTATTTTAGGTAATAGAGACGCTTGTTTTGTTACAGCCTGTTCCGCCTCTCTCTCTCTCTCTCTCTCTCTCTCTCTCTCTCTCTCTCTCTCCACACAATTTTACCTACACTCAAATTCCTTCAAAGTTGGTGACTGCAAGAAGAAGAAGAAGAAAAGGGGGGATTTGAGGGGAGAAACTTTACCGCGCATGCGCCATCCGGAGGGTTTTACGCAGCGCATCCATGCCGCATTGGTTTAGTTTGTGAGAGGAGGCGACCGGAGCAGGTGAGAAAGAGAGAGAGAGGGAGGGATACTTTTCTCTTCTTCCAGCTTGCAGAGACTCTCTCTCACACACACACACGCGGAGGACGACAGAACCGGGAGCTCGAGCCGTAGCTCACGCACCGCGCTCCTTTCCTCTTCTCCCCCCTCTGGCACCGCGCGCGCTCGCCAAAGCCGCACTGTTTGGAGATAGTCCGCGCGGAAAGTTTTTTTGGAGCATACTGTCTGGAGCCGATTAATTGTGGCATCTGTTTTTTTTTTCGAAGGGATGATTTTTTGCATGTGATTTTTTTTTTTGTGGTGTGTGTGTGTGTGCACAGAATGGAAGGTAAATTGACGAGTCGTTTGTGGCGAGGATCACCGTGTGGATCTTTCCGCAGGTAAAAAAAAAAAAAAACTACACGCAATGAGCTGAGCGTGTTTGCGCCTGGATTTATTTCCTCATAACATTATTTTAGTTTGACACACTCTTGTTATAATCTGGAACTTTTTTTTTCTTGCATAGGGGCTCAAACTTTTTTTTAAATTAGAGACTCGACAAAGCGAATCCGACGTTTCCTCCAGTGGCACTTTGGGTTTGCCGTAGATGCTTTTATTTACTAATTGTTCACGCACTGATTCGTTAAAGGAACTGAACGTTTCCTTACACTGACTTTGGGCATATTCACATGTCCGGCTGCTTCCCACCAACTCTTCAAACTCATGTTTTTTTTTGTTCATCAAAAAAACAACACCAAATCTGAAGATCTCTCCTCTGCAACAACCCAACCGAGCACTTTCCGAGGGATCCGGATCAAACCACGAGACTTGAAGAGGAACGGGAGATCTTAAACCCACCTGGCCTGCACTGGGATTATTGGTTTGATATCAGTGGATTACTCTAACGGGCACAGCTCCCTGGTGAGTAGCCTCCTGCTTCAGCCTCTTTTCATGCAGCTGCACTTTATCTCAGAGGAAAAACGGGGTTTCAGTTCAGGGGACTGTTTTTTTAAATGATTCTTGGATGTGCACAAAAGTTCTTGACAGATGTGATGTGTGAAACATGCCCCCCCCCCTGGCCTCCTCCCTACCTCCTTGACATGTGTCAGACCTGTTGTGCAAATAACGAATTGAGCCAAACATGAAGCTTAAGTTCTGTTTTTAATTAGCTGGAAATGAGAAAGGGATTGTCTTCTCATTGTTAACGGTCCCCATTTAAAGTCAGACTGTGTCCTTTGTGCTGCTCCTCCTCATCAAATCCTTGTACCTGGCTCCCTCTCCTGGTTTTTTAAACAACAGGACAGGCAGAGAAAGAGACTTTGCGCCATTAAATGCAGATACTATTTCACTCATTAGTCCATAAAAGAAACTGCAGTGCAGTTTGGGAAAAAGGTCACACTGTTTTATGTAATTGCTTCATGAAGAGTATTTATATTTTTTTGCACTCATCACTCATCCACAGCCCATAAAAAAAGCTTTAAATTCATTGTCACCATGCGTTTCATCCAAAGGCTTTAAGATGCCAGACTGAAGTAAATACAGTCCCTTAAAAATAGTCCAGCCATCCAGTAAAAGTTGTCACACTCTTTGCACACTTTTCCTTTCACAGTCAAGTGTTGTTAAAATATTTTCAACACTATTATATTTTTTTATTGCAGTATTAGACAATAAATGGATAGTTTAGTCAGAGGGAACCAAAACTGTGAAAGGACAAATTTGACTAAAAGGTGAAGTAATTCAGGAATATTTTTCTCACTTATAATTTTTTTTAAACTTTTAAATTTAGTGTAAAATCATTTAGTCTCGGATGAACTTTTTAAAATAGCCTCTCAAAAGATCCATTGCAGCAGCAGCAGCGCCTGATGTTCTATCATCCTGCCGGCTCTTTTCTAATTGTCCTCTTCCTGAAATTGGCTCAATTTGATGCCTTTTATTTTCCTGACAGAAATCAGAGAGCTAGTCGTCAGTCATCCTGTCCCAAGTCCTGTGAAGGTTTCACTGGGATTACTTTGTTTTGCAGGGGTCACAGAGCGCAGCTGGTGTGAGGAGGCCAAACACAGGAATTTATATTCAACTGGGAAAAAAAAGTTTAATTTCGAAATGCCATAAAATAAATAATTATTTTTGAACCTTGCATCTGCAAGAACGAATAATTACAGTTCTCTGCTCTGATTGGCTGGAATGTCAGATAATTGCACGCACCTGTGGCCTCGTGAAAGCGAATTTAAATAATGAATATGCAAAAATAAAACCCGTGTTTTTGTTGTCCCTGTTGATAAAGTGCACCGCTTTGCGCAAAAAACGCACATTTAATTGCAGAACTTAATTATGCGCAAATTGAATATATTTTCAAATCTGCCTCCTGGCTGGTGTAGCGGCTCCAATTAGTCGGTTTAAAATCAGTTTAGCACCGTCGCCATCTGTGGATTATTGCTTTAATTTATGTGGAAGAAGGACAAGGAAGAGAACATAACCTCAGCAACTATTACTGAAGCTGTGCGCAAACTCAAAGCACATGCTCGTGTATGTGTGTGTGTGTGTGCGCGCGCGCCTGCTGGGTGAGTGATGGTGAACTTGGCCTTGTCTGTAATGAGTATTAGGCAGGTCCAGGTCTGCACGACTCAACCCTGGAAAATAACGCAGCGAGACAAATTAGAGCTGCTCTCAGTCCCAACACACACACACACGCACACACACACAACCCAACTGGAAGCCTGGCACAAAGGTCGAACTCTCAAATTTAGGTGTAATTATTTTCAACCCGTTTTCTGCCCACATAGCAGCCAAACTGTATCACCTCAGTTGACTACAGATCATTAACTCTTTTTTTTCACGTTTTAATTCCTTGTAGTTTTGGTTAAGCAAAAGGCTGCAGAGTAAATCCAGGCCATCAATCCGCTGACGTGGCTCCTCTCTGTCCGATCTGAAAATTAATTAGAATATAATTACAAACCAACATTTGTCAAATTACCCATTTAAGAGTCAAGTTCATCACAGCTCTCAGGAAACAATTTTTTAAATCAAAATTTTGATGTCCAAATATTTTAAGTGCTAAAAATGTTTTGAATTAACTATATTTAAAACGAATTTCATAAATTTGTATAATTATTTTAAGGATGTTTCTTATTTACAAAACTCACAACAAATAGAAGCCTGTAGGTTAAAAAAAGGAATAAAACGAAAATTATGTGTTTTATTCCACCATGTTATTATTTTGTTTAAATTGAACATCTTTGAATAAAAAATAAAATAGAACCTTATGTAAATAGTAAATATGTGGGATAAAGTAGATTTAAAATAATGCCCACTCTCTCTGTCCAGATCTGTCTCTCTGCCTTTCTATCTGTGTGTGTGTGTGTCTCTCTCTCTCTCTCTCTCTGAGTAAAGTGAACTGTCAGGAATGTGTCTAGATGGGGTTTCATGGTCATTGTCTCTCCTCTGGCTGCATGTCTATCAGTCTTATGTGATTCACACTCAGACCTGCTGCCAAACGACTACTCTGCTGTGCAAGCACTGATGGCCTCTCATCTCTCTCTCTCTCTCACACACACACACACACACACACACACACTCATTCTCATTCATGTATTTTTCCTGCATTCCCCTCATACATTTTGACATCACAGATATCTGCCTCTGTCCTTTTCTGTATTAAGCACAATGCACCGTGTGTGAGAGCGACCTCCAGACAGACAGACAGGCCGACTGACGTGCATCCTTCTCTCTGTCCTCAGATCAGCGGCAGTATGAACCTGGGCCTGGGCTGTGTGTGTCGGCCGGTTTGCTGGCCCTTCGGCAGCGTCTTGGACTCCAGACACTGCGTCTTTGCCCTCACACTCCTCACACTCCTCATGCAGGTGGTGGTGGAGGCCAACTCATGGTGGTATGCATTCATTTTCTCTCCATATGTGCACCATGTCTGTGTGTGTGTCTTAACATGTGTGTTTTTGTGAGATACGGTCAGTGGAGATTATCAGCTTTGAAAAGGCATTTTTCTCCTCTTTACACTCAAAGACAAGTCACATTTGTAAATGAGGCAGCAGTGCCTAAAAAAAGAGGAAATAAGACACAGAAAGCCAAAGATTTCAGGTAATACTGATTTTGAAAAAAAAAGTGTTAGTGTTTATATTTATCTTTTACTCAGTTTCAGACTCAATTTCAGGCTTGTGTGTGAGAGAGTGTGTGTGCGTGTTTGCTAAGTAAGCCTCCTCAGCTTCAGTTGCACCACATATGAAGTAACACAACATGCTGACTGTGGCACATTAGCTTTTCAGGAAGACCTTTTTTCTCCCTTATTTTCTTTCTTCGCATATTGCCAAACCAAAATTATGAATATTATAGAAAACATAGAATGCTGTGGTTTATGAGTCGCCGTCCAAATATGTGCAAACACGAACACTGTGTGCGACTGCGCGTGCGTGTTCGTGTGTGTGTGCGTGTGTTTGCGTGTGTCCTGCTGCTATTAGAAAAGTCTGTATTTGAGCATGCTGCACTTCAACACACAGAGAGCGTCTGATAGGGGAAAATACTGTTTACCAGTCACCATAGAAGCTCTACTTAAAGCAAATCACGACTCCTCACATCCTGTGGCTGTTTGTGTTTTTGTCTAATTGTGCACTTGTGTATCCCAATTTGAGTGCTTGTAGGTGGACATTTACAGGAAAGACGCACTTTCCGTGTAAAATATTTATTTACTTTAAACGAGCGGATCAAAGCCAGTGTTGACATCATGTGGTCGTGGCAAATTATCAGAAAATAATAATTTAAACAAATACATTGAACATTATACAGATAAACATATTTTAATAGGCTCAGCTCAGGAGGCGACTACATTCAAGTTCAAATAATGAGTTGGATTGCGGACCCGGCTGAGGACTCGCACATCCCACAGACCCATGTGGAAAGCTCAAAGTCTGTGTGTCTTTGTGGGACACACAGGTGTGAATGATTTGGTGTCGGAGCAGTGGGCCGCCTGACTGTATTTATGTGTGTGAGAGTGTCAGTCTGCATGTGTGTTTCAGCACACAAACAGTGTGTATGTTGATTCTTTTTTTCCTCTTCTATGTGTGTATGTGTTGTGTGTATTCAGTCTGGGTTCCCTCACTGCCGAGTTTCCCCAGTCGATCAGGTTACACTGGGGGCTAATTGTCTTTCTCTTAGGGCTCAGGGATGGACTGCTCTAATTGTCCTGTGGCCTGGAACCAGATGCTCAGACTAGTGTTCCTCTCTCTCTCTCTCTTCCTAGTGTTTTCGTCCCTGCCTCTCTCTCACTTCCAGTCCCTTTTGATTTCTCTTTCTTTGTGTTGAACTGAGTTGTTAATTTAGACAAAATGATGAGATTTATATAGTGCTGTAAAAAAGTATAAAACTTTCATAGCACAGAGTTATCCACTTGGTGCTTTGAGGTGGCATGAGGGAACAGTCGTTAAATATACTTCAACAGATTTTTTTTATTAGAAAATAAATCAGAAGTGTTTGCTAGCTTTGTCAAATTTGAGAAAGAAGAGGAAAAAAAATCTCCTTAAAATTATGTTTATTTTTCAGACTTTTCTCAAATCTTTACTTTTTGGCAAAATACTGCAGAGTTTTGCCTCCTAAGTCCTCAAAAAACCTGAAACAATCACTTTTTGGTTGAACTCATAGACGTAACATGCAATCTGTGATCAAGAGTCACAAACTTAAGGGTCACATGTAAAAAGTTTTTGCAAGCAGTGCTTTAAGACGCTGGATACAAAAACAGTATTTTTGTGTCAGCTGCGCTCTTTGTTTTGCTCCATTTACATCATGCACCCTTTATTTTACTCTGCCCCCTACTTTTACTTTAAACTTTCTTCTTTCTCCACCCTGTCTGTTTTTCTTCTTCTTTTGTCTGTGCTTCCATTTGCTGGATGTTGTTGGCCTGAAATAGCACATGGCCATAAGTTCAGTGTCATTAAGAGCTAAGAGTAAGCAGGGTTTTACTCCATTAAATAAAAGCACCTCTTGGATCAGCATGGCTTCAATCCATGAGAAGGTGAAGCTAATCAGATGCTTGTTGTGAATTTGACCCGAAAACTTGTGAGTATTTGATTCGTCATAATGAGTGAAAACAACTGTATTATGTGTCCCCCCTCATCCAGGTCTCTGGCCATGAACCCTTTACTGATCCCAGAGGCCTACATCATCGGTGCCCAGCCTCTGTGCAGCCAGCTGGTGGGCCTGTCACAGGGCCAGAAGAAGCTGTGCCAGCTCTACCAAGACCACATGCAGTACATCGGTGAGGGTGCCAAGACCGGCATCAGAGAGTGCCAGTACCAGTTCAGACATCGGCGCTGGAACTGCAGCACGGTGGACAACTCCTCTGTTTTTGGACGGGTCATGCAAATAGGTAAGAAATGAGCAAGCAATGTATTAAAAAAAAATTGCATACATATTTTCAGAAACATGTACAAGAACACACAAGAGTAGATACAGTGTGTTTTCATACATACCAACATACGCACATGTGTGTCGAACATATTCACCCATGTTATTGTGAATCTGTAAATTCAGTCCTTCTTTTCTACATTCTCACACTCTGAATCATTCACCCTCTTTTGTGTGTTTGTAAACTGTGTGTGTGTGTGTGTGTGTGAATTGTATGGGACTGCTGATTCTCAGCAGCTGTGTGGAGGGAATAGTTGGTGGGTGAGGTTGCTGGATAAATCACATGTGGCTTTGGCCTGCTAAACCAGCTCCCGACATGGAGCAAGAGGGAGGCAGAGAATCTGCTTTTCCCCCTGATGAATGGGAGACAATCTAATCTCATTTAATATACACACACAGATACACACAGTGTGAGGCTGGACTGGAGCTGCCCTGTATTTACAAGTAATGAGAGTGCAGTGAGTGTATGCACCAATACATCACCTATCAGAGATTACACTGTCTGTCTGTTTGTGTGTGTGTTTTTCTAACCTTATTGGGACCTTTTCTGGCATAAACGCCAACTTTGTCGGGAACAGAGATCCTCATGGAGAGCAGAGCCTGGTCCTAATGTGTCAAAAGGTCATTTCTGAGGGCTGGTTAAGGTTAGTGGTAAAGTGTGAGTTGAGGTTAGATTAAGGTTACATTGAATGGAAGAATTGAATGTGATGCCTTAACAAGTATAGCAGCCCAAACTTCTGTGTGTGTGCACAGACTCGCCATGTGATCAGATCTCTTATAGAAAGTTCAAGAGCTTTAGGGTCTATTCTTTAAAGCGAAATAAACTCTTGAATGCTAACAGTGTGTTTGAGGGTCTTGGTTTTTTTTTTGTTTGTTTTTTTCTGTGAGCTTTCACCTAATGAATGTCCATGTTGTGATTATAGCAGAGTTAAAGCAGGTTTGCAAAATCTGCATTCATCACATTTTGTAGTTTCGGCACCAGACAACACTTGTGGTGCTCACATTTTGGAAATCTTTCAAATTCCTCTTAAGTAAGACGTGCAGGAGGGTGTGCGTTTCGTTCATGGCGGTCTGTCACGGGTCAGCTGGCGCAAATTTTGAAAGAAAAGAAAAATTTCTCACCACATTTTCTCACCTAATCAAATTGCTTTTCTGCTTTCATTTCTGCTCCCACCCCCAGTGCAAATAATGGAATAAATGATGAATGGAATTTCGTTTTGTGGCGCTCACAGCTTTTAAAAATAACATTTAATGAACTCAACAGCAACGTTTCTTTCCAGAACTAATGTTCCCATTGCTCGGGATAATGCAGAGAACACAGTGTCAACAGTTTTCTTAGTGACATTTTTTTTTTTTTTTGTTACAGTAGTTCCACTGGAAACTGATCTGTAGAGGATGCTGAGTAGCATTGATTTAAAAAGAGAGGTTTTCTATGAATTATATATATATATATATAGTATGAATAATGTTACCAGTGACAAAAACAAGACTTCATTGTGCTGTACCCTACATGACTTTGCGTGCGTCTATGTTTCGTCTCGGTGATTCTGTCCGCCTGTGTCTCCGGCGCTGCTGACTCCCTTTCCACAGATCAGTCTTCATAGAAACCTCATCAGCAGCCCTTCTCCCATTCCTCTTCTCCCTCCCCGACATTGCTCCCATCTCAGCCCACTCCAGGCCAAGTAAACATGTCCTCCCCTCTGCAGCCGTCTATCTGAAAGCCTGTCTCACCGTCCGTCCGTCTGCTGGCTCCAGGATACTGCCGGTGATTTAAAGCTGAGCTCCAGGGGGTGCTGGCGTGGTCGGGCTCAGACCCTCTCCCCTGCCTGGCTTGGCTAGCTCCGGGGTGGGGGGAACAGGAGAAGGGAGGCAGCGGTGTGGGAGACGGCTGTTTGTCCGTCTTCAGGTCCACTATTAGCCAACATCCTCGGGCTGGATTAAAAGTTGTACTAGGCTAATAAATCCCCCACTCGCTCTGACCACCTCTGCTGCTGCCAGAGTTTCCCACCTGAACATCTTTCAGACTTTCCAAATGGATTCTTTATTCATCTTCTCAGTCATTCTTTTACTGCCTTTACTGTAATATTAAGTGCATGCATGTGTCTCCTTTTCCATTTTTTTTCCCTTCACTGTCTTTTTCTTGACTTATCTCTTCAGTGGTCTTTTCTTTCTCCTCCCTCATCTCCCATTCTCTGTCCATCTGTTATTGTCATCACAGCACGCTCTCTAAAGGTTTGGCCCAGCAGGTATATGAGCTGTGCGTTTTTATTTTGTAGCAGCAGCCGCTCTCTTCAATGTCAACACGCCGCCTCATAGTTTGGTCGGCTGGTTTCTTCTGCAGTCGCTTATCTCCTCATCTCGGTTTTCTCCTCCAGTCTGTGGCTGTGTACGCTGGTAGTAATGGAGCGAGCATTCGGTGACAGCAAAAACTGCTTGCGTGTATTTTTTTTTTTAAGACTCTCTCTCACTCTTGTCTTTATAGAGGAAATGTTGAGGGTAGAAACAGTGGGAGATAATGAGCAGTGGCTCCAAGAATCACTCAACCGTGACAGATAAAGTAAAAGAGTTGTTGTCACTTTCAATTTGGGTGAGATGGAAGCTGCTTGTTAAGAAGGATCTCCGTCACTCGAGGGCGCTCTCCTCCTCTCTGGCCGAGGCCCAATAACAGCAAACCAGATTCCACCGTTCAACATGATGGTGATGAGGAGCCTGCAGCACTTGGCTGAAGTGCTCTGTAATCTTAAATGTATGGTGAACGCTGTCATATGACATCACGTCTCAATACACTACAGATTCTTAAAATAAAATGACAGTTTCACACACATCCTGTATAAAATCAATACACACAACCTACAATAATGGAAGCAGCGGACAGATATGCCAAATGCTAAACACGCATGTAGACTTTGCTCATTGACTGTTCCTCTTGTCAAAATGACACGTTTCTGTTTGTGTGTCCGCAGGCAGTCGAGAAACGGCGTTCACGTACGCCATCAGCGCGGCAGGGGTGGTGAACGCGGTGAGCCGCGCCTGCAGAGAGGGGGAGCTCTCCAGCTGTGGGTGCAGCCGCGCGGCTCGCCCCAAAGACCTGCCGCGAGACTGGCTGTGGGGCGGCTGCGGAGACAACCTGAACTACGGCTACAGGTTCTCCAAGGAGTTCGTGGACGCACGCGAGAGGGAGAAGAGCTACCCCAAAGGCTCGTATGAGAGCGCCCGGCTGTTGATGAATCTTCACAATAACGAGGCTGGAAGGAGGGTAAGACACACACACACATGCACACACAATGGTTTTAAGATGGCATCACATAAAAAGCAGATAGCAACAATATAAACTGCAGGCTGTAGAACGAGACCAGCCAGTGATTTAAAAAGAACAAGAGGAGCTGGAAGTGAGACAATCCAGGTCAATCAGACAGGCCTCCACTGATCGTCTGTGTAGCTGCTCTGTCAGCTCTCCCCTCCTGAGGCTTTGATCTGTGGGGAGATGGAGTCATTGGAGGCAGCTCTGGGCTTTTCTTTTCCTTTCCAAACATCTTGAAACCACCTCTGAAGAAACATAATGCCAGATATCTGTTGCCAGGCTGTTCTCTTTCAAGTAGAACAAATGAGTGGACAGCGTTTTATTCACGGCACCAGTGGAGACATGGACAGGATCATTTGGTCCTTTATGGCGAAGTGACGCCTTGATCATGAGCAGCACATTGTGCAAATATTTACGCAGACAGGTCAAATTAGAAATTATGAATCATGGGTCAGTTGCAGTTTGCCGCATACGAATCTGTGTTTTCGCAAGTTCTCCATCTGGTTATTAATCCAGTTATTTCGTTCCTCTCCCACTCAGACGGTGTCGGACCTTGCCCACGTGTCCTGCAAATGTCACGGGGTGTCGGGCTCCTGCAGCCTGAAGACTTGCTGGCTGCAACTGGCCGACTTCCGCAAGGTGGGCGATGCACTGAAGGAAAAGTACGACAGCGCCGCCGCCATGAAGCTCAACTCGCGTGGGAAGATGGTGCAGATGCACAGCAAGTTCAACGCTCCCACGAGCCACGACCTGGTCTACATCGAGTCCAGTCCGGACTACTGTCTGAAGAACCAAAGCACGGGCTCCCTGGGCACAGTGGGGCGCCTTTGCAACAAGACCTCGGAGGGCATGGATGGGTGCGAGCTGATGTGCTGCGGCCGCGGCTACGACCAGTACAAGGCCCAGATAGTGGAGCGCTGCCACTGCAAGTTCCACTGGTGCTGCTACGTCAAATGCAAGCGCTGCACCAAAATCGTAGACCAATTCGTCTGCAAGTGAGAAGAGGAGCGTTGCTTTTGTGTGTGTTTGCTTGCAGACGATGGGCCATGCATCTGTATGTATTCATGAGCAGAGGAGCAAAAGGAGTTGAACACAGAGAGAGAATGGAAGAAAGAAACTATATAAATTATATTTATAGAGTTAAACAATTATGCCATTGCAAAGACTGACTCTTTTTTTTTGTTTTTTTCAAAAAAAAAAATCTTATGTTTTCAGAAACTGAGAGTATCGTGAAATATTTATTTTGAGATTGCTATGTTTTATTTTGGCCCAGTCATCACCAGCCGATTTTAACCCCTTCAAGTGCCTAAAACTGGCTGGAAATCAACCCCCCTTCCCCCTAAACCCCACCCTTTTTTTAATTTCACAAAACACCATTTTTCTTGTCACTGATTGCAAAATTGGACCATGCTTCCCATTTCCTAACAAGAATAGAGTTTGATATTTGTGGCGTAGTTGACGAAGAGGTCCTGGTTTTGTTGTTTGAGAATGACTGTGCTGAGACGAGAACGCCTGTGTGCTGTAGTGTATGGATGTCATTTTCATGGGGCCTGGTCCCAAACCTGCCTTTACATCCTCACCGAAGTCTACTTGTCCCCTCCCACCACATATAGAGTAAGGAACACTGTTGGTTCGTACGAGTCCTTGGAGTACAGTGGGTACAATAAGAGGGCTGTTTCGGGGATTGGGCCATTTATTAAGCTGTCCCAGAAGCCTTAGAGTTCCCCAGGTGCTGCAACAAGCCCTCCACCATTATGCACTTTGATACAGAGGCTTAAACCCGTCTGTACGTGTCTGTTCAGCTGTTTTTTACTACAGTGCAAATATATCAATATTATAGCCTACATTCTTTTCCATATTAATTCAGATTATCCATTTAACATTATTCTACAATACTTAACATGGTTTGAATATATATGGGCAATGTTGTGGTTACAGTGGTGAAATATTCCATGCTCTGTGTATATAGTATGTCTATCCAACCAATCAGTAAACTGTATTTATTTCCTTTAACCAGATCCTCCTTTTTAAGCTTAAAACAGAAAGGCATCTCCATCATAGATCAATATTTTAGTTGGACATCCTCAAGTTTTTAAAAGTCACTTTTATAAGAAAATTTTTGTTCTCACCAATGCGGCTCTTCACTGTTTTCGTAAAGGGAAATGCACCTTATTGTTTCAAAACACCGATTCTGTCTTCTTCACTCACAGCTTTACTGTCACACACAAATATATCACAGATGTTCAGATTTGATCATCGCCACAGATTTCCAGTACCACTCTTAACTGCTCACTATCCCTGTGATGATTCTCAATAGACAAACTATTTCTACCAATCCAACTATGTATATTTATAAGCTTCTCCATGAATTTGAGGTTTGTTAAACTTAAATGTGTTATAGCTGATATTTTGTTACTTTTTACAAATTGGCTCAATGCTCTACTTTGTTTCAATAAATATCAAATGTAAAACCAGCAGAGACGTATTTACTCACAGTATTTATTGTTTCAAGTGTTATGCAAGCGTTTGTTTGTGCCTTTTAATCGCCTTACATAAACCTTTTCCACAGATACACTGATTCCCAAAAAAGTTCGGACGCTTTGTAAAACATAAATAAAACAGAATGCGATCAATAGCTAATCCTTTTTGACACAGACTCTTGAAATCCTTACAAAGACAATATATTTGATCTGCATTGATTTTTGCAAATATCATCTTATTCTGAATTTTACTGCCAACAACACGTTTCAAACAAGTTGGGACAGGAGCAATAAAAGACAGTTAAAGATAAACAGGTTCATTGGTAACAGGTGATAGTATCATGATTGAAAGGTTCATCCTGGAAAGACTCAGTCGTTCACAAGCGAGCAGGGAGAGAAGTTCAACACTTTGTCAAACACATGATTGTAGAAAGGGTTTTACTACATGGGCTCAGGAACACTTTGTAAAACCGTCTATAAACACAGTTCATTTGCAAATGATTGCATTCTGTTTTTTGTTATACACAGTGTCACATTTTTGGAATCATGGTTGCACCGTAAGTTTCTCGTCTTTTGAAATGTGTTTGTCTTAAACAGAGCGAGTGATTCCACGCAATAACTTTCCCTTTAAGTCTTAAACTGCATTTCAGGGCTTTTTTCTGAACCAGGTTCCATTTCTTCATCCAGTCTCCTCACCCCTTGGGCAGATTTAGTGACAGACGGTCAAACCCGCACTGGATGACAGCTGTTTTAGGCGTGCAGCGAACAAAGACGAGGAGAATTTGCTTGAGAGCTTTGGAAGATGGCCTGGAGATTGGGTGTCTCTCAGGAGGACGCTTGGGGTTGTATCATAAGCGCCCCTCAACGATCCAACGACGGTGGATCAGTTAATGGAATGATTAATCATATTGTGTCAGGAGAATAGGAAGAGGGGGATTTTCAGCGCGGGGGGAACGGGGCTGTCTGGAAGACGACTGGGCCTTGTCAGAGACTGCTGGAGCTCAAGAGGAGATGCAGAGAACAGGAGAGAAGATTGGGTAATGAGAGACAGGGGATTACATGAGGGCTGGATGAGAGGGGAATAATAAGGAGAGGGGTTGTGAGAGGAGAGGCCCGAGGGAGAGGAGCAGAGAGAAAGTGCTTTAAGGAAAGTCGAACTGAAGAACTGCCATTACAGTATAAACGGTCCTGACACTGACTAATATTTACATTGGTAAAACGATACTGTCTTTAGGAGCACATCCCATATGTGACCCTGTCAATTGGCCCCCGTGTGTGTGTGTGTGCGCGTGTGTGCACAAAATGCGTTACATCATGACAAGTGTTTAGATTTCTGATTAGTGTCACATAGGCCAATAAGGGAAATAGCAGAAGAAGAGAAAGACGCCAGGTTCGCAAGTTGGGAAAAAGTGTAAAAAGTTAAAAAAGAAGGAAAATTTAAAAAATACTTTTTTTTCCTTTTTTTTTTTCTTTTTTTTTTTTTACATATTTGAACCTTCTGTCAACAGCAGCAAGGATCTTAAATGACCCCTTCACCTTTGGATTTCTCATGTACGCAAAGGTGAGAAACTACTCACATGTGCTGGACGAGGCTCCCTGGATGTCAGGGTGAGTGACTGACTTCATACCGGCAGGACTCCTCCAGCAGTAGCATAAACAGAAATCCAGGTGCGCC